>BMAW01108284.1:0-14973 GCA_019974015.1 Nephila pilipes | reverse complement strand
TTATTCTATTTCAAAGATTAAAAAAAAGTCTATATGCTTTTTTGATATACTTTTGTTGAAGTAGAATTCTATTTTAAATTTTTGTACTAGTATATTGGATCAAAAATACTTTAATAATTGAAAAGAAGTGACAGAGTAATAGTGTATTATAAACAGCTTTACAGTACTTTTTTATGCTTGCAACATCGATTAATTTACGAGCAAACAAAATATTGAAAAATGAATAGAATTACTCCAATAAAAACATGCAAAATTGTTCCTATAAATATTCACAAAAATGCTTCACAGTGACTAGAAAATAAATGCTACTTCTTTTAGTAAGACAATTTTTCTTGCATTTTTAGGATTCCAGTGAAATAATATAAAATGTCACACAGAAGGGGGAGGCTTTTACAAAAGTGCATTTTCAGTACAAATTTAAAATAAACAGAATTTATTTAAAAAATTGCAATTTAATAATTAGTGGAGGGAAGGGGATTGAATTTCACTAGAAATCTTTACATAAGTATATATATATTTAAGGGAAAATTAGCTGTGGTGCTATCATAATAAACATATCTAACAAATATTTTTTAAAAAAATTTAACAGCAAAATACTTAAAAAAAAAGACATTTAAAAAAATTATTAATTTTTTTCATCTGAAAATAAAAAAAAAAATTTAAACTATAAAATGTAAAATATAAACATGTTTTCAAACATACTCATAAAACATTTCATAAAATGTATATTGTCTTAAATAAAAGAAATAGCATTCAAAACAAACAAACATACATTTTCAAAGCACAAACTTACAGTTCAACTCGCAAAACAAGAGCGTAAAGAAAAAAAAAAGAAAAAAGGACCCGTCACAGCTTATCACCATTTAACAATAGGAAAAGCGAAAATTCAATTACCAGTGACAAAGTTCATGAACTAATAGTAATTTGTAAGAATTACGCTAATTCCAGATAGATGGCGACACAAGTCATGCAGTTGAAATTCAAGCCAAGCGATTCTGCTAAACTAATATATTTACAATACATACAAGAAAACGTGCGAGGTGCCCCAAACTTAAGACTTCATTTGCAATTCATCGTTTTAATCAATTTAAATTTAAAAAAACTTATAACATTCAGTAATTTTAAATTGACAAAAGAGGAAAAATCAAGCATGAAAATCACTGCAATAATTAACAATCAGAAATAGTAAAAAAAAAAAAAAAAATTACCGTAATTATGCATACATTCAAGAACAATATATAAATACACAACATTAAAGAATGGAAAAGTTCACATACTTTCTGCATGTATTTATTTTTGGTAAAGATGCTTAGGCATAAAATTTTTAAAAGATTATTTGCACTAGCCAAGTAATGAATAAATAAAAACCATGAATACAGAAAATTCCAACAAATTTATTTTTCAAAATTATATTTGATCTTGAAAGATAACTGATACCAGAAATTTAAAGAAACCTTCCCGCCTAAGAAAAAATTGAATAAAAGAAAATAAAAGCTCTGCTCTAGAAAATAAACCAAGACAAAATTGACAAGTCTTAATCCTATTTTTTTTACATTCATTTTAAATAATGTTTTAATTTTAAAATGAAGACAATGTATATAGATAGCAAAATAAATATAAGACACAGATTGTAACTACGCACATCAATTTTTAACATTGGAAATTAATGTCAATAATTCTGATTTGAAGCATCTGTAACGTATAAATGCTTGAATATTGCATAATTTAGGTATACAGAAAAAAAGCATATTTACTCTTTATTTAGAGATTTATAGTACTTTATTAGGCTGGAGCAATTAAAATTATAGCCTACATTATTGACATGAAATAATGAGAGATCAAACAAATATTAACTCCCTTTTATCACTTGAGATGGCGCCATTGACTAGCTGGTTTGGCAAAATGAAAAATAACGCAACAAAATTATTGCTGCATTTCAGTGCTGAATCCAAAATGACTAAAATATGTATTTTGCTGACACGATAAACTAAACAATCGGTTATCTAACGTATCTAACTGTGAGTCAGGGACACCCCGTTGTCGCACGATATGGTCGATTTTGTTTTAAAAAATAAATTTCCAAACAGTTCTTGGTGACGTGCTGCAACTCGAGTGTTTGTGTGCAGAGTGCATGCAGTTTGTTGGGGGGGGGAGGAATGGGGTGAGAGTTTAGTGGACGTGGGGCCTCTTCCTCTTCGGTGGTGTCGTCCAGCCGTTGCTTGACCAACTGTCGCAGCGCTTCAAGGTCGAAGGAATGCCGTGAAAAGTTGCAATGCGATTCTAGGGAACAATAAAAGGAATTATTATATATTGAAATAACAAAGAAAATCTTATGTACAAAATTGTAAAAGAATGCACAAATTAAATTGTTTTGTTTGTTTTCAGAATTTTGTATTTGTTTTGAGGCTGCCATAACATAATTTATGTGAATAAAATAAAAAATCAAACTTTGATACACAGAATGGAATTAACGGTTGCCCTACCGATACACAGATTCTAAATCATCCATTATTGGATGCGATGTACTCAAAAGCTTTAGAGAAAAATACTTAAAATTTTTTAATAAAGTCTTTATTTTAAGCTCTTTCGATAAAAAAAAAATATTTCCTAATTTTTTTTTTCCTTTACTGAATCTGTGTATGTAGTATTTGATATTATTTTATGTCAGATTCCTCTCACGCTGAAAACAGTGATATAATGCTTCTCTTATAATAAGAAAATCTTACAATGCAATCTGATGGAAGAATTATTCTGAGATAATTCATATAAACGCAAATAAGAACATTTGACTTCCTACTTAAATATATATTGAAGTAAAACCTTACTTAAAAATATTCTAACAATTTTATCATGCATCATGAACAGTCCTCTTAGGTTAAAGTACGTATACATCAGCGAGCTAAACCGTTCGCGGACGATCCAGTTCGCTAACGTGTACGCATCTTTAAGTACGGAACGAAATGTTCGCAGATAACCATCTCCTGTCGTATTGTCCGTTGCGTGTTTTTCTCTGTTCGCAAAACCTTCAGGCTCACGCACCAGGGGCATACAATTGACTGCTGGTATGCAGCTGGTTCCTTTCCCATGGATCGCTGTAATGAAAATAATCCCAACTATTTGTTCGGCTAGCGAAAGTATAAGCCTTTTTAAGAATCGAACCATGCGTTCGTAGCTAACCATCTCCTGCCGTATTGTCCGTACTTTTTTTTTTTTCTGTTAGCGAACACAAGGCTCTCACACCAGTGGTGAACAAATTGTTGCTGGCGGTTTGCAGTTGGTTTATTCTTTTCCCGCGGATCGCTGGATGTTAGTTGTGATAATATTTTCTCTGAACGGTTCGACTCGCAAATGTACATGCACTTGTAAAAACCGCGCCCTTTGCTGGAAAACGAAAGGGCTCATTAAGTCGAAGTGCATGAAATGCTCCATTTCCGAAGATAAGAAAAAATATTGCAGTTACAATAAAGTCATACTTATAGTTCTAACAACATTGTGTTACTGCGAACTATAACAATCTATCCATCAAAGTATTAAAAGATTTTTGAGAGAATCAACAGTTTTTGCTGTGTTTTAATGCACAGTGTTACAGTCAAACGTTTACTGTAAGTGGGCGATTTTAATACATGTAATTGTTTTATATGAACATTTAAGAACTGAAATTTTAAATTATGAACCTTAACTTTATGAAGCATTTTCTTTTCCTTCACACTTTGTACTTTATTTTCTTTCTGAAACTTTTTCAGTTTGATATGATTCAGAAATATGGAATTGCAAATATTAATCTATGGAATTACCTAGCTTTCACCTTTGAGTCATTTTTGTAACCAACTCTTGAGAAATTACGCAAGAAAAATAACTAGATCACCAACAAGATCAATACTATTAAAAAAAAATCGGTACCCTTACTACCATCTTATTGCCGTCTAAATAAATTTCGAGAGTTTTTAACTTTGCAAATCGAAATTCAAGTACTCAAACACAAGAGAATTTCAGTAAACAAGCCGAACTCATCAGTGCACGCTGGATACAAATTTCTTTATTCGTTTAGTGAATGTTTGCAATTGTTTTGATCGGAATGTTTGCGATCTGAACTCGTCTTTGCGCAATATGATAGAGCTAGGCTCGTTCATGATCGTCAAAGGTTTAATGAAGAAAAATATCATTTTATAAGAGTTTTATCATTACAGTAATTCATTTTCTTTTTAAGCAACCGATCAACAGATTAAACCATACCAGTTAATAGAATGTCTACAACATATATTTCAGATTTGATTTAATATTACACAGCACATTCTCAATATTAATAAAAAAGACTACAAAAACGATTCTAAAATCGTAGTTTTGCTGCTTAAAAGCCAAATATACATATTTTTGGGGGGATAAATAGAAAATCTATAACAAACCTTTTAGTCCAGGATATATGACTGCATGGAAATAAAAGAACAAGTATTAATTGTTAAAAAAGCGATCTGTTGCAAAAAATGTACCATCACATCAATAAATATAACTACGGAATATAATACTTGTAATGCATATATGAAACGATAGAAACATGGCAGAAGATTAAAAAGAATCCATTTATCTTTCCAAGCAATTTACCCTCAAAAAAGAATTAAAGTTTTTATATATACCATTTAAAAGACATAAAATTCAATATGAAGTTAAAATAACCTGAAGAAAAATTTTATTTGAAAAAAAAAAATGAGTTTATTGTTCTAAACATATATATTACACTTAAAACAATAGGGAGTTACGATATCCCATTATATTCTCCAGTACTAATATATTCCTCTCCATTTCTAAAAACACTCACAGAAAGAAAAGATTACCAAAGGGATCCCCAGTCGCATCGATTCTGAGTTTAGATATTTTACTACAGAAGAAAAACAAATAAGAGAACTTTTTAATATTTATTTGAGACTGAACGATTCACGTTTTGTCTATCGCCATTTTGACGTAGGATTCATGGTTGCTTTATTGCTATTTTGTATTAGCCGATTGAATCCAGACGAGCCGATTCTTTATGTAAACAGATGGGTGTTGGGAAATGTATATTTCGAAATATATTCAAATGAGGTACGGAACTCTCGCCGAGGATTTTAAAAGAATTTCTTGGTACTTGAGTGGATAAATAGAACATGTTCAAGTTTTGCGCCATTGTTCGAATAAAATAGAATAGAACAATTGAGAAATGCGCTAGGATTAATAGATTTATAAAAAAACAATTTAAATATTACAATGAGCCTAGAATTTTCCGTTACAGCTTTATTGATTCTATCTATGGATGGATTTTAAAATCGTTCTATTTTAAATTATATACGTTAAATATGAGATTTAAACCAGCAGCACAAAAAATGATTTTAGCCGAAATGCTTATGTTATGAAATTAGAGCTTTAAAAGTTTTGCTTCAAGATCATCTAAAAGATATTTTACAGCAACCCTAACTCTCTGCAAGAGACAAAACTTGCAGTGTGCTGTTATTTTCAAAAATGTTTCGTGAAATTTATATTTAGTGGCGCTAAATTGAAACAAATACAGTTTTCTGTCAAATGTGATGTCTGTTTTATGATAAATTTTTTATGAAAGGTGCAGAGAAAAATTGAATATTTATAAATTTAAATAACTACATAATTTACAGAGCGAGTCCACAATCTTCCGATGCATAAGATTTTCAAAAGTAGGCGATTTTTGGTATGTTAAAGTTAGCGAATGATAAATCAAATGCTTCAAAAATCAACTGCAATATAAAAGTGCTCTGTTTATTTTATATCTATATAATTATATCTATATATAATAATATGTTTATTTTATATTATATCTTAATTGAATACCCTCCTACCACATATTCTTATTTTTATAATTTTAAAAAAAAATTAATTTAGGCATTAAGGGTCAATAATAGTATGCAATTGATAATTAATCATTTGAAATTCTAGTATAAGCATGTGCTTTTTAATCGTTCTTTTCCTAAACCCATTTGCTTGAATCATCAAGCATCCCACATAGTGTCTCGTAATTAAAATAAATTCGCTATCTTTTTCGGCATAAAAGTTACTAAATGTAGATGCATTTCTCAAAAGAGGAGAAGGAGACCTGTAACTGTTAAAACTTTGAAACACTCATTTTAAAAAAAGCGAAAATAATATATATAAGATTAATCAATAGAATAAATAGAATCCAGATGTTTTCTTGAGGCGTGAATGTGGAGATTGGGGTGCCAATTTCGGCGTCGACCTCGTCATCTGATCACGGTTCATATATAATTACGAGGTGTATTAGTTGTATTTAGTAGACATTAGAATTGGGTAGAAATAGGCAGCCTGGAATATTGAATAAACATTGTTCGTTTATGCAATGTTTCTTATGTAATATCTGTTCATCCAATTTGCAGAGGGAACAGTTATAAATCAACGAATTCTATTGTAATAGCGCTTTAAATCGTTGCCACTTGAAGAAACTAATTTTTCAAAAAACATTTGGATTTCGTGTATCATTAAAATTTATAACGGATGCCTCGATTTCTTCAAGAATCCAATTTTCATTTTGAGAAACATTTTGCAATTATTGATTTGTTACAAGATTCTTTTTTATAATGAAAATAAATCCTTAAAACAATTTTAAAACTGTTTTTCACTTTCCCCCCCTCAAAACGAAGAAAATAATACATATTTAATACAGATAATCGTTTGATTTTTCAAATATCACGCGAGCTTCAAAACACACGGAAATAAATATCTTTACTAGATACAGTTGTTACAGTAATATTAACTGCAGTTGAATACCAATTAGGGAGCACAATTTATCAAACTATTCTATTTTGTTTCACAGGTCGAAAATGACAGCCTGTCAATCGCGACGCCTTGTGTATGTGTGAGCGATCGGTTAACGACGATTTAAAATCCTTAGAACAACAGCGTTGGATCCTTTTGATGAATCATTTCATTGAGGAATAATCGATCTTGACAAGAATGCACACTGACAGCTCTAGCGGCAGTGTGCGTTGCGCGAGGTATATGGTAGTACGCATTTAAGGCTTTACAAGCTGTGCGAAATACATGACAATATCCATGTCAAGAAAGCTCATTTTATTCACTTGACAACCTTGCATGCTTCTTTTTTTCAGTTATGGATTAAATAACAAAATTCCGTCAAACTCTTTCATTGGCGAATATGAACATTAGTTTCCTCACATAAATGAATGTAAAAAAAATTTTGAAATAGAGAAGGCTATGTAAATATGCAATTTCGACAATTTTTGTCATTAACTCTGAACCATAGTTACAACAGACAGCATGTGAAGGACTTTGGAATTTTAAATCAATACTGAATGACAAGGGGAGTGAGTGAATGTGAAAGTTATTGGCGCAAGAACCAGATCAGGCTATGCTGCGCCAAACAAAATTCAACTGTGGTGTAGTCGTGAAAAATTGAAAAAAAAAAAAAAAAAAAAAATGTTGACAAGGAGGGGCGAAAATAGAGAAAGATCGCTAGGGTAACCCGGAGGCTGCGCAACCCATGTTTACCAAAGACAGTAAACCCCGTGCGGAAGAAAAAGAGTAGTGGGGTGCGTCGGGGTCATTATGCCCGAACCTACCTAAAGAAACCGAGCCCCTAATGTCTCCCCTCACCTGTAGGGTCAGTTTCCTAATATAATTCCCATGGGAAGGGTGCCTGGCTCCACTCCCAGACACTGGGTATGCATTTGAGTCGCCCCTTACGACATGCATGAGCTACAGGGGGACTATTCCATCACACTTGGTCATCAAACGGTTGACTGAATGACAATTTTTTTAGTTTTAGTTTAGTTTTTATTAACGTCTCACTAAAAGCAACACGAGGGCTTTGGGCGACGGACCTCATATTTTTGAACCTCCGTCAAGTGACGAGGACGACAAGTGAGCTGGTACCCTCTCTCCTAACTTCCACAACAAGCCAATGGGAGTCCTTTGGATCCCGACAGATTTAACGTGCATCACCCCCGGCTACACGGTGGGTCTTCAGCGGTCAAGGATCGAACCCACGACTGAACGAAAACCGCCGGTCACGAATCCGAAACCATGATCACTAGGCTATCGCGGCCACGACTGAATGACAAGGAGAATACTTATGCTAAAGATTCAGCACCAGACATTTGAGATTTTGAGTTTCATTAAACTAAAGAGTTACAACGCCATTTATTCCATACGAAGGGGCATTGAAAAAAAAAAACAATATCCCACTTTAGGCATTTTAATCATAAGAAACGTCGAAAACTAATCCTGAATAATCGTAGCCTTTTCTTTTTCTGAAATTGGAATGTCAACCACGCTTATAAATTTGAAACTACAGAAAAGTAACAGTGTTGCGGAAATTTCTGGAGTTTGTTGTTTTTTCCTGCAGAACCACCACTGTTTTCCAGTCATTGATTGATTGGATATATTAACATCGTATTAGAAGAAACACGAGGCCAATTGGCGACGGATCTCGTAATTTTGAACCTGAAGCGAAGTGCATTCTCTTCTTCGTATATATATATATATACCTCTCGCAATGCTATAAATTCGAGATAAATTTATTCTTCCAGTTGATCTGCCTTGCATCATATTATCTTCATTTACAAGTAAATTACGTTAATCTAAAGTAAAATTTAAGTTTTGGTATTGTTCCTTTCAAATGGATAGTTCTTAATACTTTGGGTAAATAAAAGGTGTAAATACAGCAATCCCTCGAGCACGCGCGCAACGTGCTTCACAAAGTCTTTTAAATTTAAGAATTTGTATTAGGGAAAATTACCTTTTGGAACAGATGTATTAGTAAATATTGTCACGCGGAATGCAAGTGAAAGAGTACGGTATTTAATTTCAACTCGAGAACACAAGACTTTGAAATATTCATCTTAGTATTTCTGTAATTCTACACCGGCACAAGGAAAGAAAGATGGAACGTATGTGAATATTAAAAGAAACAGAAAAAAAGGGGACAAAAGCCGAAAAATGTACCTTTTTGTAGGAATCGCTGTGCAGATCTTCTGCGTCGTAGATGGTGTCAGCAGCCATGTTCTCGTACGCGGCAGCCATCTTGCTCTCCCATTCGCCAGACGATCTTTCCATGTCTTCCTCGCTCAGTTTGCTGCTGTATCGTCTGCGCATATGGTGGCGACCATAAATCTAAAGGAAGGAATGCTTTCGTGGTATATTCCATAAAAAAAAAATTTCAACGTCTTGCGTGAAAAAAGTACATTTCAATTTAGTTAATCTTATGTAACATTTAGAAAATTTATTCCCAAATTATGTAATATAAATAAAAATTTTAAGACTAATCGGAGTTACTTTAAAAACTACCAATCAATTATAAATTGACATATATTAAAGATTCATTTTTAATACTAAAAAATAATTCAAGAAATAGAATAGTATCAAATTTCCGTTACAAGTCACTGAAGTCGCAATCTAACACACTAATTGCTGATGTTACTGATTGGGGCCTATTTTAGCTCCAACCCATGGTGATGAGGATAATTGGGAGTGAAATTCTATCATTTTTTTTGTCTACGTTATAACAATCCTTGCCAGTGTATTCATGGATTTCAGCCCTTTTGAAAAATATGTCGATGGCGTCATTTGGCGCTATTTTTTCCACGCCAAGGAGTTTAAATAGGGTTTTACCGACAGTGTATGCTAAATCTTTACTTCCTAAATAATTATAAATTAATAATGACATTATATCACAAATTGCGGTTCCATTCATTTATTTCGACCGATACTTTAATTCTCCATTTGGTTCTTTTAATTAACGCCTATAAAAATTCCAGAAGTAAGGAATTATAAGCAGAACAAAAAATTTTGAAATTAGAGATTTTTTGATTAACGATCAATCGAGACTGTACAAATCTAATTATAGTGAAAGTAATTCCAACAGAAGCAACAACATCTATGGCATAGTCCGTCCAAAAAAATCTGGTCAAAGTGCATCACTTTGCGTGACCGAAACGAAACATTGAAAACACGAAATTTTAAAACTACTTTCTGGTTACTCAAAAAGGGGATTGATGAAGACTAAACCGCATGAAAACTTATTATACAGAGAGAAGTTCAGCCGAAAAAAAAAAGGAGTCGTCTCATCCCGGCAGATCAATATCACTCACCGTGACAGCAGCGAAGAGGACGATGAAGATGAGCGATGCAGCTCCGATGACGATGACAGCGATGGCCCACTGAGGGATGGGGGGCTCTACGTTGTCTTCCTCAGGTGGAGGGGTGGGTGCCTTGAGAGGCTCTTCTTGAATCACTGGAAAAGAGAAAAAAAAAAAAAAAAACAATTTACCTACCATAACTTTTGACGTTAAAACTATGACATAAGCACAAATCATAAGTGAGTGTATTTTTATGGCACAATTGCCAGATGTGGCCATACTGCAACAAACAAGGCAAAGCTGTGATTAAGACATGTGAAAGAATTTAAAAGATAAAAATTGGTTGACAAGGAGGGTCTAAAATAGAGAAGGATCGCTAGGGTACCCCGCGGACGCATCACCCACGTTTACCAATGACAGTAAACCCCATGGAAAAGAAAACGATCACTTAGGGATTCGATAAGATTTTTCTATCTCGGGAAAATAGAGAAAAAACAATTGAATAGGAATAAGTCGAAACAGTTAAGAGGTTCTGGATATGTAAACATTTTTGTTTAATAAATGAATAATATTCGTTAAACACCATATATACATTAAATCATACATCAACAAAAATGTTCAGTCGGCATATATTAACACAGAAGAATTTGAAACCAGTATTTTTCGCTGTCTACTGTTATATACTGTTAATTATCTTAAAATGTTAAAAGACTGTTGAAAGAACTGTCAAATTTTCATTCGA
Source organism: Nephila pilipes (assembly GCA_019974015.1). Classification (NCBI taxonomy): domain Eukaryota; kingdom Metazoa; phylum Arthropoda; class Arachnida; order Araneae; family Nephilidae; genus Nephila; species Nephila pilipes. The sequence goes on along the minus strand of BMAW01108284.1, from coordinate 4,119 downwards.
AGTTAAAACGTATTTCGATATATAACAAAATCTGGTTTTTTTTTAAATCAAGATAAAATTCTCATATTAAAATTATATCTGCGTTAATAATTTATATCGTAAAGATTCTCATCTAGCAATGCTTCTTTCATTAGAATAATAAATGGTAAAACTTCAAGATGCATTATCCAGAGTTCTTCGTCCAGTGAACAGAATGACCATCTGTTCTAAACATACAACAGTGAAAATATTTCTCGGTGTTGAAAAACCTCTTCAAATCAATGTTTATTAAAAACACACAACTGCAATGTTTTATTACTACACCTTGTATAGTCTATCACAAAACTATCTAATATACGAATGAATGTTGCTTAAGTTTGCATTCATATTTTAAATACGAGGGTGGTTCAGAAAGTAGCTGTATTTGAAGGCAGACGGCGTTAACTCTTGTTACCATTGGATGCTGCTAGAAGTTGAACAAAGCCGAAACGAATTTTGCATTGATTCATAAGTTAGTTTTGATTTGGTAGTCATTTACTACCAAATAAAATTTTATAGCTGCATTGTAAAAAAGTCGACGTCATTTTGCGTCGAGTTGTCACCGTTGGCGAGACGTGGATTCATCAATATGCACCGGAAGGCAAGCAAAAATCAAAACGTTGGGTTGCTTCCATTTAAGGTTTTCTACAAAAGGAGATGATCTTATCGTCCGGAAAAGTAATAATAAAGACGTTTTGAGAAGCTAAAGGAGTCATGGTGACGAATATGAGTAATTGAGACTTAGGTAGTAGTCTAGAGAGTCATGATGACGAAAAACAAATAAATTTTGATGCTGTGAGCATCAGCTCTTGGAATTTCTAAAGACTTTTTGAAAGACTCTTGTATTTCTCTACATAGTTATTCTCCAGAGTTATACATTTCCCTCTGCATTTCTTGTCCTTTTGAAGGACCTACCTATAGAACTTAGTAGATTATATCTCAGAAGAAAATAAATAAATAAATAAATAAAAGAGAAGATTGTTTCTTCGGATAACTTATGACGAAGAATACGAGCAAACGAGGCTGAGACAGCTGTCTTCTGAATTATGATGCTCGCTAAAAACAAATCCTTTTCGATGCTACGAGCACGTCTCTTTCAGGCTAGTTATCAAGGAGTTTTAATTTCTGGCGTTGTTGTGGAAGAGAGTCGTTGCAGACCTATTGAACGATCCTCGTAATTTAGAGTTAGATATCTAATGATTACCCAGAACGTTCATTAAAAAATGATACAATTAAATTAAAAGAAAACGAAAGCGATTATATTTACGAACATATTTTGCCATCAGAATCCAATTCCACAACGTGTATCAAATTTTTAAAACGTTAATCTAGGTATTAATTTTCCAATGAAAAAGAAAAGATTTGAAAAAAAAAGTTCTATTCAAAAAATTTACCAGACACATATCGTAAGCAATATTATTTCTCTAAGCAACTGAACATTATTTCCAACCTCGTAAAAGTAAAAGGAATGGCATAACAAATATAAAGAATTAAAAGAAATTACAAAGGAAAATAATATCAAACGAAATCCTCTTTCTGCTTCAATCTGTATTTAACACAGAAGCGGAATTAAAAAGTTTTGTACACAGAATCTTCGCATAGCCAACAAATACATTTACGATATTTTAACTTTCCCAAAAGAACGTTCCGTTCTCCCATTTAAACCTTCTCTCGTTCCGTCCAAATAAGGGCGACATGGCTTTAAATATTCCGGAGGACTGCGAAAGTTTTAATTGGATTTCCTCAATGGCATCTCTATGGTCCTAAAGCCGATTTGGAATTCATGAATAAATTAGCGCGGCCAACCCTCGAAATCCGTCGGAAATTGGAAAACTTAATCCACTAGGGAATGGACTCTGCCCAAAACGAAACCCTGCACCGAGAACTTTTCTCGTCGAAACAATAAGCAACATATCTCTCGGCGTATGGGTATAACTAGTATTCGTACACAATCAGCGTCATTTAGTTAGGACTTAATAGGGTCCCCGTCTCGGAGATTTTCAAAGGCAATTGCATTCACACGTAATTTGTTTCGCTCTCGAAACAGTATTGTTCATTGCTAAGATGATTTAGGGTATGTTCGATGAAATAAATATTTCTCTTGGCGAATGGAGATTTTGGATAAGTTTTTGGTTTTGAATCGGTTGATTTGTATTCTGCGCAATAAAGAGTCGAGGAGAGGGATGAATAATTGAAATATCATGCGAGTATTAAATATATTGACAGTCGAGTTCTTTGAAACCAAATCCAATGACATTATCATCACCGCATTTAATTATAAATAATATTTAAATAATTTTCGAAGTATATCCTTAATGTTTATCGTTATAAAAGTCCGATTTTCTTAAGTCTTTTGTTTCGCAATAGTGCTTGCTTACTTACTTTCTATACAATTGGTCGAGTTGATGCAGAGGATAAGCATGCCTGACTTGTGATTGATTTTTCATTGACGTAGCAATTCAAGCAGATTTTAAATTAAGCTGTTACAGGGAGATGACAAATTAATCATCAGATTTAAATTTACAACAGCTCAAAAAAGTGATACAAATATGAAAGTGAACAATATCTCATAAAAAAGAGAAACCTTTTAACTTTGTTTTCAAACAGTTGTTTATAATCTACGAGTCAACCATTTTTCACTCGACAAATAGATAGGGTCGTCCAATTCTTCTCACAGAAGTTGGCGCATATCATTGGCGAATTTCGTATGAATGCGTAATTACGGACGTAAGATATCCGAAACGGTAGGTCGTGGAATACTCGGTTCACAATTAGCGCTGACAACTATGAATTAAATAAAGAGCAATCAAAGTCTAACCTCTATATCATGGGTTTACCTGGTCTCATTTTTTTTTAACACAAATAGTATTCTTGAATGGGTGAACCCATTGCAGAATATTTGTTGCACTGATGGAAGAGGTAAAGATTTGATATATTCTAAAACACACAATGATTTCCAGTGGTTTGTCGCCATTTTGAGGTATGTGACGCAGAAAATAAAGATTTTATATACAGTTACTGTGAAAAAGGAAATGAGTTTGTGCTTATCTGGTAGTCCACATGGGAAATATGGAAATAAAAACATTTGCTTTCCCCCTTAACAGCAATTAAGTGAACAACTGATATATTTGGAAAAAAAACTCTTTTAAATCCTAATGACTATTCTGCAAACTCTTTGTATTTTAACACGATCTCTTCAATGTTCAAGGCTACATTTTATCATGATTTTTACTATGAGGTCGCACACACAAAAAATATCAAATAAAATGTCTGTAGAGCATATTTCTTCGGTTTCGAAAAATACAATTAGCATTCGATCGTTTTTTTTAAAATTGAATTTGTATATATATTTTAATCTTAAAGATGATGACTTGCTTTCACCGTTTAAGAAAGGGAAATTGGTTTTGCTCTCGGATTTCTGACGCAAAGACCAAGAACAGATTTAGAGAAGTTTTGCCTAAAATTCACTATTGAAGAAATTAACTAGGAAATAAACTACCAATATCATAAAATAATTTGATTTGCCAGCCTTTTTTAGTTTTTTACGCAAAGAACCATCAGTCAAAAAATCCAGAATAATGAGTAATGATAAAGGTCAATAAAATATATACTGATATAAAAAAAATGGCAGTTTTATTATGTCGAAACGAAAGTATAAAAGATGGATAAAAATACAAATATCTTTCTACGTCGAAAAGCTTATTAATCAAAAGAACAAACACATGATTTTCTTACTAATTTTGCAAAATCCACAGCATAGAGTCATTAAACTATGCCCCAACAGTTAATATCAATTCCGAGGGAATTCAACAGGAAACAAAAATAAGCCACCATTACATGGAATCACTCTTTCAACCTTGGTTAGTTAAGATGGACTTTACTTCTTATTTCGATAGATCAATGGAGAAGCTAGTTCTTTTTTCCCTCGAATAGATTCGTGCTCTTTGGAATATTTTCTTTAGAGGAAATTGGATTATATCATTGATCTCCACCGGGGCTTTCCATTCCATTTTATTTCGTCTTGGACATTGTCTGGGTATATTAATGAGGATGATTTCTTTTGTTACTGCTGCTTACATTGATTAGATATAAATATATATC
>BMAW01108283.1:0-23162 GCA_019974015.1 Nephila pilipes | reverse complement strand
CTTGATGTGCTTCGTTTCAGTTACGTATTGCTACTCACGTTTGTTTAGTTTCCTATAAAAAAAAAACTGTAGAAGGCGAAATTCAAAGTCTTTTTCGAATGTAAAGTTTTATTTATTACTTTTTCTCTTCTAGAAATTCCTGTTTATGAATATGTAAATTATTTTCACATAAAGAACGCGTTGTGAAAGAATCGTGAGGGAAGAATTTCACTCAGTGTGTGTGTGAAAAGGAAAAAATCGTAAATATTAATAGTAGTATTTTCCTTTACAGAGAGGGTATTTGGTTGTGTTGATCAAATTGAAGTGATGTCGAAATCCGGCTCATGGGAGACGACCGGCAATATATGTCTAACTTTTTTTTTTTTGGACGGTTTGTCATTATTATGTAATTTTTTGAATTAAAAATCTGTGTTAGACAAACAATATTTCTGACAGTACATTAGTAATTTTGCATTAAAATTCATGCATTACTCTAAAAATTTATGTTCGTTTTACAAGTATGCCTCTTAGTTTATTATTATATTTGAAGTTTATTTTTTCTCCTATTATCCAAAATTGCTTTTTAATAATGCTGTTGTTTTCAAATTTTTTAAACCGATGTATTTTCCTCATTTATGATTAAAATGTGTACACATTCACTCCAAAATGCGTGGCTGCGATAGCCTAGTGGTCGTGGTTTCCGACTCGTGGCCGGCGGTTTTCGTTGAATAGCGGGTTCGATCCTTGGCCGCTAAAGACCCTCCGTGTAGCCGGGGCCGAGGCACGTCAAATCTGTCGGGACCCAAAGTCCTCCCGTTGGTGTGGTATGGATGTCAGGAGGGGGGTGCCAGCTCGGGTTTCGTCCTCGTCACTTGATCGTAGTTCAAAATTGCGAGGTCCGTCGCCAGTAACCCTCGTGTTGCTTCTAGTGCGCCGTTAATAAAACTAAACTATCACTCCAAAATGCGATGGTGATGCTGAGATGTTCCAGTGTTTGTGAGTCTCCCGTCTGCCAGCCATTTTGATTTCATGAATGTAAAGTTAATCCTGAATTTTTACTTTTCTACTCAAATCTATTCTGCTTTCATTTATTTGAATGCAGTAAAGTGCATCCGAAAGAATAAAAAATAATTAAGGTATCTGCGAAATTACATCCCCCCACCCCATTCTGATTTTGAAAAATATTTTTACATCTATTTAAAATGATTCGTTTGTGAGTTGTTCAGTCTTTAAAAATAATTATCTTTATTTTCAAAAATCGATCTAAAAATGTAATTCCGCAAAAAAAAAAAAAAAAAAAAAAAAAAAATTCGAATACCCTTTATTGTATTCAAATAGATAAATTTGAGGATAAAAATAAAAATACCTCAGGATTAACATCATATTCAGGAAATCAAAATGACTGGTTTGATTGGATTATTGACGTCGCACCGAGAAGCAACACCGAGGCTGTTGGTGACGGATCTCATAATTTTGACTTTAGGTCAAGTGACGAGGATGATGCGTGAGTTGGTACCTTCCTCTCCAAACTTTCACACCACGCCAATGGGAGAACTTGGAGCTTCGACAGATTTAAATTTGCATCATCCCCGCTACATTGCGGGTCGGTCTTGAGTTGGTGACCGTGACCTCGGCCACCAAAATGGTTGGTACACGGGAGCCTTAGCATTGTAATGGTTGAGTCATTGCGACACTAGAGATGCATTAGTAGTCGCCTCGTATGTGTAAAGTACACTATTTACTTTTTACTATGTGACATAATTTATTTCGAATTTTTGGGGTGATTAAGTATGCAGAACAGAACATTTAATTTGCAAATAAACTTTTATTTATTTTTTATAAACCCGACTATGTGCCTGAAATTATTTTTATGCCATGCGGTTTACCAATAGTCTATCGCGAAAATAAAATTTAAAATAAGATACTTCTATCAGAAATATCTAATTGCAGTGTTAAGAGCAAGATCTTCGTGTTTGGTGATATTCAAGCCATGGGTTCGAAAATTAATTTCTTCGAACACAGATTATTCTGAGTGAAGGGAACTGTTGCTGGTAAAACATAACTAGATCGTAAAAGTTCTCACGTACGATACGGTGTTAAAGTTTGTTGAGCGATGTGACAGGTTAAAGTTTGTAGAGCGAGGTGCCAGCTCAAGTGCTGTCCTCGTTATTTGAGGCTCAGAATTACGAGGCCCTTTTCCATTAGCTGTAGTATAATTATAGGACAGTGTATATTGATTTTTTTTACTTCACCTCATATTTGAAATTGTAATTAAAGTTACGCATAGTAGCATATTAAAAAAAATTTAATGATAGGATAAAATCAAAAAAGATTTTTTTTATGATTTTTTTTTATACAACCTTGTTATAACTTGATATAAGAACAATGAACAGCATAGAGTAGGTAAAAGATTATGAATTTTTATCGAATAATTTAAATTGCGATTAATCAAAAGATAATTAAGCATTGTGCATACTGCTTCATAAATATTTTTACTCATACGTACATCTTTTTTACAGTGTTATGCTCTCATTTATTTATTATAACACACCACACACAGCATATATATATATATACTTCATTAAAAAGGGGTTCATTTTTTATTATTACTTCATCGAAAATTATTTAATTAATGGTATTTGCGAACATTCACAACACATTTATTCTCTTTAGAGAGAAACATTAGTATATTGAGGCTCCCTGGTTGAAAATTTCATTTTAAAAGCCGCTTAAATAAGGATAAAATATAATGTTGCTAGAATATTTGATTTTTGAAAAGTAACTTAATCGAATTAATGTTATACTGTACCAAAAAAATAATTTTGAATAAATACAATCTTAAGATAGCAAATTCGCATAGCTTATAGGGTTCTTATCAAGCATTATTGGAGATGCAATGCCTTTGAAATAACATTACCTAATGTTCCCCATTTCCCCCCGTTTTTAACATGAGAATCCAATGAAACATAATAATTGTCGTTGATTGATAATTTAATCTTTTTGAATTGATTTGAAGTTTTTTGAAGAAATTCTTTTTTGTCAATTTTGAGATATTTATTTTTTATTTGTTTTTGGAACCCATTTGTTGGAAGGGGGTGAGGGAGAGAAGAAAATTTTTTATTTTCTATTGTTTTTTAAAATGGAATAATTCATTACTGAATTAAAATTTCAAAACATGTTAGCTAATAGTATTTTAGTATTTATTGTAATAGTATAAGCATATAATGGGGAAAATGTTGCAATAAACAGTTAATAAAAATTTAATTTACAGTATGGATGGATTATTAAACATTGTACATTTTTAGTAGTAAATGTGCATACCTTCTTCTTCTTCTTCTTCTTTTTTTTTTTTTTAAAAAAATTAAGTTTTAAAACGTTAACCTGATTTCATATGTTTTTTAGTTAATTAGATATCGGTAAATCTTCAAAATGTTTAGTTGAAAATTTATAGTGAAAATAGAAACTTGTTACTAAGAGATCATTTGATGAAATTTCATCTTTATAGGTACTCGGAAGTTTAAAATTTAAGCAAAAACTTGCATATTTCCCTAACAGATGGCGCTAATGTGGAGGGACGTAAGGAATAACTTGAATGATGTGAATTTCACATATCCAAACAAAATTATGTGTGAATATAATTTTAGATTAAAATTAATGTCTCAGTCATGGAATTCTTGGATGTAATAATTTATTAGTAACAAGAGATGTAATTTTCTGCAACGAGTGTTATGCAAAAAATGACATTTTTAATCAATTTTCTTATTGCTTCATGCATTGTTTTTTGAAATTTATTATGATTATTTTCAGTGGTTAGTTTATGAGAAATGTACAGTTTAATAGGTTAGTTAATATTTCGCATTCTTGTAATAAATTATAGAATAAAGATTCGATAATATTATATATTTATCAAGAACTCGTGTTGATGAAATTTATTGCTTAAATTACAATTTTATGTAAAATCGTCTATTTCTTTTAAAAAATTCTTCAATCTTGTATAAATAACAATATCATGTATAATCAACGTTGATTGATTTGATTTTATTGATTTGATTTTTGTGGGATATAGAGCAACAAAGGCTATGATCCCAATAATCAACGTTAAAAGTAGTAATTTGGATCAATTTTAGATCAATAAATTTAGTTCAGAAAGAACTATACTTGTAAAAATAAAGATATCAATTTTGTGAAATAAATTTGTAAAAAAAAATTGATTTGATAAAAAATTTTAATTTTTAAAACGCATCCTTGAATACATAAAAAATTTAATGCGATTTCCATTCGTAGGAACAATTGTTATAGAATTTGAATTTCAATCAAGGAATCAGTCTGAAATACTTTGTTGCAATCAAAATTTCGTTTTTATTGAGCTGTAATCCATGAAAATAATTTTATTATATATATATATATATATATATATATATATATATATATATATATATATATATATATATATATATATATATATATATATATTTATATATATTATTATTATTATTATTATTATTTAGCAAAACGCTTGTTCGATTATTTTTTTTGTAATTTCATTCTTGAGTGACGCTTATTCGAATAGGAATTTTTCTAAGAAGGCAAGATGAAATATTTGTCAACCTATTTTTCTTATTGATGTTAGTATAATATTTTGTATCGTAGTTTAAAATTGCAACGTATCAGTTAAATTTGTTTCGTCTTTTTTTTAAGTAACGTATTCGCCGATTTGTATTGAACCGATTTTGAATTCTTTTTTATGTGTAATTTTTAGGAAACAACAAACAACAGAATTCAAGTCTAGAAAGGGTAGCATGTATGTATAATCGGCTTACATATTAGGAAAATCATTGACATAAAATGTGAAACAATTGTTGCATATGTAATCGAATTTCTAAAATGCAATTCAAAGTAAATTACCTTTGATCGGCTTAAATCTCAGTCTAGACATTTTAAATTACTTATAATGAATCTAATATAAATTTTAAAGAATTTTAGTTGATTTTCTACGATAGCCTCTCATATTTCACGTTTGTTTTTGAGTTTTACAAATAAATCGATATCTATTATAAAATGTTTAGTAATTTAGTGGGAAATATTATATATCTCTAAAAGTAAATATTTATTATTATTAAGAAGGAAAACTATTTGATGAGTTTTTTTGTTTATTCAAAAGTTGTTTTTGAACTTCGAAATGGGGTTCACGATTTTTAGAAAACCTTAGGAAAAAAATAATTTTTGTTCGAAAAACAAAAGACATTCTCTTTAGCATGGGGACTTTGAACTGACTAAACGTTTTTTTTTCTCCTTTTAGTAGGAGGATTCTGCTGACTTTTATAAATCACATTATATTAATAATAAATTTTATGATTTTGAGCCACATTTAAATACTGCCATTAATATCCCATTTACACTCTGTTCTGAAATTTTTGCATCGCATGAAATTGATAGTTAAAATATCGATACAATTTGGAATATCTTTGTATTCTATTTTGGGGTTCTTTTGACTGATCTGTGTACTGCGCGTACACATCCGATAACAAAATCTAAACAACAACAGTAGTCATTTTTAGTAGTTATATGTTTACAATTATTTATTAATATATTTTTATTCTTATTTAGAGCCCCTAAAGTTGACCACCCAAGGGACTGGAACTAACTGGCAATATTTAATAGTCAGTGCATGGAAATAAATATTTTGTACTAGTTCATTTATGTATCTTGCTTTCTTGTACAATTTATAGAAAATATACAAAAGCGTAAAAACTGAAAAGCAAATAAATTAGAGATACATTTCAAATACCTTGTAGTACCGCTTTTTTCCCTGATGATGTTGGTAATTCATCTCAATATAAACTCGACTTGACACTGGAATCGTTTGAAACCATACTGAACCACTCACAGCTCATTAAGATTTGATGGAGTGGGTTCCCGAATGTCGATTATCACTTTCGATTGCATCCCAGATGTGCTCGATGAGATAAAGATCAAGTAACTTATGAACTCATAATCATAAATCTAAGTTAATAACAGTTTGTACTAATAAAGGCGCAAAAGCACAATAAATGTGAGATAAACAAAAACCCTGTTTAATAAACCAATGGTTCGGAACAAAATAAAGGGTATTGTCATAGTACCAATTAAAAATATGAGGGCATGCTCCCTGGAGCAATTGGAGGAGACATCTCCCGTGCAGAAAATTTAACAGCATATAGTTTGTACCATGGTTAATAGACTATACATTTGTCATGAGCCTGCAACACATTCAGTACAACGTCTGGCCATGCTGCTCACCAAATTATCCAGCTGTTCTCCGGAAGGCCCTCCCACTCATCAATCAATGTTCTCTGCAGTTCCGGAATAGATCTAGAAAGATCGAGCTGCAACTCGCAGGTCAAGCATGTCCCATACATGCTCTATCGAGTTTTCCCAGGAGAGAATACTCCCGATATAAATTCGATAGAGCATGTATTCCATTCCAAAATATGAGTGTTTTTTTCCCAAACGAGTGATATTCTTTTCTTCGAGGCATTCTGGTTCTCTATATTTGCACGCTGAGGAAGGGCGTTATCATACATAAAAAGGAAATCTGAGCCCATTGCATCCCTGAAAATAGATGAACATGTAGTCGCAGAATGTGATACCTGATAAATTTGGCTGTTTAAGGTTCCTTTGTGAACATGGGGGTTTGTTGGAGAATCTATGATGGATGCCATCCCAAGCAAAAAGTCCTTCAACACCGTAATAGTGGTGTTAAATGAAGTCTTTTTTGGATGTAACGGGTCCCTAGTGCTCTCCAAATGAATATACGACGTGAGTCCCATTGCGTTGAAAACCTGGATTGGTCGAAAAACAACGCACAGTCCAACTGTAATTGAGTCCACATAACCATGGTCTCTGCATCAGCACACAGGACAACATACTCTGACAGTACTCTACAGGGAGTGGTATACATCTGACAGTCTGGGAGCGTATCAGCAACACTGTTCCAAGCGTCTGTACACGGTATGCCTCGAAACTGTTATATTCGAGGATACTAACAACTGTTGTAGATGATGTATTGCGCCTATTCCTTTTTGCTCTACTTGACAAATACCGGTCAGCTTGTAGCGTTGTTACTCGGGGCTACCTGTACTGAAACGTGTACATTCGTTCCTGTTCTCTAGAGACCACTGCCAAAATCTAGATATGATACTTTGCGTCATTCTGAGTTCCTCGGATACTTTATCTGCGCTTGCCCACATTTTAAACGGCTGATGACTCAGCCACGTTAAAACTCGTCCCGTTGTGTCTTCTTAGTCAAGGATATTTGGTTATATGGTACTGTGAGGCTTATAAGTCGATTGTGAACTACACTGCCTCACGACTAATGTTCGTTAAATGCGCTCCTCTGACTCTCTGATGTTTGTTGTACTGTCAGTGTCATCTCGTGGCTTACCGTAATTTGAACATAGTATTTGTTGTATCTTGTACAATCGTACACGCTTGTGTGTACACTAGAACACATTCGTTTTATCCCTAAAATATGTGTGATGATCATCCAGGAAAAATTCTTGTTGTAGGACACGGATTGCCTGTGATTTTGGAATATCTTTATTTTAGTATCATCATCGTAGAAAGTTAAGGAAGCAAGGTCATGTGTATAGAGTGTTCATCGAACCATTTGGACTCAATTCGACAGCGATGGCGCGGTTCACTACCAACTTGAAGAACAAACACTCTGCTGGTAAGAAGGATCAATCATTTCATGGGGACTTTCTCACATTCTTACCATGTCATTGGTATGTTCATTTAGAATCTGATACTTATTAGGGCAAGCAGCATTTTTTCACATGGATCCATTGTCGACTTTCCACGTCCATGCTAATCATTGAGCCCTGTTATGTGCTGTTAGCAGTAATATTATCTCGGTGCAACAGCTTCTGTGCCCCGTATCATGGAGATAGTAGTTCTAAATAGTGTGGCTTATGCACGAGTGTTAAGTTGCTGAGTGATATCTTGCAATGTGGTCCTTCTATCCGTTGTTGCAATGCAAACTGGCCGACATTGATCCGTTTATCCACACTGTTGTCCTCAACAGTTGGCTCTTGTGAGGGTGGTCTTACCGAAATTGATGTCTTCATTGTGCATCCAGAGCACAGTGGGTCATGAAAATTTCCATGGCTGTATACCTTTTGAGATGGAGTGACCCATTCGTCGAGTCCCAATAATTTGTTCACAATCAAATGCGCTTAGATTTTAACCAGACTGCGGTAATAATGGGTCCGACTTTTACTGATTCCCTTCGAATCCCTCCTTATAGTACCAGATAACGGCTTATATCATTTGATTTCAATATACATAGCCACCCGCAGCTCCGCATTTGCTGGACACCAGCTGTCTTTAATTTAATTGCTCTTATGTTTTATTAATAAACTATAACACCAATTAAATAATCAAATTAAATTTTGTCATCTGATGTGTGATATGATATTCTAATCCAATTTAGAATTTTTAACATTGGACTAGATGTTACGCTATTAAATCTCTCTTTTCTATCTGTACACGCTTTAAGTAGCCATAAGACTCCTTTTCAGCTCAAATAAGTTATTTGCATTACTCAGAATCCTAACACAAAAAAACGACAGAATGGTAAATTTGATGTATCACATTTCGTTTCTAAAATTTGAAATAAGCAATAATAAAAGAGGTAAATGATACAATCTCATATTTTGAAGTGGCTCAGTTTCGGGATTTATTCTGGGTAAAAGAAAAAACAGGTTGCACAAATAGAAAATGCATATTTAACTCTGTGTTCTGTTCCAGTCTCAAATACCTTGATTTAAACTTGGAAACAAAAGATTTTAGCATATGTTTAGAAATATCTTCCATCATAAATATGAAAAAACATCTATTCCTCCTCTATTAAAGGAATTACTCTCATATTAAATGAAACTGCACATTGGTCGCTGCCTTATTTAAAGGGCAGAATAGGCAACCTTAGAATAAATGCAGTACAATTTTTCAACTAATAGAGAGTAAATTAACGATATATTAAGTTTGTACGTTCACTATCGAAGACGTCAGTATACAATTTACAGAAATGGTCAATGTAGAGAGGCTGCCTTTTTTTCGTTTATTATATATTGAACTGGAAAAGCGACTCTCTTCTACAACAACGTTAGAAGTTAAAACGCCTTCCTTAACCAGCCAGAAAAGATGTCTTTTCAGCATGGTTGGTTGAAGCGCATTCTTCGGATCCACTGGTCCGTGGTTCGAAACAGCAGCGGCACTCAGGGTCAACAACTCTCCCTTTTCTCGGGGTCGGAAAAACCACTGGCCGCCGAAGTGGTGACTCAGGACTTGAACACTAGATGGCAGCACAGCATATACCTACTGATTGCATATGCCCCCAACGCAAAACACTTGCCTCTGTATGTCTAAGATAAGCGCTTTCAAAAAACACGTTTAGTGATATTCCGGCTCTGGCATACGTGTCGACGAGACCCACTGCTCAACACGAGACAGCCGATGACTCAAATGGAAAACTGTCCTTAGCAAAAACTCAATTCATCAGGGAAGGGACTTATATCAATTACAGAAATGGCTAAAAAAATCAAAAAAGAACCTTCTGTACAAACCAATGTATCTCTTTATATCATCACGATGATACTGGAGGGGGAGTATGTGGCGAATCTCTTCTACAACAACGTTAGAAGTTAAAACGTCTTAATTAACCAGTCAGAAAAGATGTCTTTTCAGCCTGGTTGGTAGGAGCACATTCTTCGGACTCACTGGTCCAGGGTTAAAAACAACGCTGCTGCATCAAGGTCATCAACTCTCTCCCCCTCCTCGGGGTCGGAAAACCACCAGCCGCCGAAAAGTATTGGGACTGTAAAAAATTGTTCACAAGTTCTGGAGGTGGTCCTCACAAAGACGAGACCAACTTTGGAGGTTTGTATTTAGTTGGATTTCTGGCTGTTAATTCCATTCTGAATGGAAATTGCACATACATATATCCATTACGTACTCATTATAATTTTTTTGCGGTTGTTTTCGTTGTTGTTGAGAATAGATTTATATGTAAAAATGTGCTTCATTATTTTTTTAGTTTTATTTTGTGGCAACAGTATTTACATTTCTCTTAAGATATATTAGATAAATTTATCACATGCTTTTTTACTTTTAATATTTGAATACTAATTTAATTTTTTTTATTACATAATCGTTTGCTTAGACCAGTTTTGTTCTTACGAATGTATTTTTTGTTGAAGTGTTCAACAAATGATTTTTGTGGATTTCTGTCTTGTTTCATTTTTTAAAATTTTAAATACGGTTATTTCATTTTTATAAATAACCCGCTTCGTAATAATAATTTTTAAGTAAATATCTAAATTATTTCACTATTAGTTAATTTAAAACTACTTCGTTTGCATTTGAGATTTGGTGCTCGTTTTTAAACATTCTCTGTGGTATGGTGATTTTCTTTGAAGGCTTAACGACTGTTGTTTGTGAGAGGAAGCTAGTGGAAATATCTCACCCCATTACGGAAATAAACAATTAGTAGTTTCCGGTTTTTGTACATTGTATGTTTCTATTCCGTATTAATTAGAAAACTGCACATACTTCCGATAAATTTTAATTTATGAAATGTAATTAATCTCTTATACTAGATGTTTAAATTTTCGTGTTTCGTTATTTTCTCTATTTAATTCAGCGTGTTTGTTTATAAACTGTTCTATTAAATAAATAGCATATTAGTATTGTCTTCTGTTACATTTGTTCTTATTTTTTCAAATAAGAAGGATATATATATATAATTACTGTGTTTTCTACCATACCTGGGTTGCATTTAGAAGCAACACGAAGATTATTGACAACGGAAATTGGTATTTTGAGCTTCGGGCAAGTGACGAGATCGACACCTGAGTGACTGATCGACCCCCATCGTATATAGAAACTTATTTTATCATATAATAGTTCCGAAACTCCAAAAAAGACAGTTAGTTTTAGTTAATTGTGAATATTTATTATAAAACATATTATTATGAAAGTGATTAAAAATCGTAATTAATTGTTTGGAATGGGAATGGTGATACTCTGTCATATTGCCCATTGATCGTTTTTCCTTCATCTAAGAAATCCATGATTATGACGACAATCATGCGAAAAAATCATCGCCGTAACTTTTCCGTCTGATAAGACCGTCTCCGCCTTCTTTGGAGGAGATTAAACGGAAGCAACTCATTGTTTTGATTGTTGCTTGGTTTCCCCAGTACGAGTACAATGGTGAATCCAGGTCTTTCCATTGGTGACATCTCGTCGCTGCACCAATCAAAACTAACCTGTAACTGAGTGCCACATATATTTTGGTACCGTTTGACAAGTAACAGCACACAAAGGTAACACCAACTTGTCTTAGAAACACCACTTCTTTTCAAAAATAGGTATTTCTGAGCCGCCCTCAAATTTCATTATATTTTTTTCAGTTTCATTATTGGTGGCTTAATAACTAGAAATTTTTTTGTAAACATATCTTAATGAGATTGACTCAAATTTTTTTACACGAATCAAAATTAAAAAAGCGAGAGTAACGAATTTTCAACCAAGTAAATATTTTTCTGATTAACATACACATACCTCACTCATGCATACTTAATTAAATTTGATTTATGACTCGTGAACTCTATTTAATGTGTTTTTGCTCGAATAAACCTTGTATCCTTGAGAGATCGTATCAGTAGATTACTATCTGTTTTAAAATGATATCCCAAGAAGTGGAAGTGAAAATGGTGTGTTTATTTAAAAGTAAAAAGAAAAAACAAGCCAAAGGAACAGTAGTTCAGCGGGTAAATGGACTCAAGTACAATCACTTTGAATTCTCGCCAAAGCAGATTTATACATGCGGTATTTTTTGCTTAAAGATTTGAAAGACTGACTAAATTCAACACTGTTTCATTCGTGACATTTTAAGACATGTTTATTCCTTTATTTTGGCTTGAAAACAAATATAATTTTAGATTGCTTATGAATTCACGGAGGCTTCAAATTATCAAAATCTATGCATTCTATTATAATAGGACTGTTTTTATTCGGCTGTCGGTTTAACCAACTACTCAATGCAGAAAAGGATAAATTTATTTGTCGCGATATGTTTATTTCCATCTTTCATTGTTTTGTAAAGATTATTTTCATTTAATGTTTTAAAGACTAACCAAATTTGGTACATATTTTTAAATAGAAAATGTTCCAACTATCTGTATGAAGTTTGTGTGTTTTATAACGCGTGTATCTGCTTATCAAGGACTTATCTTATCCTTGACTGATTGTTTGTTTGTAAGTATTACATTTAAAAACAACGCGTGGGCTATTGGCGAGGAACCTCGAACAAATGACGAGGACGAAATCTAACTTGCTTCTCTGTCACCAAACTTCTACACCACGGTAAAGGGAGAGCTTGGAGACTTGATAGATTTGACGTTTATCAGCCCCATTACCTCTACAAGGTAGGTCTTTAATGGCATCAGGACTCGTACCTGATCGACTGAAACAACGTCGATCGTGAGTTCGCAACCATGACTATTATGTACAGTGGCCTCTATCGTATTTTTAAAATACAGAAGAATTCTATATATATGCACAAACACAGGTTTCCACTGTCACATGTTACATTGAATGCACACTTTACTTATAAGAGAACACTTCACATATAAGAGAACATAAAATAACGGTTCAACAAGTACCCGTGTTAGGAATTGGTAATAGGATTTGAATAACGCACACACAATATTGTCCATTGATCGTTTTTCCTTGATCTAAGAAGTCCTTGAGTATGGCGCACTTCGCATCTCCGAAACTCCTCACCATTACCAGTGATAATTCGACACGTAGCAATGAAGACTAACCTCTGAATAGATGTTAAGTCTATTTTGAGCATCGTTTAACATACGGCAGCACATTTTAATAACACCAATTGGGCTTAGCAACGCCATCTGCCCTCAAGAAGGGTACTTTTTGAGCCAACCCCGAAAAGTGAAAAAAATCTAACAGAAAAGGATTATTTATTAAATTAGAATTCTATTTGTTCGTTCACGTAGTTAGAATTTGTCTTAGATTTTTTGCAGAATAGAGCGTTTTTCCTTCTGGAAAAAAAATGTTAGATTCTATTTTGTAAAAAATAAACAGAAGACGATCTTAATTTTTTTAAAAAAATTTTGTTTTCGCCTTTTCCGAATCAATCTCATTTTCTTTCAAAATGTATTTATGCACTTCTTAATGCTCAGATTAGTTTACGCTATTTTTTCCCCTCTTTTTTTGTAAAGAAAGGCTCAAAACTTTTAATTTTCTTTTCTTAGATATAAATTTAGCAAAGGCGATAAATTTTCTGGTAAGTGGAGACCAGTTTTTGATTTATAAACGTGTAAATATGTAGAATGACTCACTGAAATACGCAGCGAAAAATTCATCTTTATATTTTGTGCATTTACATATGTTTCTTTAAAAATTCTGATTAGGATGTTATATAATGAGGTAAGGAAAAATGTCTCGTGTGCAACAATCCTTGATATATTTAGATCTCAAGTTGCACGCGTCCACCTATAATATTGCTGGACAAATTGTAATAGTTACCTTAAACCTTGTAACAAAATAAACATTGATACGTTTAGCAGCCACACAGTATGCTTTCGTATATAACATTTCAAGATAAACTGTTATAGTTAATGTAACCCTTGTTACAACTAACCTCGACAAATTTAGCCGTCATGTAACATGCATTCACTTAAATATAATAGAAAATATCATTATAGTTGCCGTAACTGTGCTACAGCAAACCGTGAATCATTTAGCATCAACTGCATGTGTTCACATATCATATAGCAAGATAAGTTGTAATAGTTAACCAACGTTACTACTGTTTTGATTTGAGTATTTTATGGGCACGCAGGAATTAAATGCAGTATGAAGCTGAAAAGTGGGCACTCAGTTGAGTGAATATTATTATTATTATTCAGAGCAATATATGGCATGATATCTTCTTGATTATTGTGATTTAATGTTGAAAAATAATTTCGTGTACAAAATGAATGGAAGTCACCTTGACAACATACCATCTCCTTCACCGAACTGAATCTGAAGAAGATATGTTGTGTAGAAGGCCTGAGACACGTCAAATCTGCGGGCTGGATCACCTAGCTTGGGGATGGTGTGAGAGTTAGGAGAGTGGGGCGCCAATTCAGATGCCTTCTTCGTCACTGGACTCTGATTCAAAATTACGAGGTCCGTCGCCAATATGAATCGTCTTCACATTATATATAATCATCTTACTCACAAACATCTATTGTTTGTCGAGTGTTCTCTGCCTCTCTTCATGTCACGTCCCCCGTGCAGGTCATATTTTAATTGATTGTCTGGTGTGTTGTGTGTTTCATAATTATTTTTTCGTCTTTTTAAATTCATTTGTTTTAAATTTGTCTGATTGGGGGGGAAGTCACCACCACAATTTGTTTACATTTTTAATGAAAATTTATCTTTTATGTGATATTTAATGATTGTATCCCTGGCGTTTTACTCTGAATTTTATTTATCATTCTTAATGTAGTTTTAAAAACTTTTGTCATATTTTTAACTAATGTTTGACACACTTTAACCAGTTTGAGCTCTTGCGCCATAAGCCCTCACTGTCGCTCACTTACCGTTGCCAAAAATTTTTTTGACAATTTTAAATGCGTTTTTAATAAATAATTAATCAGTTGAATGTAAAAAAAAGAGAGAGAGAAGCAAAATTCTTGAAGCAGAAAGGCAAGAAATATTCTTGCCATTTTGATGTTAAAAGTCTGATATAGGCATGCACGCACACACCGGAATCATTTGCAAATTGAAAAAATTAAGTCACTATTGTTAAAATTGTGTAATTTTAAAATAAAAAAGTGGATCTCTCTCTCTCTCTCTCTTACACACACGCACGCACACACACACACACACGCACGCACACGCACACACATGTTATCGTTATCAATGAATTTAATGTAGTTAGTGTAGAGTCAGTTCAATACATCGAGTACGCGGTTTCAGTTCTAATTTTTACCTCAATTGGAAGATATTTTATTACTTTGTAAGCGTGTGCCACGATGCACTTCAGAAAATAAACAGAATTGTTAAGAAAATATTCGAAATAACTCGCAGAAGTGGTACTTTATTCGTCACTCAAAGGAAATTAATCTATGACGTTGAATGTTAATGGATTAATTAGCCTAATTAACAAGGTTAATAAAATTTTAAAAGATTTTGCATTAGAAATGCTGTTTTTTCCCCTTTTTTCATAACTTTTTAATTCAATAACTAGTCTAATTGGCATAGTTTATTAATTTGTAACAAAAATAAAAGAGTTTTATTTTTAAAAGTTCTTTTCTAACTCTTTTTGTGCATAATATTTTATGTCAAAAAATGTTATATATATGCTCTGTTCATACATCATAAATTTTATTAATAGAAAACTTATGAACGTTGCACTTTGAAGCAACACGAGGGCAATTAGCGACTGACTTCGTAATTCTGAACAACGATCAAGTGATGAAAACGACACCTGAACTGGTGACACCCCTCTCCTAACTTCAACACTATTATTACAGCATAAGGATTTTAAACCTCTATAAATTAAACGTGCATCAGCTCTGCTACACAACTAGAGTTCAATGACATCAAGACTCGGAACTCACAACTGGATGAGAAACAATGCTGACCACGAGCTTGCGACCATGACTGTTCGGTTTCCGTAGTCTCGTATTAACGTCTCACTACCTACACTACGGATTACTACACAATGATCAGAATGAATGAATCAGATGAAGAGGACGACACCTGAGTTGGACCTTACAACTCGTAATTTTTTAATACCATGCGATCACCTTCAGGTCATGCTCAATTTGACGTGCAGCATTCCCATTGACGAGGACGATTCCTGAGCTAGTGCCCTTTCTCTTCTGACTTTTATACCGCGCCAACTCGAGGACTTTGAGCCCTGACTGATTTAACTTTCATCAACCCGTTGTACTGACATCAGGACTCGAACACGCAGCTCGATTGAAATATCGCCGGGCACGAGCTCGCGACCATGACGACTCGGCTACAACGGCCATTTCTAAATTTGAAGAAGAAAAATGTAATTGATATTTAACTGAGAATTACATGTATTATGTCAGCATATTAAATCAGTTCAAAAACCAACAATTATTTTTATTCTAAAAGTTTTAAAGGAAAAGTACATGAAATTACTAAAAAAAGTGTACTTGTATCTTATGTTGATTGCATTAGAACAATGGTATAACTTTTAATTATTGAATTTTTAAATTTTTTTTTCAGAATAAAATTAATATTCGGAATCTCGTGCACCAACCACATAAACATTCTTTTCGGAATTTTAAATGAATTATCACGTATGAGTTGAAGTGGGTGAACTTCCATGATTCATTCCTCGCAATGACGCTGCATTAGAATAACATTAACCTTTAAATATACCGAAACAAGATCAAAGCGCTTACACATGCACAATAAAAAGAAAATAGATGTGATAAAATGCTATAAACATTTACGAATTGAATCAAAGCAGCGTAACTATCAAAATAACACGGACATTTACAGAAAGAAAGGTCTGAATGTCTCTTTAGGAAATGCAGCGAGAAACTTAATTTGAATGATTTTTTATACCAAGATTAGTTTCCATATTCCATGGTTTGAGGGATAACGAAACTGATATTAGAACAGAAGGAATTGTCATAGAAAAATTTTTATTGTGTGAGGTGATGTGGTTTCGAAACTGTAGAAACGTGCTTAATGGCACGTGCGCCATTGTTTTACATCTCATGACGGCACGCTAAAATATTAAGGTTTCCTGTTGGAAATTAGAGAAGGAAACCGAAACAACGAAAAAAATTCTCGGCTCTGAGGAAAAGCAAAATGAATGTAAATGAAAATTGCTCCGCTATGATTGGAGAGATTGTACTTATTTTTCACGTAACCTCGACAGCATTATGGGTAATAATTCCAACAAATATTTCCTTGTCATAAGGTCTGTCGTGGAAAAAGTAGCTTCTTCATCTTACAGATTAGTACATAATCATGGGTATGCGAAGTGGTAATTCATACGGATTTTCATTCTTCTGTATTTTTCTAAGAAAATAATGTAGGTTTTAATGAGTTCTCGCACAATATACAACACCATACGTTTTAAAACATACGGATATTTATTGCCTGAAGTATGCGACTGTATTTTCTACACCAAGGAAAACTGTTTTGTTTTCATAAGGTAAGATGATTAATGTTTATGCGAAAAAAATAAAATATTTACATATATAGATTTGAGTGTGACAGTATTTAATGTATAAAAATGTACTGATATTTTATACTCATCTTTAAAATATTTTAGTAGCATTGAATTGTCTTTTAAAATTGTGTACATGTGCATTTAAAAATAAAACTGAAAGAGAGAGAGTAAGTTTTCTTGAGAAATAAAAAGCTAAAGTTGTACAATGATTGCAATGTTGTAACTATTTTTGTGTAATACTTGACAAGAAAGTAATTTCTTCAGTCATCAAACACACGTATTTTTTTTCCAAAAATATTTTTTTAAGTTGTTCAATGGTTAATAAAAGCAACCATTTTATTCTTGTACTGCAGTTATTTGACAAGAAAATATAAATGTACAGATTATTTTAGTAGATTTCGTTACATTAAAATTTTTAATTTAAATTAAAATAAAACCCATTTATCTTTATATAAACAAAAATGTTATAAACTATGTAGTTGCGAACTCCTCGTTTAATTTGACATGTAGGTGGAAGAGATTATGTTCTTTCAATTTTTGGATTTCTCTTCAAATCCTCACACCTATGTGGAATTCTGGAAAGTAGAAAATCGATAACTGTTTTTGATTCTGAATGAAATAGATGTCAAATTATCTTTTCGATTGAGCAAAAATAAGCAATGAACAACTACTTATTTTGAGATAAATTTAGAATAATATATGACCTAAAATTCTAGGAAGTAACATTAAGACAATAATAAGGGTCAAAGAATAAAATTGTAGTGACGGTGGGCTCAATTATGACGCCCTGGGATTCCTTCTATCACTTAATTGTTCCTTAGCAAATACCAGAAGTAACACAAGGTTGTGAATTCGACGAACTTTATTTGAAAGTTCTATAATTCTTAAAGGCAAAAACCAAGATAATATGAATTCCCACTCAAAAGATGAAACAGTCAAAGTTATGTCAAAATCTTTTATTTTTGTCTAATTATGAATATGCAATATTTGCTCTCTTGCTTTGTCTATTAATCCTCAACGCGCCTGAAATCTATCTTGGAATAATAATCAAATGGATCTTTTGCCCACTTGTTCGGTTCCGAACGAATTTAATCTCAAACACTGATGGTTCGAACTGTTACACCACCATATTCGCTCACTCTAGAAGATTCCTCTAAACAGTCCACCAGCTATCAATGCAAGTTCACACACATAACATACAACTACCTGTAACCTCTCTGCTAACTTTCCAACCTCTGTAATACACAATTTGGCTTCGATATACTTTTTTTTATGTGTTTCATCTCATTATCTACCTCATATCTAATATGAAAAAATAAAGCCTGTTCGTGACATATTTTGATTGCCGTTAATACCCGTTTTTATAACATAAATAAATAAATAAATAAAATATATTACAAGGGTCACTCAAAAAGTCCTTAGAAAATCCACGAGATGGCTTTTAGCATCGAAAATGGTTTTGTTTTTAGTTAACATCATGACGCACTAGACAGTTGTCTAAGTCTCAGTTACTCGTATTCGTGATCATGATGCCTTTCTCACCTCGAATATTCTTCGTAACTTATCTGGCCACTGAGACCATCTTTGCCTTTATTATTGTAACAGATTAACCGGAAGCAACCCATTGCTTTGATTATGACTTGGTTTCTGATGTATAATGTGGAATACAGGTCTCCGCGACTGTTCGACGTAAAATGACGTCAACAACTTGATGTGGTTGCAAATGGCTACTAAATCAAAACTAACTTACGAATCAATGTCAAATTTGTTTCGATTCCGTTTAACATATGACAGCAGCCAGTGGTAACAACAATTTACCTTAATGATGTCATCTGTCTTCAAATACAAGTACTTCTTGAACCACCTTCGAAAAACAATGATAGATTTCTTTTAAAATTCCGAATGGAATGAAATAAATTTCCCACAAGTATGGTTTTAATCTATCGATTGATATATTATTAAATACAGGGGTTGGACAAAAATATGGAAACACCTTTTAAAAAACATGTTTCTTTGCTTAATATGGTGTAGGAAACCCGTTGGCATCCAAAACAGCTTGCAGTCTTCTCGGAATGGATAAATACAGTTCCTGTATGTGTGCCAAGGGAATATTATACCATTCTTCCTGCAAAACGGTGGCAAGTTCAGATAACGATGTTGGCGGTGGATAACGAGAACGCACTTTCCGTTCCAATGTAGACCACAAAGGTTCGATAATATTCAGGTCTGGTGACTGTGGTGGCCAGGGGAGATGGGACAAATCCTCCTCGTGCTCAGAAAACCAGTCCTGGACAATGTGAGCTGTGTGAACAGGGGTTTTGTCGTCTTGGAAGACACCATCACCATCGGGGAACAAAGTTTGTACCATGGGATGAACTTGATCTGCCAAAATGTTCACATAAGTCTTGGCAGTCATGTGCCCTGACACAGTTATCATGGGGCCAGCAGAGAACCACGATATGGCTGCCCAAACCATAACAGAACCCCCGCCATGTTTCACTCTTGGCAACAAGCAGTCTGTATTATAGGCTTGAGATGGCGTTCTCCAGACGTAAACTCGGCCAGAAGTGGGAAACAATGTGAAAGAAGACTCGTCAGACCATATTACACGCTTCCACTGCCCTATAGTCCAGGCTTTATGACTTAAACACCACCTTTTCCTGTTACGGGCATTAGCATCACTGATGAGTGGCTTCTCAATTGCAGCACGGCCAGAAATTCCCTGTTTATGAAGCTCCCTTCTAATTGTTTTGGTACTCACAGGGTTCTGTAACACAACATTCATTTCAGCAGTAACTTTTGCAGCTGTGGTCTTCTTACTTTTCGTCACAATTGCCCTTAATGATCGTCTGTCACGATCACTCAGCACACACTTTCGTCCGCGCTGTGATTTAGCAGATGATGTTTTTCCGCTTTTCAAATATGCGGAATAAATCTTCGATACAGTACCTCTTGAAACACTAAACACCTCGGCTACCTTGCTTACGGAAGCACCTACCATACGTGCTCCAACAATTTGCCCACGTTCGAAGTCTGTTAACTCTGACATAATGCAATGACAACCTCACATAACAGTACTCCGACAACAACTGAACTGTTTAGCACATTTACGAAGTTGTATAGGTGGCGTTAGTAGTCAAAAACGCCAGCGCCACCTACATATTTCATTAAAATCAATCTTTCTTTTCAAACATGCATTTTACAAGGTGTTTCCATATTTTTGTCCACCCCCTGTATGTTTATTTGTAATGGAATCGGAAGAAATGTTTATGCCTCAAAAAATAGAGTCCATTTAATTATTATTTTAAATACAGTTGTGAGCATTTAAGCTACTACTACTTAATTTGCTTTCCTTCTTAACATGCTTTAAGGGAAATGATTTAGATATTGAAGAGAATTTCATTATTCTTCATTTCATTATTCCTTTCATTCTGAGGGGACTCCATTTAAATTCTTTGCATAGCATCGGATCTACATCATCATATTTTGGTCTTTTGTCAAAATCCTGAATTTTTTTTCTTTTGTAATGAATTTGATATTACGTTTAATTGAATATTTTAATTAGATACTTAAATGAATAGAATTATTCGATTAAAAAAACCTTTTAAACTAAACTGTAGAATATAAAATTTAACCGCAGAACAAAGCTATACTGGTAAAACATTCAACTCGACCATGAAGCACAATATTTTATCTGTTTTAATAAAATTAAGTTTTCAAGAAAAAATGTGGTTGATATATCGATTTCGAGTTTTATCTTTAATTTAAAATGATCTCTCTTTTGCTACAGAAAGGCAGAATATGTTTCAGGTATAGTAACAATTTCCAAGTGATTAGGGAAATGTTCGTTCTTCCAAAAGGCGGACGAATTATCTGGATCTCACAGTAATTAAAACTTTTTCTATGCAAAAAAAAAAAAAAAAAAAAAAAAGAAATTCGTCGGTACTATTTGGAAATATATCCGAATTTGTAGTTCTGTACAAACGGATATAAACTTTTCCGCGAATTTGGATATCATCCAAAGTAAATCTTTCACTTTATACGCAGCAAGACCTGCCAGATCCAATTCTATTTGTTGACGGATGTGTCTTTGAAGTTAATAGTTTCTTTCACACTGTGTGCGCGTAGTGAATCTAAGACTGAGATAACATTTAGAAAATAGCCACCAGTAAAAAGGAAGCTCGACTGAAATATTGTTGAGGTGAACGAAATTTAACAAGTGTCTCATCATTGTATTTGGAATATGTTTTTTTTTTTTTAAATTTGAGTTGGTGCTTGCTCCTTCCTTTAATTGGTAGCCGCTTGGCAGTCTAACGGTCATGGTCTCCGACTTGCGGCTGGCGTTCTTTTCGTCGGATTGTGCGTTTGAGCCCTGATGCTACTAAAAACCAGCCAGTTAGCGGGACTGATGTTCATTGAATCTGGTCGAGGTTCCAAGTCTTCTCGTTCGCGTGGTGTGGAAATTTAGAAAAGGAGGTGCCAATTCAAGTGTTGTCCTCGTCACTCTTGACCGAGACTTAAAATTACGAGATCCTTCGGCACTAGACCTCGTTTTGCTTCTTCTATTAGGGCAACATTAATAAACAATTACAATCGCCCTTTATTATTTAAACTGATTTGTTACTGTTGTGTGCTTTTCTTTCATGCCCGCACACACATACACCAACTCTTTTTTTACACGATTTTGAAATAACACGGTTTGCCATTATACTCTTTTACACGAATTTTTTGTTCTAACACGAATCCCTTAAAAACTTTTTTCCTAATATTCAAATGATGTTTTTACCACCTAATACCACCTCTTTGATTCAGCCACTCGATTAGGATTTTATAGCAGCATTTTTAATGTACTACTTAAAGCAAATACTTAAATATATCTTATAGACTAAGTGGGTGAAAGAAATTTGATTGTTGTGGAAGCACGGAGAAAGCTTATAATTATGGATTGTTTGCTCCTTTTGTATGGAATTATGCACATGCTTGTTTTGCCATCGAACAGTTGCGCCAATCGACCTTAAATGCTTGTTAGGGAAAAAAAAAACCAGCATGCGTCAAAAGTGGGGAAGTTTCGTAGTACAAAAATCTGCAGTGAGTTCTGAAATTAAAATTGTATCAAATGCAATTGGTGGCGAAGGTTTTCACAACATGCAAACGGCTGACATCGAAGAATTGAAGCTAAAATAGCACTTTGGATGAGGACGATTTGATCGAATTTATGACAGTTCATGATAATAAAGAAGTCGATAATGATGAAGTCGAAGGTGAAGTTCAGCTACTAACAACTAGTTTAATTCGCTAGGGCTTGACATTTTCTACAAGTATGAAACATTTTCTTCCTCATAATCCTGACATAGAACGTGCATTAAAATTTCAAAGTAATCGTAAGTTTAGTGCAGCAGGATATCAAGAATTATATAAGCATTTTGAGAAACCAAGAAAACAGCCGCTAAGAACAGACTTTGTAACAACAACAAAAACCAACTGAGGTCGTTAATAACGAACGAAATTCTTCATTTGAATTAAAGCCGACAATTGTGCTAGACATATCTGACACATCTACTGATGAGAGCATTTTTGATCCAGTCCCTAATAAACGTACTCGCTTGTTATCAAGAAGCGATGAATAGTTATTAGTAGTTTTATTCCTAATTTCAATTTGAATTTTTATATGTTGTATGTATCTAAGATTGAATTTATAATGTACATTAAGTTTAATTTTTTTTTTGTGGAAAATGAATTGTTTTTGTTGTATAAATATGTAATATGGATTACATTATTACATTTTTGTGCACGGGCTTTTAGGAAAATAGATGAAGTTTTTTAATCTTACACGATTTTTAAAAGTTATAAAACATATCCTCAAATTTATCATATGTCGCATGTATTTTTTACACGAATT
>BMAW01108279.1:0-103465 GCA_019974015.1 Nephila pilipes | reverse complement strand
AAAAAAAAAAAAATTACCAGGAGCCAGAGCATCCACCAAAGCAGCAACAGCACGACCATCATTCCAGTCGGAGTTGAAGTTGTTGATGGGCAGGTCGGGCAGTTTACTCTGGATCCATCCGAGCAGTCTCTGCTTGGGTGAGGGTCCGCCCTTCTTGTCGAAGACGGAGTCTCCTTCCTCTCCCTCCCACATAGGAAGAGAGATGGAATAGTGTAGAATGAGAGTCCATATTAGACCCAATATTAATTTCAGCTTACAGTCCACAATATCTGTACTATCTGAAAAAAAATAAAACAAAATACATTACAAAAAATTAAAATACGTGGATGCAATGTCAACTAAAATATATTTGAATTCTATGGAACGCTTAGATAAAGAGGTGTTAATTAGAAAATAAATTTTTAAGAAGATTAGCATCGATTTTTATAATATACTGATAGTAAATAATCTAAATACAGCATTTAATTACATAGTACTTCAAAACTCATATTTTAAAGATGAGAATTTTTCAACAGTCACACTCACTTACAGCTGTTTATAAAATAAGATATAAAAAAAATTCAGTTTAAAAAAATATAAATTAGCACTATAAAATATTACAAAAGCGTTGAAAAATCACCCCATAATTATTTAATGCTTTTTTTTATGTTTTACCCATAACATTTAATACCCATAAAACATAAGTACTTTCAACTCTGTCACTAACGTGCAAAAAGTAAAACACCATCGACAGATTTGTCATTCAACTGCAATATTTCCAAACTGAAAATTTATTTACGAGTTTCTTGATTTTTAAAAACCTTTCAAGACGTGTTTGCGTGTCAATGATGACATATTTAACAGTAAGACCATCACTAAACTGTTCCTGAAATATCAAAATGTTTAATTATCAAAGTATAAAAGTTTAATTTCCAAACGTTGAAACATGTACAAATTGAGATAAGAAATAATGGTCATTACATAAAACTATTTATATTAAAAAGGTTTTTTTTAATTAAAGAGTTTTTAACTAATTATATAATTCCTATTCGAAGGAAAAAAATTACCTCTTATTTTACAGTTTTTAATTCCGCGACCACTACAAATAGATACATAAATGTCAACTACGATTTCTTACATAAAATATCCATTACGTTAACTCTACTGAAAAGTCCGAGGTAGTTCACTTCAGTCGTTTGGTTTCAAAATAATAAACTGAAATAAGGAAAACTTTTAAGGGTCTGAATGGAAAACTTTAAGGAAAACTGAAATTAAAAATTTTAAGGAAAACTGAAATTAAAAATTTTAAGGAAAACTGAAATTAAAATTTTTTAAAAAATTTAAGGAAAACTGAATGAAATTTACACAAAATGATCAAATATGCTCTAAATCTACCAGAGTTAAAAGAAAAGTTTTAAACTAAATACTCATCGATTTCAAGTTCAAAGAATTTCCGACAGTGTTTATAAACAAACATGAAATAAAAGAGTCAAGATATACATAATTACAAGAATTTCGCAAAAACAAATTCGAATAACTTAAAAAAGTACAACTCTCCATTTATTAGAAGCATTCATTTTTACTTCATTATATTCATAATCAATGAGAATTTTAAACTGAGAAAAACAATTTTTAATATTTGTGTAGTTTCGCAGAGATAAATTTTGTTAGCGAAATCGCCACACTAATCTTAACTCATTTGATAAGTTTTCATTAAAATAGCAATACGCTTGGATAATGTCTTTTCAGTCATCACTGTTTCTCTAAACATCAGATACGAGATGAAGTTTATCAGATAAACTGCTTCAAAGTCAACATTGACTCTGAAAATAGCTACTATTCTGTCTGTCTTAAAATTTTAACAAAGTTCCCGATAGACAATGATAATTGTGTGTGAAAAACATAATAATTAAGTCATGAGTATTTTAAAAGAGCTTTTTTTTTTGAAATATATTTCATATTAATTAATTGAACTATTCTTGTCAGATCAAGAATGTTTTTTTTTTAAACTCAAAAAAAGAATGTTTTTCAAATGACTCTTATACGTTAGTAAACTTTATATTTTTGTGGAATTCAATCTAACCGAGGTAATGCTGTAAAATGATTCAGAATAATCTCTGAGCATAAAGAGTAATGCAGCAGATTTTGTGCAAACTTCAATCAGAAGAAGAAAAAATGTTTACATAATAGAAATTCTAGAAAGTTTTCTCGTAGGATTTTAAAAATATCTAAATAGAAATATAAAAAATCAATGTTAAGGAGAAAAATAAACTTCTGATATTTTTTTAAGTTAAACATTTCTTTAAAACGTCACATTTTACAGATTTATATAAATAACTACCGATCCGAATTTCACAACTCTCCTACTATAATATTCAATGTACATGTAGCTTCAGTATTGAAAATATTGAAACATTTATACTTTAGAATGAAACTGCGTTTTATTATTTTTACAATTCATAGCTTGTTTCATTCTATTCTTTCATAACGATTTATTGATGACTATTACAGAAGGAAAAAAAAAAAAAAAAACATTCTCAAATCGCACAAGTTAATGACAAAATTCTTGAGAAAGATAAGCATGTTAAATTACAAAATGTTATCGACAACGGGCATACAAAAGCGCGCACTCTTTTTGTTTATCATGGAATCTAGACATTTTATTCGGAGTCGATTTTATTCCAGTTGCTTTCTAACCTTAGAAAATAATTGCGCCCTCCCCCTGCGGCCAAAATTTCGAAATCCACCTGTGATGGTTTAAAAGAGGTGCAATAATTCGGTCTCGTTTCTTCTCGGGACGGCTCAAACCGGATTTTAAAAAGTCGAAGACGTTCCAATGAACTTGTAACGACGAGCCTTGACGTTTAGGCTGCCAGGGTTAAATTGAGCGGTGACCGTTACACACCTACTATTGAATCGTCTGCAAACAAGCCTGCAAACAAAAGAGAACGAAAAAAAGAAAAAGAAAGAAAGAGAAAAGATTTTGTCGTTTGTAAAAAAAGCTTTTGTACCTTTTATTCCACTTGTTAATGGATTATAAATTTTTGATACAAGAGCTTTTAGTGACTGTACTCTGTGAAAACTATTTATAAATATACACTTAAATCAATATAAAGTGGAATTTCGAACGTTATATAATTTCCGGTATTAAATCTAAATTTCAAACAAAAGTTTAATTATTTTTAATCACAGAGTTGTTTTTCCTTCAAAATCAAAATATTTTTCTTATCAATAAAAATTAAGTGTAAACTACTACTTTTGATGTGACTTTCCATGATTTGGAAATATTTATCAATTTTTAAATTAAAGAACTCTCATTTTTTTTTATAATAAGCATTATTTTGATATACCTAAGAGAATAAAAAAAATTGCAGCTTTCCTACATGAATTAATTTATTTCAATTTAATTAAAAAAATTGAAATATTTCAATAAATGTCTTAAAATTTATAAATGTTTTTAAAAAATGATTTTATATTAAAATTTGTGTTTCTTCACAAGGAAACTATATCATATGCAACTCAGGATTGAAAATTTAACTAATTTCAATAAATTACTGATAACAATCTTTGTAGTTTTTAAAATCTTTGCATCAAGCAAAAATTATAAAATCTTGTTTTTTACTATAAATATCAAAACCAATTCGAACACTAGGATAATATTTTCCACTTCCAAAATGTATGGTTTTCTCGCTAAATTTTAAAATGTGCTTGTATTTGAATAAGCCTGTTTTTGTTGTGTGCGTCAAATTACCTCCTTTAATTTTCTTACAACTGATGGGATCGCAAATGTATTTCATCTTGCAAGATAAAACAAATCCGTAACAGGAAATTTCATTTTTGAAACAATTTCATTTTGAATGAATAGTTGATAAGATGAAATAAATTCTATCATAAATTCACAAAATGTATTGAAGTGAAGCTCAAATAATCATAATTAAAAATTGCAAACGGAGTTATTTTCCTCGAAATCAGTGACTCGGAACAATTTTAGTAAAGTGATAATCTTTACATTTACTTCCCCCAAATGAATTTATGTATGAGAGTAATATTCTACTATCTTTCAAGGATTCTTAAAAGAAAAAGAAAAGTCATCCGATTTTTGACTGAATATTCACCCGGATTTGGAAAACTAATAAAATTTCACTTGCATGAGTAAAAATTATAATACGAGAAAAGAGCATTGTATTAAGACCTTTTGCCTTTTACTGTAATGAGACGCCACATTTATTTTATTGATTATATCGTAAAACCACACTTCTGTATACTGGCAATAAAAAGTTTTAATAAGGGAAATGTTTTTAAGTGTTTTTCCATCGTTAAAAACCAAAATATTCTTTTGCGAACAAGCACAACTTTTTAAATAAGAAATGTTTCATTGAATCGACTCAAATCAACAAAATAAATTTAATAAAAATAAGGGGGGAACGTATTAATTAACTACAGAACAGTAAAATGATATATTCCTTGTCTCTCGTTTTCAGAAAACATTCTTCTCTGTTGAGAAACTTTAAAATAACTTTGATATCAAAGTGAAAGCTTAAAAAAAAGATAAACTACGAAATGTTTTTCCCTTTTAAAACTTGGTAATTATTCGATATTTTGAGAGAATAACATTGTACTCGATAATCGAACCATACATATCTTTCGGGCAAATCAGCATTTTAAAAGGGGAAAAAAAAATACTTTCGATTACTCCACAGATTTAGAACAAAGATTAAACTTTCAGAAAACGTGATGAAAATCCTATTCAAATAATAAGGGCATTTCTTTTTACTTAACTATGCTTGTTATTTTGTCCATGCCATTTGAACAAAATCCTGCCCGGTAGCTTTTAATTTTTCCCAATAGTTCTTTTTTGCTCCTTATCCAGAAAAGTTTCATAACATTATGGAATGAGTTTCATGAGATAGATAGATCCAGACAAGTTTCATGGGTTGATTGATTAGCGTCGCACTAAAAACACGAGAGCTATCCTCATGATGGACCTCATCATTTTGAGTTTTAGTCAAGAAGTTTCATGGGAAGATAATGAAGATGTCATAAGAAATTTATTAATGTTAATGTTTCAAATATGTTACCAAATTATTCAGGTGTCCTAATTAAGATGAAAATGATGCTTTAATTTAATGTGTGTTTGATCATATGTATCTGATCTCGTAAATATACTTTTTTTAATGAAAAAACTACTTAAATGTGTCTTCAATAATTCATTTTTCGTTTAAGTAGCTAAAAATTATTTTTTTAAAATTAACTATAATTACAAGACATAACTGTACAAAAAATGCATCAATATTTTTCTCTAAATTGAGTAAAGACTTTGAATTAATAAACAAAAGGCAGTTTTCAATTAAAATTAACTCAATTTTCATAATTCAATAACAATCTGTTATAATTCAATAACAATCTGTACCTGGCAAAGGCACATATTAAAAAAATGATTTAAATTCTTTTGATTTATTTTTAAGATTTCATTTTATCGCGGACTCCTTAGATTTTTAAATAAATAATACTTAAATCTTGAGATTTAAAATCAACCAAGCTCCCACAAAACAAGAGTACTTTATTTTCATATCGTTTTCGTGGAGTCGCGGGTTCGATCCTTAGCTACCAAAGACCCGCCGTGTAGCCGGGACTGATGCACGTTAAATCTGTCAGGGCTGAAAGTCCTCCCGTAGGCGTGGTGTGGAAGTTAGAGGATGTACCAGCTCAGGTGTCGTTCTATCCACTTGTTGGAAATAAATTACTCGGATCCCGCCAGGAGGCGCCTTGTCTCGTGTAAGTGAGAGTGCTCAGGTTCATGGGTAATATTTCAGAGTGCTCTTGGATCTTGACCGCGTAAGGCGGGTTATTTTCTTGTTTTTGATGTAATTTCTCCTGACCGCAAAAGCGGGTTCAGTTAAATATGGGCTATTTGGGAGCCTTGTATAATTTGTAAATAATATAATTATTTGTTTAAGTGTGATTGGCGCGTAAAGACTGTAAAGAAATGTGTGATCAAACTAACTGCTCTCCCTATTTTGGCTTGGTGGATATCACCTCCAACACCACTTGACAGAGGTTCCAAATTGCGAGGTCGATCGTCAGTAGCCCTCGTGTTGCTTTTAGTGCGACGTTAATAAAGCCAATCATTTTCATTTTAAGCTATTTATTAATATAAAAGAGGATCCTTAAAATGGCAACAATAAGTATAAATTTAAATTAGCTTCATACGCAACAACCGATATCCTTTTTCATTGAGAAAATACAAAAAAACATTAAATTATACATTTTTAACACAAAGATGAAAACATTACGAGTATTATCAAAGATAAATATTTAAAAAAATTACGGAAGTTACAAGTTAAAAATCTACACATTATGCATAAGACATCCGCAATTAAAAAAAAAAATCGTTTGAAAATAAGCATTGGAAGCAATTTACAGTAGTGTCTTGCCCTCCACCCACTCGAGTTATGATTGGTGCATTATAAAAACGTTATCTATGTTATGGGTGGGAGATACTTAAAGCACATCAATGCAGGTCAAATTTTTTTTTTATCTGGTAACTCATATCTGTTCACTCAAGAAAAAAAAATTTAAGAGCTTTTTTTAAAAAAAAAAAAATCTCCAATTTTTGCAACTAGAAAAAAAAAAAAAAAAAAACAGCTGAACGACAGCTCTCCACTGTGGCAAAGCCTTTGGCGCGATACCAGCGCATCGTAAAATTGCATTCCTGTGCCTCGGTGTGGGCCAATAGGTCAACTATGCTGGAGGAAGAAAGCACAATTCCATTGCAAAAATATGAGCGATTCAGTTTCCGCCTCCTCTCGATTCCCTTTTTATCACCGGGCCTCTTGGCTTATCTCTGGAACTCTGAAAGACGAGCTTCTCAAGTGCTAGAGGATAAGTTACAAGTCTACAGAGTCCAGAAAATTTGAAGTACAGAACAAACTGCATCCTGAAACACAGCCGAAACACTGTGACTAAGGGGGGGAAACTCAACGCAGTTTGAAGTTTAACAAATTAATGTTGAATACATATTTTTATACAAAAGCTACAAAGAAATTTTTAAGAAAATTTGAGTAAAAAAAACCTTTTTAAATGAAACTTTCATTTAAAGGTGGTCTAAAAGGTATAAAAATAATTCATAAGAGCTTCAGGCGCTTAACTAAGATACCAAGGTAATTACCGATAAATTAAGTACTTATAAATAAGATCAAAAGAAATATTAACTTCTCCATTAAGTACCATTTTACATTGAAAAAATTATTTTTGTCCTTTTTAGTACGTCTTTAAATAAAAGCTCCATTTAAAAATGTTTATTTTTAGATAGAGCTTTTTAATAAGTTAATTAATTCTTTTTAGCCTGAAAATAAGGCAAAAACGGGTGTGCAAAATTTCAATTCAGCCTTAATTTGACATTGTTTGGTGCAAGGCCCCGGGGCCCCGAGTCCGTTACTGCATGACCATACCTTAGTAATGTTAATGCCATTGGATATATACGTGTATGCAAAATTTCACATATTTTATATAGTGGGATTCAGACAGTTCACACTAATGCTAGACCATTTTCTTAAAAAGCAAACATGCCCTCGGCTCTCCATTGATTTACTAGCTCACTTTATGCAGACAATGAATTGTGCGTCTCTCTCTCTCTTTTAACCGCTGAAAAAGTTCATTGCCAACTTCAAGATCCACATGATGGAAAGTTTGATAATTTGATATCAACGTCTGAGAAATGTTTTTATCGCGATTTTCAAAAAGTAAAACTGTAACTAGATACGTGTTAGCAACTTTACAGCAATTCTATTTGAAAATGTACCCGAATCAATACAGTATGAACATTTGACAAGGTAAACACCGAGTTATTTCCAAATTTATTTTACAACTTGTTTAATGATTCTCCGATAAAAAGGGTTATAAATAATAAATGTGAAAACATTCTTTTGGTCAAGACTATTAATTCGAAAAACAGAAGCC
Source organism: Nephila pilipes (assembly GCA_019974015.1). NCBI lineage: Eukaryota > Metazoa > Arthropoda > Arachnida > Araneae > Nephilidae > Nephila > Nephila pilipes. The sequence goes on along the minus strand of BMAW01108279.1, from coordinate 95,527 downwards.
ATTTGATGAATAAAATTTAGAAGAAATTTTTTACATAGCAATTTCAAAATTCAAACCAAATATGTAAAAAAAACTAATCAGTACAATGTTATCACAAATTAAATTATTCATTTATTTTAATCTCCTTTTGTAACATTTTGTAATAAATGATAAAATAAAAATATGAAAAATAATTTTCATATTTCCTTTGATGATCAGCTTTTAAATAAGATTAAATCTGAGTCGTTCTTTAAGAAGTCCGTACATCTTTGCCTTCATGTATTTAAGTGGGGTTAGCTAACTATTAATTATGAAATAAAGGAACTATTTCATAAAAATAAATAAAATTCTGACAATTTTAAGTCTTCACATAATTGTTTCCAATAATTTTAAGTTCAAGCTATATTGAGTTTATTTAATGTTGGGTTATATAATATGGATAAATGCACCACCATATTTAGGCAACCTGCCATAGGTGAAAGAACGTTAATTTTTCAAAAATGAAAAAAAAAAGGAAGAATTTATTACATACTTTATATATTGATTAAACCGAAATCAATTGATTTAAAAAAAGGTGGTATTAATCGAAAAGTTGGATTGGAAATAATTGCAGTTAAATTTTTTTAAAAAATTGTGATAACGCAAGTCCAAGTATTTAAAATCCGTGTAGTAATGTAATTTATTGTAATATAAAGCACTTTTGTAATAATTTATGCCTACTTCTACAAAATAAACAATTTTCTGTCAAAACTTCATTGAAACGTATAAAATAGTTTCAATTCTACAAGTGATTATTTCTCACTGGTGTCAATTTTACAGATTGAAAAGAAATAAAAGATTACAACGAAAAGTTATAAATGTTAAAGTGCGTTTCTTAACTTCCATTTTTTTTTAAAGTTGAACATCGTTTGAAATGAATACTTTCGCATCAGCAATACGATAAAGTTTTCATTAAAAATATTGCTTCAAAATTCTTCACAAACCAAAATATTCTTAATTGCGAAATTTGTTGTTGAAACTTTCGAAAATAAATTGGTCAATTTTGAGAAATAGATTTTTTTTTTAATAACATGAAAATTTATATAAAATTAGGTACGCAAATACTGTAATTACTTTAATTTAATGACACAAAGTTTTTTGAAAGAGTTTTCCTTTTCTAAGTTAATGCTAGTAATAATCATATATGCAAAATTTATTACACATAATTATCCTAAGGACAAAATTAAAATTCTTTTTATATTCTGTTTCAATATTTTTTTAGTAATATGTTTTTTAACAATGCGAATATAGGTTAAGAAAATAATTAAAATTAATTATAGGATAAGAATTAAAATTAATTGGTCATGTAACTGTTTTTTAAAAGTTTGGGAAAACTGAAATCCTTTACTGTTGCCAACAAGACAAATTAAAATTTCGTGAGCAATGATGACCCAAAATAACGAAATGGTTTTAATAAAATGGTTTAAGTAGGACGAATTATTCCGTCAGACCAGGTGAGAAAACATAACGATTTGAGGATGAGAGGCTAAATGCGATTCGTAACCGGAAAGGAATGAAGAAAAGAAATAATTTTTTTCTCTCTTTAAGAATATGTACCTTGCGATTCCCTATTTAACACTAAATATTTGAGCAAATTCACGTGGAATCGAGGAGTTTCTTTGTCAGAACATTATTTTTTAATGTCTCAAAAAGAATTTATTTTTCAAAAGAAAGATCTTTGGATGTAAAAGCTATACCTTTGACTAATATTATTTCTGATGACATGCAATTCTTTTAAAAAAAACAATTCGAAATTTTTTCAAGGTTTTGTAAATTTTAATTTGCATTAAGAATTAGTGAAGTTTCTTTCGATATAAGCATTCAATCATTAATTGCAAATAAAAGGAACAAAGATTACACCCTTAATATTTTTTGGAAAAAAAGCACTTAAATATTTTTTTGAGAAAGGTAACTGGAGAAAAGCATTTCAAAGTAATTTATGTAACCTAATTTAAGTTAAATTCTTCTACGCCAGTAACAAACAGGATGGAACACTAAACTGGTCTTTACTTTGATTACAGACTTAGACAGAACCACTTTAAATTTATAACCAGTACTCTGACATTAATATCGCAATTTGCATAACATATGCATACATCAACATTCAGTATAAATTGCTAAAACATTGCTTGGTGAAATAGGACTGTATCCTATCGTTTGTTATAGGCTTAATATATAAAAAATAAAATTTTCCGTCCGTAATCCTCCGATATATTCTGGTTTTTCCGATAAGGCATTTCGACTATAACATTTCGCCCATTTCTATGCAGATTTAACCTTGAAAAGACTCTTTTCAGTCTACCTTTCCTAGGAGACAATTTATTACAATTCGTATTACGCCAGGAGACTGTAACTTTCAAGCAGTTTGAAGAGCTTTACTTTACCAGAACCAAATAAATCTACAAAACCGTTGAAGGCTACTAATATTAACCAAACCATTAACTCAAACTGTTCATGGCACTATCAAACCACACGACTCCAATCCGGAATATTAGACGCGACACTCCTGTGACTGACAAGTGCACAAAAAAATTGTCATTTTCTCGAGATGTGCTCCGCCTGCAAACTGCAAGTAGCCGCCGGAGGCGTTTATGTCGCTGCCAAATGATTACGAGGCCGTGAATGGGTAATTGGTCGAAGACTTCAATTTTATGCTTCGCAAATCACGTCAGGGACCGACCGGCAGAGCGACAAAAAACAATAAGTTCCTGTGTCGAGGCACAGAGTCGAATGGAAGTGACAGTTGTTTTTCTTGCACTCGAACTGATGGACATGATACCAAGAAGATAAATTTGGCGACAAAATGGATTTCTGAGAAAATCCTAAAAAGGTTGTATACATTGGTTTTAATGAAATAATTACAGATATATAATTATGCAAATAATTTGCAAATTTATTTTTCTTATACAACATTCTTTTTTTTTTTTTTATCTCCGAAATATTTGCAGAGCTTAATGAATAGGAAAGGAAATTTCTTTGTCTTTGATAATGAAAAATTTAATTTGGAATATCTTTCGATTCATTTTGCTTAATAAATGATTATCTGCTTTATTGAAATAATCTCGTGCTTGATTTGTAGACTGCTAAAAGTAAAATAACGAACTCGTACTAACGTGCTTCGCAACGAGTTGCGCAATAGACGTCAAAATTTCGAACCATTGTTAAGAACAATAATTGAACTCTGATACCTCTTCCTTTCCCGACTTTCACACAACATGAAAGCACTAAGGTCCAACCCAAGCATATTTAACGAACAATAGCACTAACGACTGTCTTTAGCATAGTTAAGCCTCCATCCGGCGATCTACTGGTCATCCGGTCATTGACCTACCAAGTGGACAACTAAAGTTCCTCTTCAAAAATGTGATTTTTTTTTTAAAAAAAAAAGGGGGGAAGCAATATCAACTTGTCTAGGGCAAACTTTACTTTCATTTTAATTTTCAATACAAAAACAAGAATAAAATAATTAAAAAAAAAACTGTTGCTTAATAAATCTTCGATAACCACAAAATGTTAGTGGTAATCAGAGTGAGAAATTTGTAAAACTTTTTTTGACTAAAATATGTTCTAACAATATAATAAACAATTTGTAAAAGAGTTCAAATGGGAAAAAAATATGAAGATTTGATGATTTAAGAAAATGTACTTTCATCAACTGGAACTGTCAAAAATACTAGAAACTTGCTTGTTCAAAACAATCGCTGCTTCATTACTAACAATGCTCCTAGTTCTTTTATTAGCATAGATTTGTAAGTGAATGTAAAGGTTATTGGCGCAAGAGCCAGATGTGGGTATGCTGCACCAAACAAGATTTAACTGTGGTATAGACAAGAAAAAATTGAAAAAAAGGACAAAATTTGTTGACAAGGAGAAGGATCGAAAATAGAGAAAGATCACAAGGGTAATCCGGGGGCGAGTCACCCGTGTTTACCAAAGACAGTAAACGCCATTGGAAAGAAAAAGATCACAAGGGTACCTCGGGATCATGATGCCCGTACTTACCTGAAGAATGCAAGTTCACTCCCTGATATAATCCCCAGGGGCAGGGGGCCTATATCCCCAGACGCTGGGTACCCAATTTAGTCGCCTCTTACGACATGCATGAGCTACAATGGCTTATTCTGTCACACCCGGTCACCACGCAGGACTCATTAGCATAGAAAGGGGGAAAGAAAACGTCAAAGTGTACCTCGTTCATAAGGAGACTTAAATCATTCTTTTAAATTTCACATATTCTCTCTCGTATGTAAAATATACACATCTTTTAATAGGCAGAGAATTTCGTGAATTATTAAAAACAGTATCGCATATAGCATTTGAACACAAGAAACAATTTAGGGGATAAATTACGAAATAATGACTCTGAGTTCACTAATCCCAAGTCCACACAAGTTTGTTTTTCTATAGATTTACCACTGATATCAAGTGAATCATTGACAATGGTACGCATGATAGTATTTTACATAACAAGGTAATTTTCGGATACACTCGTACTAAACATGTGTAGCATGTATTACATAAGAATCAAATACAATTGAAAATTTTTATTTTCTATATCTGTGGATATAGAGAACAAAACAACAAATATAATACGTAACTAAATTAGTTATTTACAAAGGGCATGGGTTATTTACATAAAGTGCATGAGTTATTTACATTATGAACATCAAGTTTTAAAACAAATTCCGCACATTTTACATCATATAAATGAAGCAAAATCGGCACTTTTAAAATGGAAATTTATCTTTAAAAAGCCTTTTATCGAAAGGCAATTGATCAAGAATTAATTCAGCATGTAAAATGAAAATTGGAATGAAAAGCGCATTTAAAAATAACACAAAAAAACTCTTTACAGAAAGAGATCCAAGATATAAATGACAACCTCCCTAACATCTGAAAATAGCATCTATCCATTATGACCCAAGTGATACATAGACCTTAACACGTGGGATTTTATTTTTAGATTGAGATAAAAGCGTAGACTGTTGCGATTTTCACTCGAACATTAATCCAAAAAGTAATTAAAAGGAGAGAAAAAAAAGTTTGCATCCTTAACGAAATTCCATTTAAACACCGCGAAAACTTAATCGTTAAAAAACGAGAAATATCTGCAAGCTATTTCGATTTGCTTTAACTACTTTGAGGTTGAGAGTCGCAGTTAAAAAATATTTGTTAAAAAATACACAAAAATATTCAAGATATTATGAATGTTCCATCATTAATTAAATATTTAAACGTTTTATGTTTACAAAAAATAAAATTGGCAAATTTTAAACTAAACATATTAATTATCAGGTAATAAATCGATAACTACTCAATGACATCGACAATTCACGCTGGTATGTAAATTTATGGTGAAACATCTGTCCATTCATAAATTTATGAAGCTACTAATGAATCAGTCAATGCCTTGAAACCCTAGAATAAAAGCAGTTCTTATTTAAACATATGTTTTAGCGAGATGTGTTCAGAAGAGCCTTTGAAGCAGTATGTGCGAATCAGCCTGTAGGTAGTATCAGTATTACATGTTGTCGATGAAATAACTATAATAACGTGATTCAGTTTAGTTTAGTTTTAGTTTAGTTTTTATTAACGTCACACTAGAAGCAACACGAGGGCTATTGGCGACGGACCTCGTAATTTTGAACCACGGTCAAGTGACGAGGACGACACCTGAGTTGGCACCCCCCTCTCCTAACATCACACCCCGCCATAGGGGAGGACTATGGGGCCCCGACAGATTTAACGTGCATCAGCCACGGCTACACGGCGGGTCTTTGGCGGCCAAGGATCGAACCCGCGACTGAGCGAAAACCGCCGGCCGCTAGTCCACGATCTTGACCACTAGGCTACCGCGGCCCCTATAACGTGATTCAGTCCTTGATTAATTCAAGGTCTTGGTAAAATATAAAAGAGGGATAAAATCTATGAACTCTGCAATGGGAATATTAATATTCTATATTTTTTTTTATAAATAAAATCCCAAGCATTTATCAACTACTCTGAATTTCTTGGTTTAGCTAATAAACTTTCAGACGAAATGGCAGTAATCTGCATTTTATATATAGAGAGAGAGAAACTTTTATTTTTTAAAGAAAAACAAATATGACATGTTAAAAGGGACTAACACCAGTGAACTTTCCTGCTTTCCATTTTTTAAAAAAAATACTTATTTTCCCACGATGGCTATCGTCGAATAAAAAAGTTATCTTTACAGGATAAATGCAAAATACTAAAGTTTACATTATATACAAATCGGTTAGGTTAAAAGAATGACACTACCAAAAGTAGAAGTAAAAAGAGTCGGATATAAATGACTGAAATTTTTATAAGAATGAAGGGTAAATTTTTTTAAGAATCAAACGAAAATTTCATCTATTGGAATATATAACACAGTTTTTCGCATGTAATACTTACTGCAAATCACGAATGAATTTATATGAGTCTATGTTCCTTTCGGAAGTTGTTTGCATCTTCATTAAGCAAATTAAATGTAATATAAAAGGAGTTTATTTTTCAGAAGAAAAAAAAAATTTCTTATGAACATAACATTTAACTGACAAAAACTTCCTAAAAAAGAGTAAATTATCTACAAATGACTACACCAAAACTATTGCACATAATTTTTAATTAAAATTAGTTCACTTTTCTCATGCGAAGAACAGTCCACGCCTTTGAAATGTTCATCCAATTTCTACCCAAATATAGCCAGAACATGTAACTGATAATTCGTCATTTGATTTAATAAGGAAACATGCCCATTTTCCATTAACAAGATGTTATTATAAAGATACTCAATTCAATTTTAGTTTAGTTTGATTTTTATTAACGTCGCACTAGAAGCAACACGAGGGCTATTGGCGACGGACCTCGTAATTTTGAACCACGGTCAAGTGACGAGGACGACACCTGAGCTGGCACCCCCCTCTCCTAACATCCACACCACGCCAACGGGAGAACTTTGGGCCCCGAACAGATTTAACGTGCATCAGCCCCAGCTACACGGTGGGTCTTTGGCGGCCAAGGATCGAACCCGCGACTGAACGAAAACCTCCGGCCGCTAGTCCACGACCTTGACCACTAGGCTACCACGGCCCAAATACTCAATTCAAAAAACTACGTAGAAGAAAAAATTATTTTATCCATGAAAGACTAAATATGAATTGAGTACGCTTGTATTAGTTCCTCTGATACGAACTTTTTAATATTTGACCCTAATTTTTACTTAAAAAGATTCAGATGAATAATACATTTAAAAATTGCATGCGTAGAATTTAATATCATGCAATTTTAAGACTAATGGAAACGCACACACAAGAACAATCTAAAAATGGCAAAATTTAGGTATAAAAATGTTCATTTTTATAACCTCGATTATACCTAACCATCACAGTGGCATCTGCCTTTGACTGCAGTTTTTGTAGGTTCCGAATAAGGTCACCGGGTGACAGATACGCCCACTCACGGAACAGCCTCACATAATGCAAATGTACTTCAGTTTCAAATCCGTCGTTATCGCATTTCAGTGCTCATTCTTGACAGAATCTGTCAAAAGATGAATGAGATTTGAAGGGTTGAAAGTGAACTGTGCAACGAGTACGGCACGATCAAAAGTAAATCACGACACTCGAAATACTCAATTTTATGTATCTACTTCATCTGCAGTTCTTCCTTTTGTACTTTTATGTTAGTATCTTATATGTCTGACTATAATACATGTTTTTAATAGCTCTTCAAAAGAAAAAATAAAGAGCCGAGTATTTATGAGGAATGACCTTCGCTTGAGTTTCAAAGTGATGAGGATTTTCTTTTTCTGAAAGATGCGTAAAAAAAATGTATACTGTAAACTTCATGGTTTATTGAATGTCCCTTTCAATTCACTATATTTTCGAAAAAACTTTTTTACAATGAAAATAGAAGATTTATATTTCGCAAAATTTAAGTAAGAATCATAGATATATAAATGGAAAATGCTTTTGATTATATTAATAATATATCAAAGCAGCAAACCACTTTTTCAATTTGAGTAATGAAGACTCCCGTCTACTCGCCATTTTGATATCGTCAGCTTAGTGTTAATCCTATGGAATTTCGACTCTCGTTCTCAAATCTTTACTTTTTGATCTATTTGAATGCCATAAAGGGCATTTGAAAGAGCAAAAAATAATGAAGGCTTCTGCGGAACTACTTCCCCCCTCCGATTTAAAAAAAAAATATTTTTAAAATATTGTTTTTAAAGACCGGAAAACTTGTAAACAAGTTATTAAAATAGGAGTAAAAATATTATTAAAAATCGGAGGGGGGAAAGTTATTTCGCAGAATCATTCATTATTTTTTGCTCTTTCAGATGCATTTTATTGCATTCAAATAGGTCGAATAGTAAAGATTTGAGAACAGAAGTCGAAATTCTGTAGGATTAACATTAAGCTGATGAAATCAAAATGGCGGGTAGAGAGAGCCTTAATCTATAAATATTAATTAACAACTATATATTTTATCAAATTAATTTTTTTTTTCGAACAGAACTCTGGTTCCCATCAACAAAATTCTACAATTTCCTTGCGATTAAGCATAACAAATAAGAATTTTATTTACAAAGAACTGTGCATTACGATACTTATAATATTAATAGAATAGATGAATGAAATTAGAATGATTTGTTTATCAATTTAAAAATTTTATTTGCATTAACAAAAATCAATCACGATACGCTTAAAAAAGAAATGGGATACAACTGAAAATTAATATTTAATTTCGATTCTCTCCCCCCCCATTGTAATTAAAAACTAGGGTTACAAGTGTCTCATATTAGAGGCAAAAAGGCAGCACCAGTTTTAAGATCAGAACAAAGGTAATGCAATCCACCCACGTTTGAGACATGATATAACCCGCAAGAGGATTTTTAATCTTGACTTAAGGAACCCCCTGCAGTCAAAAACTATCTAATTATCTCGAAAAATAGGCTGGTGTCAAAGCATTTGAACATTAAAATAGTACAAGTTTTAAATTTGCCTTCTTAACGACTTTGACTTTCCAAACTTCAATATGTTAAGCCTCGAACTGATTACGCAAATCTCACCTGTCGGACCAATTTTTGTTGTCTCAGGATTTTTGTTAAAGTGTCTATTTATGATTTTCTTGTTGGTTTACACATATTTGTTTATATTTTGTCTGGATTTCTTTTATCCTACCCACTGAATATATATATGTAACATATCCCTGTCGACTTTTGTAATGTAACATAATATCAATAACATTCGAGGTGTATTGAATTTTCACTTTTATTTAAAGCTGTGAGAGAGAGACCATTTTCATTAGGTAGTAGGTTACATCATTTAGGTAAGAAGAGCAGAACAGTTATATGAAAAAGAATAAGAGCAGTATGAAAGAGAGCGTCTTTCGTTGTGTTTTTGGTTATATACTAGGGAAAATTCCCATCAAACGTCAGAAGCACGTGGTATGAATAAGGGGATTCCAGGGAAATATAATAGATAGGGAATTAAAAAGGGATTGTTTTTGACAGATTTATAATTAGTTTAAGCAGAATTAATCCTTTTCAAGAGCGCGTGATGTAATAAATTATAGGATACTTTGGAAGGGGATCAGGAAATAAGAATGAACTCTTTACTTTTGTATTAGGGAATGAGATAGAATAGAAAGTTAAGTTATTATTTAGGGTAATTATTGAATTAAAAGTTAAATCATTACATATATATATATATATATATATATATATATATATATATATATATATATATATATATATATATATATACAGTTTCAAAGTCAAAAATAAAAAACATATATATTTAATCTACCTAGTCCACAATCAAAATATGATGTGCTCAGGGACGGAATAATCGGCTAGCATATGTAAAACACGTATAAAATGTATTCAAGGGTGATGACACTCCGCTATAAAAACAAATGCAAAATATCCATTTAAAAACGTCCACAAAAGTTTGCAAAATGTCCAACTGGAGATGGAAATGATCATCCGGTGGACAAATGAGGCTCAAAGTATAAACTAACATAATCTAGGAATAACTATACATTTTATAGAAATACATTTCTTACGAATATATGAGTATTTATATTTATCAAACAAATTTTAAACATATACAAGCTAAATATTCAATTTTAATACGGCAGATGTTTTAAACAGGAAGCTTTAAACATCTGCTGACTTTTATCTTATGAATACGAATACATGTAACAAATCCAAACTAATTTAGATGCCCAGGAAGCAAAATTTCAATCTTTTCCGGATAAGACTGTTATATTTGAATTGCTGACGCGTTATAGGTTATTACTCCTTCCGGATGAAACCTACTTACTCGATCGCTATCTAGACGAAATTAAAATAAAATATTAAGACTAAAGCGGAAGATTTTTCTGCTGTGCATAACAGGATACCTTCCGAAAAGATAACAATGCGAAATCTCGTAAGAATCTGCTTAACACTACAAATAATTCAACTTTCCCCCGATCCGTTTTAGACATAGTGGCTAATTTTAATTTTAAAATAGAAATTTGAAATATTGAACCGAAATGAGATCAGAAATTATTCTTTTCTCCCTTCCATTGAATTTTCTTAATATACAAATCACCATAGTTGAATACACTTTGTCGTAGCAATTTGCTTTTAATATCTAAATTTGGCACAATTTATAACGTCACAAAGCTAATGATGGACCACAAAGTTATGATAAAAATGACACCTGAAATGGTGTCTTATTCTCTGCAGACCACAATGAAATTTTTCAGACTTACTGTGTAGTAGACCTCATAGTTCTAAATTATTATTTTTTCGCATTGAGTTTTGAAATTTTCATCTATATGACTGAATAGACATTTGAACAAAATCCTGTCAAAAATTAAAGAAAGTCTGAAAATCTAATAATATTCAGAGAATATGAACACTAACATTTAAAAAAAGAAATGGATTACGAATTATAACAAAGATGAAGTAGTTGTAACTTTTTAATTATTTGATTTATTTAAATTAACGTCCAGTTGGATTTGAATTCGTAATTTGAAATCAATCTCATATGACAAGCATGATACTATACGTGCAGAAATACTATTATTTTTTGAATCGTTTTTAGAGGATTCGAATCTTGAACTTGCAAAAATTCATCAAGATGAAAATCCTATTTTTCCTGCCCCAGGCTTCGTTTATTTGGTTGATCTACTTCAATCTGATTAAAAAAAAAAAAAGTCGAACTAAGTACGAATTTATCATATTACAATTTGTACTTGTTAATTATATTTCATTAGATTACAACTTTAACAACAACAATTAGTACGGTGAAAGAAATATTTTTGTTTTATATTTTCGTGAAGTAACACGATGCACATACACGAAACGGTTAACTATAAATAATCCCATCAAATGCATCAGACAAAGCGCATGACCACCTATCAAAGACAGAAAGAAAAAGAGAGGCAAATAGTTTTTAAAAGAACAATAAAAAAGAAGGAAGCTAGACGAGACCAGTTCAAGGTCGGGGTGGAAGAAAGGTGTTCTGGCTTCTCCGCACACGTGGTGCCGCGGAAGAAGAATGGAACGACTTGGGGAACCCTACCACCATCACACTGCGTGGGTAGATTTCGCAATGTTTTCTGAGAAGAAAAATTCCTGGTAAGAAAAAGAACAAAAATGATACCGGCACGAACTAGCAACAGCAACTTCGCCCCGAAGAAGTCTGGGGGATCTCATTTTGCATAGCTGATGGAACACGGTCTTGAAATTAAAATTCCCGCCGAAAACGATGAAATGAAGAAAAAGGGTTAGAGGTCGGTGGGAGGATTCGGGGAAGAAGCCTATACTTATTTGCAGTAGATTGAGAATTAATTTGAAAGTAGGTGCTTCTTCGGAACGTAATTGAAGACAGGATAAGAAGCGGGGGAAATTCTGTTCTCACACAGAAAAAGAGATGTTACAGACTTTTCTTGCTGTCATACAATTGACATTAGATGAGGATTAAGTTATTTCGAGGGGGAAAAAGTAACGCGTTCATAGCGAAACTAATCATTTGTAGAAAATTGAAAGTTTTAGTAAAAATATAGTAGTAGTGGAAAAAAGAAATCTGCAGCAACATTACTTTCTATTTAAAATGCAATATTTTAATCCGATAGATGAAATTCACAAAAATCTTTATAAATTACTGTTATCTCTTCTCGAAAAGTTAAAAAGGAATGAGGGATATTTTGAAAAGACAAGCAATGTAATGAAGCAATTATCTGCAAAGAACTATTGTCAAGCAAATCAATATTTTGCTTCTTTTTTTTGCTGAGCAAATCTGCAATATAAGTTTTAGGAAACGTTTACGTTTACAATATACGTTTTTAGTTACTTTCAAGCACAAAATTTTAATTTCTTGCTATTTACCTCTTACAAGCTGTTTTTCCTGCATATCCCCTATTTTCTTATAAGAATAAACAATGTCAAGAAACTACCTTCTACTTTCATTTTATTGAAGCTAAAGGAAAGAAAACCTGAAAAAGTTGTTAACGCCCTCAACATTCGCAAAAAGTCAAACTTATTCTAAATTATAGTAACTAATAAAAATATTTTTTTAATTCAACCATGAACTTAGTTGTTATTCTAACAAGAAGAAAGCGTAATACGAATAAAATCTCATTAATTTCTAAATTGACCGCTATGTCTTTCTAATAAATAGTGGCTTGAAATCTCAAATAATAATAATAAAGCTATAAAATACCAAAGTTTGAAATTTTTGTTTGCGATACATTGGCAATAGTTTTACTCCATAAACATAACAAAGCAATAAAAATAAAAGTCATTCACTAATATATATTTTTTCAAAAAAAAAAATTACTTTATACTTTCCCTCTATTTTCGCTAACGACAGAAAAAAAATGCAAACGTTTTTAAAATATGCAACTGCAGTAAAAAATAGCTTATTAAAATGAGAAAAGAATACTGTTCTTAGAAACAAGAAACAAACAAGTGATGAAAGCGACAGCTGTTTCGTCAAGGCACATTTTCCGAGAAATAAGAATGCTAGCAGAATTTATTACATAAAAATATTTTCACCAGAAAAAAATAATTTGATTTTTTTATTTGGAAATCTTAGTGCTGGAATTATCTTTTGTCAGTGAGGAAACTTTCGATCCGAGACGAATTATTGTTCAGTGAATTAGATGGATTACTTCATTAAATAAAGCAAAAGTATTTCGATTTCCAAAAAATATTCGTTGATAAGCAAATTTGATGTTCAAATAAATTACAAACGAATTGATTAATAATTCTTAATGAACTAATTTTTACTGTGAAATTTAACCTTGCATTTACCTCACTTGTGAAACAAATTACTGGCGATCGACTTGGTAAATTCGAGCCGCATTCGGACAACGAGGAGACAGTGATAGAGAAGAATTTGTACTAAATTTATTGCATTTGTAATATTTAATTTGTACTTCAGGTCCGGTAATGAACTGAGCAAGGATTTGACCTACTGGGGATGGATTTAGTAATTTAGTCTACGGCCAATCGTGATCCAAAGAACACTGGTGCTCCAAGAAGCCACTTCAAGCATTCCGCGAAAAAAAAACTGTTGCAAAAGTAAATCGATGCAACATAATTTTTTTTTTTATGGGATTGCTATTCGCAAAAGTAAAAGACAAACTTTTTAGCTATGCATGTGATATTGAAAACTTAATACGAGTACATACCCAATTGCTACGAAAAATGAAATTATGTACTACACCGAGAAGTAGAGAAAAATCTGAGCAAAGTCACAGTGATTGTGAGGGGAATTGTTCATTCGGAATCATTGTAGATCCCGAATAAAGATGAATACACTCTAGTCCAGGGGGGGTACATAGGACATAATTCGAGAGGCCAACCCCCACTCCCCACATGGTGCACTACGGGGGAAGGAAGGGAATACTATAAACACATTACTATTTTTTCACGCCATACCTTTTCGAGACGGGAATTTCAACGACAGTTAATATTAAAACAAAGAAACACAAGAGCAACGTGGAGAATTTAGAAGAGAGGACGAGAATGACTATTTGTCACTTATTCGCCCCAAATATTGTGGATAATTAATTGCAAAGATCACCAAACTCATACATCGTATTAAATGAGAATTTTTTCAAGCAATATAATTTTACGAGATTTTTAAAATGTTTGCATCAGTTAATGCTGGTATTTTATGCTTTAATAAAAGTAAAACTTTGAGAAGGTTGTCCACTCCTGCTTTGAAACTTGTGTATTGTTAACGTTCTATTCAAAAGAAATGCAAGATGTTTGCACTCTCCCGCTTCAAAATATTGAGAACCACTGGTCTAGGAAAAATAACGGTATCGCAGAGTTGTTAAATCCTGCTCTACCTTTACACCATGTGAGGACTTAAAAGACCCAGTTTCATTTAATATGCAGAAGCCATCACGGCTCGATTTTATGCAACGAAACAACGAAAAAAAATTGTAATTTTTATGAATGAAGTAGTTTAATCCCAAAAACTTTAGTAATATATACCTTTCGATTAAATACTTAGTATTTTTGATTCAGTTTAATTAAGATCACATTAACGTTGCATCTTGTGTTATTAACGAAAAGCCTTTGCACTTTTTTATTAGGGTCAAACGAGAAAGACGAGGTGCTTAAGTTAGTACTTCTCCCTTCAGACTATCATATCTTTGTATAAGATGAGGTTTTGTTTCTTTAATGCAGCACAAGGGTTAATCTCATGCTAATACCAATAGGCCTTAGTAACATACATCGTATCGATTCTCAATTGTATCTGACGATTAAAAGATATTTTGGGCTCTCTCTCTCTCCCTTTGCTTATGTTCTCTGTCTTTATATGATAATAAAATATATTGAACACAGACGATTGCATTTTTCAAAGCCTTAAGCTTCAGCCTGCGCAATGTTAGCACAAATGAATGACCAAATTTTAAATTTATATTTTCGAAACTATTACACAAATTACAATAAGTAAAAAATCATACCAAGTTTCTTTTCCACCGTTGATTCAATAAATGCCTTCTCATTCATAGAACGCTGGGATAGAAATCCAAACATGGCGACAATGACAGAAAAGAGAGTTTTCGCATATTAGAATATGCAAGGGTTTTTCCATTTATTTCTGTGCAGCATGTATTTAGAAATCGCTACAGAAAGGAAGCATCAAGTCACAAAAACATTCTGCGACGGTATTGACAATTTAAAGATAAGGTTGCTTGCTTACGCAAAAAGGAAAACAGAGACCGTCCACTCGGATCGGAAGGAACGATGGAGAGGATGAGGCAGAGTTTTGTTCGAAGTTTGGAATTCCTCAGAAAACGATATGAAAAACTACACGTAAAAAATTAAATTTCAAGCTTTATCATTTACAATTGGCGCAACATTTAACAGCGGATAACAAAATTCGTCGATTTTGACTAGTGTTCGCAAGCAAGAGAAATTGGAAAGTGAAGATTTCGCAAATAAGCCGATTTTCTCAGAAGACGCAACTTACCATTTATCAGGAGATGTCAGTTGTCATATTGTTAGAGTGAGGAGAAGTGAGACTCCCAATGAAATGGTGCAGCTGTAAAGAGATTCACCAAAAGTGAAGTTTTGTGCCATGTCACAAACAAAATTGCATGGGTCTGGAGCTTCCAAACCGACGAATGGAGCGTGCGTGTGACAATGGTTTACCTTTATTCAGATGGCCACCAAAATACCAGAACCTTGCGCCATGAGATTTCTTTTTATGCGATTACGACAAAGACACTGTTTATGCACCACCGAAGAACCTAACTGTAAGAACCTAAATAAAGCATTTGTGCAGCATTAGGAAACATTAACAGAGTGATACTACAAAACGTGTGGAATGGACTTGATTACAGATTAAATGCTTGCCGTGTAATAAAAGTGTCACATATCGAGAATTTGTAAGTGAAAATAAAACTTGGTACATGTTTCTTTAATTTCGTGTATCACTTTTTGTAATATACGCAATAGCTTTGAAAATATGTAATCCGGTCGCTCATTTGAGGTAACCCTGTGTAATAACATATTGCCAGTTTAATATAATGACTAACATATGTACGAGTAATATGAGAGTCGTTTAAACCTTATACAAATGACGAGAACGACTTTGCTTGTGACATATGAAGACTTAAGGTCAAATTTATATCTCGCAGGTAGTAATTCTCCTTATATAAAGCAAAGGCGTTTTGAAAAATTTAATTTCTGATAATGTGAAATTCAGTTACTTAATACTACTACGGCTCGCTTCAGGAATAGAAGTTAATAACTAACCCGGTTGTAAAAAAGTTTTTAATTTGTAAAAAGGCACTGTAAAACAAAACCGAACGAAATTTCAACGGACCGACAAATTGGGGGTTCAAATCGCAGTTGGCATTCAAGGTCAACCGACCCCTGTCTACCACGGGTAGAAAAACGGGGCGGGGTGGAAAACATCAGACGTCGAAATGCTTGTTTTTCATCTGCGACCTGAATATAATGCAGATAATTTTTATTGAGCTTATTTAATATTTTTTTAACCAAAATTATAGGCAAGATACACATTATGCACACAACGCACATTTCACGAAATCAAATCCTAAATCATTTCACACTTTAAAAAAAACGTCTCGAACACACACACACCGTTAGTTGGAGCGAAAGATTCCATTCCAATGCGTTGGCCATTTTTATACCTGCAGCAGAAAACAATTGCAGACTTCCTTAAGGTGGCACGTGATCGCCACTTTTCCACAAAAAGACAGCGGAAATCACGATCAACACAGCTGTCGAAAAGTCGGCACTTTGACACATAGTAAAAAAATTCAAGGAGAAGCCTTCCAAACAGTCAAGAAAAGAGATTACGTAACACACAAACGGCGGTTTTCACCGAAAGGTTTGTCCATGATAGTGGGAGTAGTGGTTACAAAGGAAATGACAGTCTTCTGCATATGCCTGAGAAACTAATACGTTTATAAAAGGCTTAGAAAAACCGCATGGAAAAAAAATTACCTTGCTTAACTACTTTTCTTAATACATTACCTTTTATGGGAAAATAAATTGTTGAAAAATTAGCTCTGCGAAATATTTATGTCTCTCTCGAATATAGAACACAGCATGTACTTTTGATTGATATGTCACGTAAATATACATTTTTATAAAATCCTAACATGAGGAAACGCCTATAAAACTAAGAGAAAACTTCCCTTTATGAAATATGTCATCTTAAAAAACAGAACAGGGTGGTATTGTTTGGTTTACTGGAAAATTAAATTTAGAACAATGATATAAGTATAACTGTATATATTTTGACATTTCCTTTTTAAATTAGATTCAAAATAAATAGAAAAATGAAAAAAAACACATTTATAAAAATTATTCATTTTTTTTTTAAATAATACACATTTATTTCTCCCACAAGAAAAAGATTGTAACAAGAAATTTCTGCCTAGAGAATTTTGATTCGAATAACTTTCTTTTTCTTTCACATTCAATAAATTTCTAGATTAAGATTAAGGTCAAGAACAGAACGGGTAAACTGACTTTAAAATATGTATAAAAAGAAGATAATTGATCATATTTAAAATCTTAAACAGTCCCACACTTGTTTTTACTCTGAAATGGAACGAGAAGTTATATTTCTACTGAATCCAGATATAGAATATTGTATAAATCGAACATATAACAACGCTACTATACTTCTTCAAAAAAAATGAGTTATGTCAGGGATATCAAATTTACCATTTGAATTTCCTTGACAGTAGTTTAATTTCCGGTAACATGACAATTTCAAAGCCTATAAAATTTTAAACATTCTGTGGACGAATATTAGGCATTCTGTGGACGAATATTATTAACATCGCTGAAGTATAAGGAATATCTTGAAAAATATGAACGAAGCAAAAGTAAAGACAACTGTTGTAATACAATATCAAAGAATTGTAAAAAAAACTAGATACAGTATCCTCTTTAATATGGCATTCGATCGTTTGGTACAAATTATAATCTGGCAACGATTAAGCTGTTTGCCTTCGCACTTTTTCATGTGAATTCGGGAGTTTATTCATATTGACCGCCAAGTCACGACAAAGCGCTGCTTGCAGTTTCATTCAATGTTTATTGTAACTGTCAGTTTTCATTTCAGTTCAGTTCAAGGTTTCTTGCTTTCTAGAAGATCATATAGCACGTTTGCACAATATTACAGCTATATACGTGTATTGTACTGTACAGTAAAATGTTCTCGGAAGTTCAGCGGGCATTCTTCAAGAGCTAATAAAACAAGGGTAAGCAGGTGACTAGAGTAGCTCATCATAATTTGTTTTAACTATCATTGTATTGAATTAATTTTTCATTAGTTCTCCTTTTTCTCTCAGTACGAGAATATTCAATTATATTAATGTTCAACGTTAGAATTTAATTTTTCAGTTGACAGAATGAAACTAAACACTTTATCGGATATTAATATCGTCTGCACAGGAATGAAACGTTCGAAAACTCGTTAAATACATGTTGTAATTACTTGAAATTTTATCTTCAGTAATTTAGCTTTGGTATCCTTTTTTAATAACACATATTGACGTTTGGTAATCCAACGCAGCCGTGGTCCTGAATGTGTCGGGTTGAAGAAGTTTTACTGCATTGTTCATTCAGCATTGCGCTTTATAAAACAATCAGATTATAATTCCCATTTGTAATCTTAAGAAAAGTTTCAGTAATAAAATCCCTTCTAATTAAACTTCATCAAAAGCAGTATTTCACAAACAATACTCGAGGAATCTCTATTACGATAGGCAATAAAACAAATTCCGTCTCCAGCTAATCTTTCCGGATTACGATCAAACTCATCCGAAACATTCTGATCAATAAATTGCCAAATCGGTAACAAAGCGTAACGTCCATAACCGCTGGACCGTTACCGGCAGTCAAGCTTCAACATTTCGGGTCGCATCCGCTGTGATTAAAGTTCTTTGAAGATCTTCAGAAAACGAGAAATTCTTCGCGAACATCTTTATTTCTCTACGGCTTTTATGATGTGTTGATAGTGGAGGCGGGAATCCCAAGATTGCGCATGCCTATCGTGAAATCCTGCTAGCTGAGGTCACGTGCTGTCATTCCGCTTTGAGAGAAAAGATAGTTTCTCTTATTAAACTAACTTATGTCCCACAATCTTTTGTCTGGGGGCTCAAGTTGCCTTTTCTTAATGCGTTTTAAAAATCAAAATAATTTCCACGAGAAATTTAACAGGCAAGACAATGGGAAAAGAACTCGTTTGGAACATGTTTGTTTCGCTTCGTTCCATTTCTCTATTCATTAGCCAGTGGGTTAAGAATTAATAAATTTCTGTCCTTTCAGACCAGCAATAAAAGTCGTCTGGAAAAGTTCAAATATTTATTTCTTTACAGGGAATACACTAATAACTTCCATGTCATTTTCAATCAGGTCTTTGTTAATTGTATTTTTGACGAACACGGATATCGTTCCGGTGTCTTATATAAAAAAAAATGAGTAATTTTCGTGGTAAGGATGAATAATTCTGCCTTTGCTAAATAACAAAGTTGACCGGATTATATGACGACGCAGTTACCGCAATCACTATTGATTACGGATGGCAATGAACGTTTTTTGAAATTGCCATAATCTGATAGTTATGGGAATCGAGTAAATTATTAAAATCTATAATCTGAATAATTAGAGTATCTATTTCTCGAAGTACTTTAGATGAGACTTTAGATTTAATGCTCTGAATATTTTGAGGATTCTTTTCCTAGCTCATTCCGCGTGGAAAAATGGTATATAATTTTTTTTCGTGTTTTGAGTAGGCTTATCGCAAAAAAAAAAAAAAAAAAAAAAATCTAGAAAAATGAATTTAATAATTTTAATCCACGCTTATTTTTTTTTAAAAAAAAAGAATTTTCTTCGTTACTTCGAAAAATATTAGAAAATGTAAAAATTCTACTTGTTTTTGAAATGTTATTCCAGATATTAGAATTTTTATAAAGTAATCCCACAACTTACTAAAATAACAATCCAAAGGAAGGCATCTTAAATATATATAATAAATAATATCCTTCAAATAAATAGTTTTATATATATATAAAAAAAATTGTATATATCTTAGAAACATTGCAAGAAAGAGACTTGTATCGCAAAAAAAAAGGGTTTAAAAACATTTTTTCCTTTTACTATGGTTATAAAATGCAGCAGTATAATTTTCAGTTCACGTGTATGTGATTATCAGATTCCATGAACTAAAAAAAAAATTCTTTCAATGTTGTGTGAGCGTAATTTAGTTTGAATCAGTGTCATTCTGGAACTACACGAAGGCTATGTACACTTCACTTCTGAAAAAGGTATCAAGTTGTGCGGATGGCAGACTACTTTTCCCCTAACTCCCGAACCACACCACGTGAGTACTTCGAGGTCAAGTTAGGTGTAGCTTCCATTATTCCGTATGATAGTCTTTAGCAGAATTCTTTCTTCAAACCCTTCCTCAGCATGAATAGTGACGGTCATAATGCTCAAGACCTTAAACATACACTACAACGCGGTTCCAAAGCTTTAATTACACAATTTGATTGTTCTTAAAATTATTTTAACGAATAACTAAATTCTATGCGTTATGTGCGTCGTTTCTTGATTATTAACTTTATGTTTTAAATTTAAATAAATATATTTTAAATGCACAAATATCCTGTTCAACTTGGTATATCTTAAAATGTAGAAAGTATATCTTTATAAGCCGAAAATAATGCAGAACGAGCGAAAAAATCCTTTTAGGTAATCTTTTATAATGATAAGTTAACTTATTATTGTTGAACATTAAGAACAAATAACCAATTAAAATAAAGAAAATCATGCATCACTGATATTTCAACATTTTACACAACTTAATTGTTTATTGTGTGATTAATTTGAATTGTGCAACAAATGGCAATTATACTTTCATTTTCTCTTTCTTTTAGATCTTCTCATGAATACATATTTTCGCAAAGCTCGAGCAATTGGCACATTACCTATCATAAAAATTTAAATACAAAATATCTGAAGTTTAGAGCTTAGTTTTTGTGTTACCTATAATGAAAAAAAAACATCATAACAAGTGGTTATGTTTTCTTCATATAATTCGCTTCCCTAATTTTTAAATATTTTCAGTTTAATTATTAATTGGACTAATAGTATAAAATAGGCACAGGGCTTATTTTACTTAACATTCTGAAAATAACCATTAGGAGGACTACAAAATAAACATATATACAAAGCATCTGAAATTGAAAAAAAAAATGTAAGAATGAAATTAAACCATGAGTAACGTTTTATTTGGGTTATTTTGAATAGCGATAGATTTTTATACGTTTACAATTCAATAATATGTACGAGTAAATTTCGTTGAGAAATTATCTGTGCATCTACGTGGGAAACAATTATTCCTCTTCTTTCATTTTACAGCTGCGTTTAATTCCTTTTTAATAACTATCTACATGAAGATCAATACAAATAATTGACAGATTTAGTTGGTCGGGGATAAGATCTAGGCACCACTCATGCTCTAACGAAAGGATTACCGCAGCTTTCTGAACTTAATCCACACGGTACGTAACAAAAATATTTTAATATCCATTTGCTTATTAAATTTCTCACCTATTAATTTCTCCAAATTTCTTCTCTCATAATCAATGCAATGAAAAAATAACTGATAAAAAAAAATCACAAAAATATTTTATGACTCATTTATAATCAAAAATTTAAACACTGAAAACTAAATTTCGAAGTAAAAGACATCTTCCCAATCTCATGTTCTGTATGTAATACTATAAAGGGATTGGAAATTACAAAATTTTAGTATAAACCAAACTTTTCTACGTGTAGAAATATGTATTAAATTGATTTCTCGCACATAAATAATTACAGTATATAAATCAAATTATTATTACGACTTAATTTATAATTATGCTATTTTTTTTTAAAAAAAAATCCCTTATTTTAAAGCCCATGTACTTTAACTTTACTCATAAAATAACAATTCTCGATTCTCCTACAAACTTACACACTCAATTCATTTGTCTCGAGTTATTAGAAACTTTCACCATTTACGTGTTGCAAATCATAAAAATACAACCACTTGTGTGCTGTTTTTCCCACTCTTTTTTAATTCCATTGAAAACGAAGACATTTGTTTTGTGAAAACTTTTCGTATGGATTAGGAATGTCGCAAAAACACGTTTTGCATAAAAACTTCGAAATATTAAAAAAAAAAGGGGGGGGGGGAAACACTCACCAATGTTGACGATTTTAATCCCCTCGTCCTCCTCCAAGAATTGGAGGGCCACGGACACATTCTCGAGTTTCTGGGATCTAAACGTGGGCTTTTTGTTGTGTTTCGGGAGGCGTCTTCCGGACAGCACCTCGACGAGAGCGATGAGTCTCAGTCCGTCCGAGAGGTCCGTCTCGAGGTTGGTGATGGGCTTGCCCACCGTCTTCAGGTGCTCGTTGGCCCATCGCGTGAACGTGTTCTGCTGGATGCGCTTCCACACCGCGTCCTCGGCCAGATCGCGCTCCATTTCGTCTGGCTGCTGCTCCGGATCGCCAGCCTGTCCACTCCCATTCTGGGGCTGCTGCATCGCGCTGCCGGTAGTGTGACCTCACTTCCTTTTCTTCGAGTCTCTTCTTCTCCCTTTGCTTCAGCCGCTTCTTTCTCTCTCTACGTGACAAAAAAAAAAAAAAAGGTAATCAATTGTCGTGCCGGTGAATGAAGCGCAGGTGAAATGATTGGAGGATGTTTTTGTTTTAGAGCTATGAGAATGAGGTTGTAAATCTGTTTTCAAGAATATTTGTTTCGGGCAATAAATGTGCCGATCGGGTGTTACGGTTGTGTTATGTATATTTGAGAAAGTTGGTTGTCAATAGTTTTACTAGCAAGAGTATTTCAGCGGAACTGGCAATTTGAATGAAATATATTTTGTTTGAGGAAAATGATATCATTGGAATTTTTTTGCATACCCATTCGTCACTCATTTTAATGTTGACATTCAAAAGGAAAGGGAAGGGAATTAATTGATTATTTTATTACTTAGAAGCAACACGAAGGCTATTGGCGATGGAGCCTCGGCTAAAGACGATGTTGACACCTGAGCTGGTACTCAAACCACACCAAACTTCCACGCCATCCAACATGAAAAAGACAAGAGTCTATTTTTTTCACCTTGAACAAAAGTGTATATCACAGTGAGCATGACAAAGATTTAAAGTGAGCGAGCCCCACTGCACGACGAGTCATTAGTGGCACCAGGATACGAACCCACGACTCCGTCATGAGCTCACTACCATGACCACTCTGTTAACAAATAATTCACCTGAACCATAATGTTAGAAGTATGAAAATGCTATGTTTTTAATGAAAAAAATCGGAGAAAGAGGAACCGAAAAATACCCTTTTCCTATTGTTCTGACACATAATTGAAGGATAAGAAATCTCTTTTACAGAAATCATAATTAGCGCTACATAGATTTAAAGAGAACCTAAGTTGTTAAAAACCTTATGACTCTGAGCTGGATTTGATGGATAAGAGAAGCGGTAAAAAAAGAAAGAAAAAAAATTTATAGAGTAATTCGCCATTCTGAAATCAAGGTCGTTATGGGATTGCTCATTTCTTATTAATTCCTTATTAACTAAATAGAGGAGTAATCATGCTGACAGCTCAAACTTGTCAAAATGTAGTTAGTATTATCAAAATAAAACAAAATTTTCCCCTAGTTTGATTATGTTTGAGCAAAAAACTTATTTTATTCCGAAAATTATTATTTTGTTTTCTTCTTTAAACTTCTCAAAATATTGAAAATCCCACGGATTTCATTTCAAGGGGAAAGTCTGAAACTAAGCGAATTATTTTTTTTTTTCTGTCATCTTTCAAAAGGATACAGGATAGCATTCATAATGCTTGAATGAATAAGACAGAATAATTTGTAACAATACAATAAGCATGAATAAGTTTAAAAAAAAGAAATTTCTGTCTCAGAAGGTTGAGTAACTGATAAAACCATAATTAGTTTTAAATTAATCTCTACATTGGATGAACTCATATTCAGCATTTGTTAATATATATGCATGAAGATATCGGGAGCGTATTAGTAATTTCCAAAATGGAATTTAGATTAGTTTATTTTCATCAAATAACATACTGAAAAGAAAATATCCTTCATTTTAACATAATAAAATGAAAATAAATATAAAAAAAATTTAATCCATCTTCAAATAAAAGCTTGATATATATTTGACTTATATTTAATTCTTTTTATTCTAGAAATTAAAGACAAAAAAAAAAAGAAAAAAGAAGAAGCTATTACGTGAGCTGTACATGTGTGCAAAATTTCAACTCAATTGGATATTGTTAAGTGCATGCCCCCCTTCCAAAACCGTCACTGCTTGAGCATTGTATTGTCATCGGAATTATACGAGTAAGTAAAATTTCAGCTCGATCGCTTGGTAAGAAGTGGATTAAAATTAAAGTATAAATTTTGAGCTGGAAAGGCATTTTTTTTTACATAGGAACAACAACAAGTAAAATAGAAACTTGTAAATTAAAAAGCTGGAGCACTGTTATAAAAAAATTTCTCTTTAAGTTTTTAATATACCTCCTAATTTAATATGTTTCCACCTTCTTATGAAAAAAAACTATTAAAAAAATGTAATCTTTAATGTGTCACCAATATTCAAAAAAAGAAAACAATTTGAAAAATTGAATGAACACATTATGGTAATAGAAGTAAATTTATTTCAATTTTAAAATGAAAATTAATAAGAAAAATTCATTTCAAGACAGTGCTAAATATTTGTTTTCATCAGTTAGAAGCATTATTTTAATACCTTTTTGAAAGCTTATTAAAATATATTTATGGGAACGGTTACTCAGACGGTTTTCTATGTTGCGAATTAGTAACCAGAAATTTAACACTTCTGTCTTTGATCTAATCATAGACTGTAAAAGAGGCAAATTATATTATTTGCATGTAGAGTGAAATTTTGGACAGACAAATTTTAGCTAAAATATCGATCTCCTTATTTAAGAATTTTCTTTTTTCGTGACGTAAGGCATAGAGGTAGAATTTAAGCGTTAGTTTTATATAACAAATACTTCTAATGGAAACTCACTTAATGATAGAAAAATTTCGTTTTATGAAGGAAAAAAAACATTTGCCAAACTTATGAAGATTCAATGAAGAAAAACACACTACCTTAAAATAAATTTCTATTACAGAGATTCAGGTTTTTAAGGGAATTCAGAACCTTCCATGAAAAAAAAAACATGCATTTAAAAAGAACTTTTCATTTAAATTCAAGAATACTTCTCAATACTATCAAATAAATATAATAGTATCCCTAGCATAAGATAAAATCTTATTTTATTAATAAGATTAATACGTATAATTACAAAGCAGTAAAATAATTTTAATAATTTTTTTTGGTTGAAAATGTTAGTGAAACGAGAATTAGCGAGAGGACCTAGAAACTAAAATTCACAAGTCATTCTTTTTATTGCTTTTTTAAAAAAAGGCTGATGGATTTTCTCCAAATTTATTTCAAGAAATTTTGGCGTCACTTAAGCTTTTATTAAATCGGATTCCCCCGACAACACAGAAAAATAAGCATACAATTATTTAATAAGGTAAATTTAAAACCATAAAACAAACTGTGCAATAGTACACCGAAAATTACAGCATCGCCATGCAAGAAATAGTTCTTCCAATGAAAAGGTTGCGCTTTTGTAAATTAGTACTTGTATAGGAAGAAAATTAAATTAGTTCCTAGAAAAATACAATGCTGTTTCGAGTGCTCTTTCTGCAACTGTATCCACGCTTATTCCATTAATGGTCCAATTCTGTGTTCAGAAATGAAATACTAGATGCGATTATTTCCTCACTTGACACTTTATATACACATGACTCAAGGGGAAAAAATTCGCCGGAGAATTGTCTCGGATTTTTATCGAGGCGCTTCGGAAACCCAAGAGGAAAAAATCATTCCACCCGAAGAACATCGAGTGAATGACGTCATCTTTGTGACGTCACGGATCTTCCGAATAGCGATGATGTCATGATTTTGCAGCCAGACGGCGCGATTAAAACCGCCGAGCTAAGCGATTCTGTGTGTACAGATTTCAGCGTAATCAAGGAATCGAAAGCGTTTCTTTATATGGAAATGTGGGAGAAGAATGCATGAAATGTGCACACACACTGGACGTGACATACTGCAGCTGCCGTTGTGCAATAAAATGTGTGGCAATCGTTCAGTGTCCTTCTGGTAAGCCGTAGTATTTGACAGGAATGGAAGAAATTTCAACAACATTATGTCATGTTTCACATTTCTTCCAAGATTATCGATAATATTGTTTTTAAGGGAAGAGAATGGTAAAACTCTCATACAATGGAACTATTTATCTTTCTTGGAAGTCAAAGTGATTGTTCGAAATTAGAAATACGACGTGTTGCATATAAAATAATGGGATTTTACAAGTTTTCTTTTGTAGAATCAAACAGAGCCTAATGAAGCATTTAAAAATGTCAACAACATATGTGCTATGAGCAATACTACTTTGAAAATGTGCGATACAGGTTATTGGCATTTCACGTAAAATATTAATTTTTTTAATGCAGCAGGAAAATCATCAAGAGATGTTTGAAAAAAAAAATCAACTTGAATGCAGTGAAATATTGATTTTTTTTTTACATAAGCAATTCGATATGCTTTTCAAAAATTATTTCTATAGATTCTTATTTATTTAATAAAATATACGGAACTTTGCGAAAGTCTTGCGTAATAATACGTTTCATTTCATTATCAATTAGATAAATAACAATTACAAAAGGACTCTGAATAATTTGAGAAAAAATTTAAACTAACGATAAACAAAATATAGAACAATTACACATACACACAAGTTTAATTCCAGAATTCTGTTACATGTAAAGAATTTTAAAAAAATAATAATAAACTCAATTATTTGAAAGATAACCGCCCTTAAAATTATCATCAAGAATCAAATCAAGAAGAGAAAAATTAAACATAGCTTAAAATTATCTTTGAAATATTTGAAAAGCAATATTTGTCTGCACTCCGTGGACCTGCCTTTTTCGCTATGAAAAATGAAGTAAACATATTACAAAAATTCACTTTTCAAATCAAATCAATAAAATAACTCTTAAAAATCATGAAAAAATCGTATAATTATATAATGATATGCTTCTCTTCAAACAGTAAAAAAAAAAGAACATTTATTTATTGGAAATATGTTTTGTTTCGCTTCAAAATTTCAAAACTTTTGATGTCATGTAGCAGAATTATTGAGGATTTTTAATACAAAATTATAATTTTAAATAATAGTATTAGACTAAGATTTGGTAATGCTGTACTAAAACTATACTTCTTGGTATCATATTTATATACAGTACAACAAACTACGGACTGTTATTCAAAAAGAGTGAACAATTCGCAAATATCCAGCAGTGCTCAAGAACTGGAACGTGGAAATGCTAATTATATAAATATTTCTTGATGTGGTACACATACATTGTGGGAAAATGTGCGATGTATTAAGTACAATATGCATAGCTTATTCATTTAATTTACTAATTAAATGAATTTACTGATGGTGTGATGATATCATTGCTTGGCCAAAAGGTTAATGATATGCAGATTAACAAAAACGAATAAAAAATAAAATCGGTATAACAAAGAATATTTTGATATAACTTTTCTAAAATCAAGTCTTAAAATTCTGTAATATTAAATAAATTCTTTAATATTAAATAAATTCTTTAATATTAAATAAATTTATTGACAAACGTGTGCTTCTTTTTCATTAATTTTCTTGGAAAAATATAAAGCACCTTAAGACTTAAAATAAAAAAAAATATACTTTCGTCTCTTTAATCAAGCTTTGAGAATGATACTTGAATTCGTACCTTTGTACTTAAATTTCACACAACTCTTTACGAAAATTTGAGTCATGTTTTATTTAACAAGCAATATTATTCATTGTTTAAAATAGCGAGTGATTGTGGATTTATGGCGTAGAAGCTAAATTAGGCTATGCTGCGATGTGATGAGATTGTTTATTAACATGACTCTGAGAAGCAACACGAGGGCTAATGGGCGACGGACCTCCTAATTTTCAACCTAGGTCAAATGACGAGGACAACACCTGAGCTGGTACCTCCCTCTCCTAACTTCCACGTCAGCGGGAGTACTTTGAGCAACGACAGATTTAACGTGCGAGTGAGTGAATGTAAAGTTTATTGGCGCAAGAGCCAGATATGGCTATGCTGCGCCAAACAAGATTAAACTGTGGTCTAGACGTGAAGTTGAAGAAAAAAAGATAAAAATGGTTGACAAGAAGGAGGGTCGAAAATAGAGAAGGATCGCTAGGGTATCCCGGGAGTGCGTCACCCGTGCTTACCAAAGACAGTAAACCCCATGGGAAAGAAAAAGATCACTAAGGTGCCTCGGGGTCATGATCAGATTTAACGTGCATCAACCCCGCCTACACGGTGGGTCTTTAGTGGCATCAAGGCTCGAACCCACGACTCAACGACATTGTCCATTGTCAATATTGTCCTCAAATTCAAGAGTCGAACCTGAATTACTAACAAAAGAGGTGCGTATCCCCTTGTATTGTCAAAATGATGGTAAATCTCATTTTATACTTCTTGTGACGAAAAAATTTCTTATACAATTTATATATCCAAGGACTTTATGGTTTGTGTTCGTCTTAACGTTTTCTATTCGCTTTATTCATAAATAAAAAGATTAAACGTTCATAAGTAATATTACAAACAAAAAGAGAGAAAATATATACGAATCATTATATAAATCTCCCTCCCCCGTACTAAAGAAGGCAGTAGGAGAGGATTTTAATAAGTTGACAACTCGATAATCGAAGTTGTTATGAACACGGTTTCGAGTTACGTATTATGTGTTCTTATCATTAAAAAGAAGAGATAAATGGCTCTATGCATAAATACATATCTTTAATCCAGATCATAAATACATCACAGTAGGTTCAAATTTAAAAAACTGGCGACACTCTATTAAAGTCAGTCTTGATTTCATTTGATTTACGAAGCAACTGGTAATTTTTTTTTTTCTGAGTAAGAAGCACTGCTTTTGGAAATCAGGAAAAAAGTTCACTCTAGTTCTGTAAATTAGGCATAACAGTAAAAAAGAACGCGGAATTTATTTAACCGTTGAAAGAATTACTGTATAGGGTGCAATGTCTCCTGCAATTATTTCTCAGAGCTTCAGTGAAGATGAAATATTTATACGATGTGAAATAATGCCACCGATTTTAAGGCTATAGTTAATTTTATTTTGTTTATATCAGTTTTACTGTAGTTACACATGTGGCTAACGGAAACTGTCTTTGTTATTCAAACAACAGTCTTCATTATTCAATACAATGTTTAAAGTAGAATTAAAATTCGAATTTCATACAATTTGCTAACCAAGAAACTCGAGAATTTTTTTTTATTAGCCATCTATTATCTTTATTAAAAAAAAAAAAAAAAAACTTTTGTTTTAAATGGATATTTGATTTTTCCATGCAACCTTCACTATTTTCACACAAGAAACACCTCGCATGCTACTTATTATTTTTTAAATTTTAATTTTATCAACCATCATACATCTTTTTGCCTTTGACGTACCGTAACAAATACTACATAACCCCTCCCCCCTGATGTATTTAATCGACCAACCACAATTTCAATACTTGATAGCAATATAATTAAAAGCAAACATTTATCTTTCAAAAAAAAAATACACACTGGTCAAGTTATTCATCCTGATTGGCAGTTGACCCATCAGAGATGGGTCCACTAGGCACGAGGTTGTTTTTAAAAGAAATAAGCAGCAATTGAAAAGGTGAGTTTGAATGAAAAAGTTCAAATTGGATGCTTTAATAGCTGTTATAATGAACATGTCATGTAAAGGATACAACGATTTCAAATATTTTCCTAAAATATTAAATACGTGTATTTTGATAAGTTTTAATCAATGATAAATTTCGTAACATTATCATTTATACATGGATATTTTGTCAAAGCCAAAATTTAATACTTAACAATTCGTGTAATTTTATGGCTAAAAACGAACTAAACTACAGAAACAATCGTTTCCTAAATAAAGAGAACGACTATTATTAAATTGAAATTTTAGAGAAATAAGTTTTTTTTTTTTTTTATCTTCCAGTTAATATGTACAAGAGATATTATTAAATGATATGAATGAAAAAAGTTACACGTGAAACAGCTAGAAGATTTGAAAAATAAAAACAAGGTAAAATAAAATATTCAATATTTTAAAATATTTTCAAGCATATATAAAAATCAAATGCCATTAGAAATTGCCCAGTATAATCACTCCTTTGCTGAACAACCCCTTAGAAAAGTCAGTCACAATGACAAGATTTATTACAGATCTTTTTAGTTTTGTTGCATAAAAAATAAAGTTTATACTTTAAGAGCTCAGGTATCTAATACAAATAAAAAGAGTAGTATTTTTTATTGCAGTAGTAAACAGTCATTTATATCATGTCGATATAAGATTGACTAACTATGATTTTAACAATTATAACTAATATATTCTTTTTGTTTTCATCTTATGAAAATTGATTTAAACATGAATAATTATTTTTCAATGCAAAATGTAAGAAAATCTCTTAGGATGAGATTTTTTGTAGGTGGAACAATGGTATATATACAAAAGATGTGTCGAAGTCATTAAAATGGATCTCTGTTTCCTGGATGTTGGTTCATTTTGAGGGTTAAAATTTAAATCTCTTGACTTAACAGAGATATTTAGTTATATTATTCGAATACTATTAATATCGAGTGCTAAAAATTTAGAATACAAATAGGCGAAATGGATTATAAAATACTGAGATATGCTAAAAAAAAAAAGATCTAATGACTACATTTACTAATAATAATAAGAAAAAAAAAAGCCCGATAAAAAAATTAAAGTGTTATTTTTAGCAGAGAAACAATTGAATATAAAGAAGAGAGATTATAATTGTTTATTAACGTTGCACTGAGAAGAAAAATGAGGGCTTTTGGCGACGGTTCTCGTAATTTTTAACCTCGGTCAAAGGACGAATACGACACCAGAGCTGGTGCTTTCATCTCCAAGCTTCCACATCACGCCGACAGGAGGATTTTGGGCCTTGATATATTTAACATGCATCAGCTCTGGATAAACAGGGTCCTTGAGGTATCAGGGCTTGAACTCACGATTCGGCGAAAACTGCTTGTCGCGAGTCCGAGACCTTGACCACTAGGCTACGGCGGTCACAAAAATAAAAGAAAAATGAAACGACTTGCTGTTTTATAACATTAATCGAGAAAAAATTAAAAGAGTGGAAGCGTTTCTAAAATAAAACACAAAGAACAAAAATAATAATAATAAATAGGCGTTTGATGCACCAGGAAAGTGATAAAATTAAAAAATAAAGATAGGTGTTACGAAATATCACATAATAGTTTGATAATTGGCGATAAAAATTGTCTCAAAAGTTTTAATGATATACGTGTTTAAAGTTGATTCTAAGTTAAAGGTACTCTTCTTGCATCTTTTGTATTGTGTACTTTCTTCTCTCTAATGTTATTTTGTACTTCAGTTCAATCAAATTTTTTAAGTTCGAACCCATATACAGTTGCCGCTTTAAATATCAGAAAAAACTTTAAAACTCTATGCAAGATTACAAGTGTTAATCAGTTCGTATAAAACCCTGTTTTGAAATAAATGTAAATATATTTTCAAATTTAATTTTTGTAATGAAATAATTTCTTGAATAATATAGAGATCAGATTAAACAGAGCGATTTATTTAACCGTTATTTAAGATTTATATATTACTTCAATTATCACCATGCTGCCTTTAAAATTATTTATCTAAACACTTTTTTAAATATATTCTGTAATGATTTTATTTAAAAAGCTAACACTTATTCTTTTAAAAAAAAACATTCAGATATAAAGTTCTATTTCAAATCCTCTTTTACAGAAACATCTACAATAATTTATTTAAATATTTGAATTACTTAACTATTGCAATTTTTACGAATAAAGATGCAAAAATTTCAAAAGGTACATGCAAATAATAAACACAAAAAAGAATTAAATAATAGAATTCGTGTTAATTTTTGGCAAAATTGTTAATGCATTTAAAAACAGAAAGAAAATGCACAAAGATACTACAAAATAATTAAATTTAAAAAAACAATTTTTAATAAAAGAAAATAAACATTTATAGGTCTGAGTCACTATTTCTGCAACTATTACAATTTATTATTCGATAAAATAAATAGGATCAAATTGCAAAAAAATGTGTGTTAAAAGGAAAAATTCAAATCAATTGAAGTTAAACCATTAAAAATTTGAAAAAATAATCTCTGCACTTTAACCTGATAAAAAATTACTATAGTTATTATACTCGAATGTATTTTCCATTATAAGAACTGCAAAAGGGGGGGTGGGGAAATGCCTTTAAAATCAGTTGCGAAAAAATGAGTTTTTCAAAGGACAAAAAAAAAAAAAAAAAAAAGAAAGAGAGAGAGAAGGAAAAGGGAAAAAAAAAACTATTATAAATTGCCAAGACTATTTTGAAATT
The DNA here is from genome assembly GCA_019974015.1 of Nephila pilipes. Taxonomy (NCBI): domain Eukaryota; kingdom Metazoa; phylum Arthropoda; class Arachnida; order Araneae; family Nephilidae; genus Nephila; species Nephila pilipes. The sequence goes on along the minus strand of BMAW01108279.1, from coordinate 62,858 downwards.
CAGGAATGAGTTAAAATAATAGCACTTACTTTAGAGATTGTTTTCGCTGATTTAATTCTAAGTTCGTGCATTATTCATAATTTCCTTCTAATCTACAGAGAATAATAAATCTTGACTATTTAAATCAAGGAATATTTTTTCTTTTCAAAAACGCTTGGAAGAGCATTAGGAAAAATTATTTGAATTTTAAATCATAAATCAATTAGCATGATAAATCAAAGATTAAAAAAAAATAAAGAATAATTTTAAAACAAACAAAAATATAGTTCCTATTTTATATATATATATATATAAAAAAAACACAGATCCAAATATATTTAATTTCAAATAGAATATTCCGTTTCGCGCAAGTTGCCAATATTCCTCAACAAAATTTGGTAAATTAAGAAGAATTTGATTGCCTGATTCATTTATCGTTTGACATTATTTATACTTCAATAAAGTCAAAACAAAAACGGTTTAATACCGGGGGGAAAACTTGTTTTATAAGAATATGAAAATATTTTATCAAATTTGAGTATTTCATTTCAAAACTCATTTTATAAAACAAAATAATAAATACGTCATTTAACTCCGATAATTTTATACATATTTTTAAGAAATTCTAATATGAAAAATATTATTTTGAGAAAATAAAATAGGCAACAGTGGTTTCTATTTCTAATTTTATTTTAGTATGATTATATTAAAATAAAATGAGAAAAGTGATAAGCCATTTAATAAGTTCTTTTTTTATTAATTATATATGCGCTCTAAAAAAAATCTTCAATTACACAGATCATATATTTTAAGTGAAAATTCTTGTAATTCGAGTCAATTGATAAAAAATACACATGGATAAACTTAAAATTAAATCGGTTAAACAATAAAATAATGTATTTTAAAATTTTTCCTCTAGATTATCTGATCTTTAAAAAAATATTTGTTTTGAAAAGAAAATTCAATTATTCAGAAACATTTGAATATTAAGATTACTGGAAATTTCACTGTAGTCTGATTACATAAAAAGAGCTTTTGTTATTTTTATTACTAAATGGAAACTGAACTTATTGAACGTCCGTATTATCAAATCGTATGCTACTATATTTTGATATGGGTCTTGTTCTGTCTATTATATTTACCTTTTAAGATTTCAAAAAAAATATCTCGTTTAAAGAACTTGGAAAGAACTGAGAATTTAAAAAGCATTAATTTCACAGAAAAGGAGAGAAATATGCACTAAGTTATTGAAAAAGTTTAATCTATCATATATTCAGTTAATTAGGGTTAGAGATAATGCTAAGTATGTAAAAAAGTTGCCGTTTTTTTTTTTTTTTAATTTTATTTTTAAGCATTAAAAGCTATAATGTGCATCAGAAATTCGAAAAGTTATGCAAATAGTCTAAAACAGAAATGATGAGACAGATCACAAAGTATTCTAATTAAATAAAATAATGAACAAATATTAAGAGACATCTCAAATTAGGAAACATAACTGGATTGTATACATTCCAATTTTTTTTCTTTTGACTCCATGTTAACATATTTTATTTAAATTTCAAAAATAAAATAAGTATACTTTTTCATATTATTAGAAAAATATGTTTCGGTTTCGTCCTTTGTAACATACAAAAATAATCAAAAAATGTATCTCTTTTAGCTATTTCTTATAAAATTTACTAGTTTTACTTTCTTATTTTATGTATTTATCATCTAGAGACTGAACTAATGAACTGATTTATGAAATCATTTTTTAATGGATTTTCTTCAAACTCACATTGTAACTGTGTCTAGTTCAAATCTTTAAAATCTATTTTCTCACATTTTTAAAGCGCTCAATTGAGCTGAAACTTTCTAACACGATTGTTTTGGATAAAAAAAAAACGATAATTTAATTATAATCGATAAAAATTAATTGATTAAGACTTATTATTTAAAAAAAAATACATTTTACGCCAAGTTTTGCTCCAAGTCGCCAAATCTGTTGTTTAATATTTTATCGTTTGCTGTGATTTTAATTACATTTAGCTTAAATATATACAATTTAATAACCTAATTTATCGTTTGCTTTAATTTTAATTGCATATATTATAATTTAATTGATTAACATAATGCTGTATGAAGCTAAAAAATTGTGCACTTATTTATTTTAAATGATAAATTTAATAAATGCCAAATAATAAAATAAATTATTAAAACTAATTATTGGATAAATTCAGTTTGGCTCAACGTTCCCTTTCATTCTTAAAATTTAAGGTATAAAAAAGTTATGTTACGCAAAGTGTGAAGTTTGAAAGAAAACCCATGTTCAAAAAACTTTTTTTTTACCGGAGTTATTCTATCTACATCTAGCCATCGATAATGAATAAAGAATATTTTTGGATGAACTCTGATGGTGTTTATTTCGAATAAAGCCTCAGACACTGCGGAAACCCTAAAAATTATTCAGAAAATTCTTATCGCATTCGAAAAACAATTGAGATTATTTACTGCTAACAAAACAGATAAAATTACTCTTTTAATTAAAACAAATAACACATTTTTGAGTAAATGACTTCTCCAAAAATAAACAGTTAACTTTCTGGAGTTAAAATCCAATGACATCAAAATATTAAACAATTATATTCAATATTTTAAGCAAACAGAAACAGAATTCAATGTTGAATAAAAATTGCATGAAGAAAACATGAATTCTAAATGTTGAACTTTATGACTTGAGAAAAGAAATATATATATATAAAATTCTTATTAGATTACTACAGAAAACTAAACGTAATAGCAACTTGACCTTATTTGCTAATGATTTGAATGGTCTTAATTGCCAACAAAGAGCCTTTTATAAATGGTAAAAGAAACATGAAACACCTCTCATAAACATTCTTTAAAGGAAAAAAAAATATATGTGGCATAATCAAGCATCACAAGATGATGCAACAGCCTTAGGTCATTGCACATCAACAAAGACAACTCATGTACCCCGTAACATGAAGATTAGATGTTTTTAAGCCGATGGATGAAGTCAGCATTTTTGAGATTTTAATTATGTTTTTATCACTTAAGGCCGATTATAATTTTGTACCTCTAGAATTAAAGTCGCACTAATAGATATGCACAGAGACAACTGGAGGTGATCTTAGAAATTAGAAAAAAATTTCATTCGTGTTTGCGGCGTTGCAACACGTACATCCGTTTATGATGAGTGAGTATGATGATTTAGGGACATTCCAAAAACGCGCAGTTTTTCAATTGAACACGTATATTTCAAAACTCATTTAATCTTACAGTATAGAAGATGAAACATGGAATACATTCTCCATCACAAATACGGTCTCTTAAAAATAACGAACATAAAGTTACTGTTCGAGCCTTTTATTCAGGGGGAAAGAGTTCCAATTTCAGATCTTATTCTTTAACTTTTATATTTGTATGGAAATCGCCTTGACACTGGATTTGATCTCGTTCGAGTGTCGCCATAATAAATCAATATTAAATTCTAAAATATAATTTGGGAAATTAATGTATATTGTAATTCAATAGGAAAAAAACTTTGCTGACGATGCTCACGATAAAATTTTACGGAACAAATTCAGTTTACATCCCGAGACGACCTTTTTTTTTTTTTTTTTTTTTTTTTTGGCGTTGTTAAAATTATGTTCTAAGGTTTCGAAAGTACTGAGATGTGCTGACCCATAAGAAAACTACAAAAATCGCAAAACTTCATTCAAGCGTATGCCGGCATCCGAGTCATTCTTACATTAAAAACTTTTACACATAAAAAGTCACCATCAAAAATATAAAACATTCAATGTACGTCTTGTTTGAAATATAGATTGTGTAACCTCTAATTATAAAGAAAAGAAAGCCTTGAACAAATATTATTTCATCGATTGAGTTTACGTCCTACTGTGTAACTTCTCAATGAACTATAGGTGACGGATTTCTTGTACTTGAATCATTGCAAAGTACACAGGGATCATGTCCCTCTCTCACCAAATTTTCTGAAGTAACATAACTTTGATAGTCAATTTTATTATGAATTAACGCCATATTAAAGCAAATCCCAAAATGAGTAGGATAGGAGGGCTTGTGGCGTGAGAGCAAACACATCTGTGAAATATTGGCTTTAAAACTCATAATTTTGAGTCTGGGAAAGGACAAATACAATTTTTTGTTTCTTTGTTAACTTGTTCACCACGTGAGAGTTTTTATATAAGACAACTGAATTAAACCTCCGCTACTCCATATCAATGTCTTAGCATGATCAGACTTCAATGCTACTTGGCATTTTCTATATAAATGTATCATTAATTGATTATTTATTAGCGTCCCATTTAAAAGCGACTCAAGGGCTAGTGATGACAGACCTCGTAATTTTGAATGTCAGTTATATGACGAGTAAAACACTCCAAACTTCCATGACATCAATCTTCAACAGATTTAGTGTGGCATCGGCACCGCTACATAGTGGGACTGCAGTGGAATTAGGACTCGAACCCAGAACTCTACAGAAACAACGCTGGCCATGAACCATGACTGTTCCGCTGTTACAAAGAAGCTGTAGGAACTTCAGTAAGAATACAGTGTGCAACGAATTCAAACATTAATAGAATATTCCGCGTTTCACTGCTTATTTAGTAATAGAATACGAAACATACAGTTTTTTATCGATCTCGAAGCATGGAGCTACATTTCAGCGCGAAATTAGTTTAGTTTATATTAACGTCGCACTAGAAGCAACACGAGGGCTATTGGCGACGGACCTCGTAATTTTGAACCACGGTCAAGTGACGAGGACGACACCTGAGCTGGCACCCCCCTCTCCGAACAACCACACCACGCCAACGGGAGGACTTTGGGCCCCGAACAGATTTAACGTGCATCAGCCCCGGCTACACGGCGGGTCTTTGGCGGCCAAGGATCGAACCCGCGACTGAACGAAAGCCGCCGGCCGCTAGTCCACGACCTTGACCACTAGGCTACCGCGGCCCCCATTTCAGCGCGAAAGATATTACTATACATACAATCAAATATCAGTAGTTTACTCAATGAAAGCGACAGAAGGGTGGTTGTAGATAAGAGCGAGGAAAGAAGGAGGGGTCTGGTGAAGGGGGCAGGAAAATGACATTTGTCTTCGCTTCATTCTTTAGGAGATAGGAGAGAAATGTATCGCGACAAGGGAAAAGAGAAACTACAAAAAAAAAAAAAAAAAATGTAAGTTTTATCTTATTTGTGTGAAAACTCTCAGCTTACTATCAATTATTTTCAGAAGAAAAAGAGAGCTAGAGATTGTGACGTATTCAATTTTTAAAAGAAAACTATTTAAACTTAAAGTGATACTTTTTTTCAATATTCTTTATTAAGCTGTATTTTTTTTTAAATGTATAAAGTTGTTACAACGAAATAAAATTATGCTGTTGGCAACACCAGATCATGTTTTTGTTTTTAGAAAATTTACTGGCAACGAACAAGAAAGTAAAATTTAGTTTGGCTCCAAGATGTAAAAATGAATGTTGAAAAATTGTGCTTGTGAAAATTGAGAATATAATTTATGTTTGAAAAGATGTGCGCAAATAAATATGATATCCTGAAAACAAGTCATCTTTATTAATAGTCTGCAATACTGTACAAGATGTACAACAAATGGAGTACAATCTATTTTTACTAATATGTTAGTGTTAAAAGAGTTTTTAAACTTACCCTTATTCTTTCAAAACAACGTTGCTTTGAATTTATTCGCAGTATAAAATGTGCCATACTTTCGAGCTATATATGAGGATAATCGGATCTTTAAGGCTCCCTCCTGTCTATCGACCATTTGGATTTCGTGGATGTAATGTTAATCCTATGGAATTTCGACTACCGTTGTCAAATCTTTACTATTCAATCTATCTGAATGCAATAAAGTGCATTTGGAAGAGCAAAAAAATGACGAAAGCTTTTGCGGAATTTCTCTTTTCCTCGGATTTTTAAAAAATATTTCAAAATATTTTTTAAAGTCCGGAAAACTTACAGACGGATCATTAAAATAGGTGTAAAAATATTTTTAAAAATAGGAGGAAAAAAATAATTCAAGAAACCTTCATTATTTTTTGCTCTTTCAGGTGCATTTTATTGCATTCAAATAGATATAATAGTTAGTAAAGATTTAAGAACGGCAGTCGAAATTCCGTAGGATTAACATTATGTCCAAGAAATAAAAATGGCCGATAGATGGGAGCCTTAAGGAATACTTTTTAAAGCTACACATTGTTCAATAAAACGAAAAAGTATTTCAAATCCCTATTATAAATATTGAATTTCAACAGTATCGTCGAAATGTAAATAAATACAAATACATACCCACACAAACAATAAATTTAAAAAAAGAAGTTTATTTAAACTGCATCATTTTTGTTCAAGAGGGTTGTATTCGTATGTGTGCGGAGTAATCTGTACCAAAAGCTCTCTAAATTCTCAAAGACACAACGCTGTAAGAAATTGTTGTGTGTAATTCGGTAGAATCATTATTTAACAGAAATATTTTAAGTTCAAGCCATAATGCAATCACAAATCTCGTTAGTTTGCAAGCTTTAAATTGTAATTTTGAAAAATAGATTTCCTATTCAGTTGTCGACTTCGTCATCTGATGAAATTGTATTAGTTACGATTAATATGCGTATGAAATCGACTGATGAATATGTGCACATGAGATTCACTTACATTCTACTCATCGTAGTCAAAATAGAAGTTCATTGTGCAAGAGGCACACAAATCTGGCTATACTGCGCGTATCAATGTGTACCTGTGACAGGTATTAGAAAAAGTGGGAAAAGATAAAAGTTATTTGACAAGAAGTAGAGTCGAACATAGAGAAGGATCGATTGAGTATCCCGGTAGCGCGTCATCCATTTTTACCAAAGTCGATAAACCCCATTGAAAAGAAAATAGTGAAGGTCGTAGTGAAAGTAGTGATGGTCGAGTTCAATGGTACAAGAGTCAAATCGGTTAAACTGCGCCAAACAGGGTAAAGCTGTTATCAAGACGCAAGAAAAAAAATTGGAAAAAAAAAAAACGCGTGAATGATAGCATTTTAATGGCACAATAGCCAAATGCAATCATGGTGTACCAAAAAGCTATGATCTAGGCGTGTGAAACAATTGAAAATAAATAGAGATAAAAACCAACGTTTTTATATGGTGGCAAAGTTTATTTAAAAAAAATTATTGAAATATTAGTTAAAACTGGTCGCAAATATCTAAATATTGCATTGTTAGGCAAGCAAAAACGGTTCCCAAAATTTCAGAGCTCTAGCTTGATGGGAAGTTGGTTAAATTAACAATAGAAAATTTGATAACACACTGATGCACACATAGACACACACACACCAAGTGAAATACATAAAAACGTTAAAACTAACTAAAATTAATTAATTCATCCGGTAAATTAAATGATTGGAATGCAGTTTAATCCAACCACTCTTGGCGACAAGAATTATTTGGCAGTGTTTTGCCAAATGTGGCTATCCTGGTCTGTTTTACGGACTAACGTTCAGTCAGAAAAAATCGCCAAGTTTGGTGTCAATTTTTGAAATCGCGCCAAGTGGTTGGGCTAAACTGCATTATTAAAGAAAATATTAGTTAAAACTTGTCTCAAATGTCTAAATATTGCATTGTTAGGCGAGTAAGAACGATTCCCAAAGTTTCAGAGTTCTAGCTTGATGGGAAGTTGGTTAAATTAACGATCGAAAACTTGATGACACACACACTCTCTCACACACACCAAGTGAAATACATAAAAACGTTTTAAATAAGATAAAAATTGTTTGATAAGGACGGTCAAAAATCGAGAAAGTTCGCTAGAATATCCCTGTAATGTCTTTTGCCTGTAAGTGGGCTTGTGATATATATCTCTGATCCATAGTCTATCTTCTCATACACTAACAACTGGAGAGTTGAGAAGCGTTTATATGTGTGTAAGGAAACTTCGTCTCTTTTAAGAACAACAATACAAACATTTATTTTCTTCCCGATGCTAGTTTCGCCCTTACCTTGTACAAGGAAGTTCCGACCGCGTCTCTCTCAGGATACTCGTAATCTCTTTCCTATACAAAGGAGGAGTTACCACAATTTTTTTTTTCTCGCCTACAGGCGTCATATATATTACAATCCCTGGGGTGCGTCACCCGTATTTAACAATGTAAACCCCATGGGAGGGGGGAATCATTAGGGAACATTGATTTTTTGAAATTAATATAAGATATTTAAAACCTTTACTCTCACAATTTTAATTATGCCCTAAAATGTATGATTTTATCAATCCATCAGGGAATCTTCCATCTCAAAAAGGATCTCATCGCCACTCCTAGCATAATAAAAGTTATATTTCCGGTCTCAACTTAATTAAATAACGTGCACATGACTCACGTTAATTTTATTTTTAAGATGACAAAAGTGCGAATGAATTATGAAATCCACGAGAAATTTTCAATTAAAGTATCCTCATTTTTCTTTAATTTCCAATCCTACTTTCTTCACACAAAACATCTCTCTGCTCAACTTCAAGTCTAATCCATTGAAAATAGCAAAAACTTAACAAAAGACAAAATGAAGAATATCGTTGCAACACAAGACAAGAAGAGCAAACAAGCTGCAGAAAAGAGTCAAATCCGGAGATGGATTCTGAAATCCGTTGCCGAAACCACTCCTAAAACGGCAGTTACGTTACACTCCATTAAGAAATTTCTCGATTCAAAACAAATTGGAATCTCCAACAATCCAGAAGTGAAAATGATCCTAAAAAACCTGGTAGATAATGGAAATTTGATCAAAATCAACTGCAGATTTGCTGCTGGAAAGCCTAATCAGGTGGAGAAACAGCAAGCAACTGGAAAAGGCAAAAAAAGGAATGAAATAAAAAATCTCGCCAAAAGTAATAGAGGTCGAAAAGTAAAGGAAATAGCTGTAAAAGAAATAAAAACAGATGCAAAAGAGCCTGAAGTGACAGAATCAGGTGCAGCAGTTGGACAGGAGACAGAAAAAAACTGAGAGCCATCTTTGAACATCAAGAACGGATTCCAAGCAATGCTTTTGTAATATGTTTCATACATAAACACACAAAAATATAAAACATAAATATAAAACATTTAAATCACATGGAATAAAAAAGTTATTATAGTAAGAATTTTTGTTTGTCAACTTTAATAATTTTTTCGGTTAAAGTCGGGAATAAGGTGTCCCCTAGGTGATTGGCAACGAAAGTTAGCGACTTCCTAGATGGGTCGCCAAACGCGTGTGACTTGAGCATTTATTCTTAGGTTAATTATAACAAATCGCCACGTTTAAATCCTTATCACCCCCAAAAGACGCCAATCGCCTCGGGGACACCCTATTCCCGACTTGAACCATTTTTTCCTATTCAGAAAACACACTTTCTTTAAATTCGACGAACAGCCATTTTGTAGTACTTTACACTACCGCACCAGGTTTTGTAACAAGTTAATACATCAGAGTTCAATTTTATTTTAAATATGCTTTGCATTTCATTTTTCGAATTATGAATACTGTTAGGTTTGGTTGGTTTTATTGGCGCAAGCTACGCCTAAAACTGATTTACTAGTAAACAAGTGTATATGTCTGTTAGAAATGTATATTTGGCATTGAAACACAAGTTTAAGGAAGAAGAGGGGGGAAAGTTTATAATATTGGTTGACAAGAAGAAAGGGTAAAATCTTTTTAATCATCGACTTGGTGACGAAAAATAAAATTGCTCTAAGAAAAAGGTAGCTGTAAAGTGTCTTAGAGGTTTGAATTAAAAGGTGGGGGTACATTTCCGTTTCGCCGGAGCAGATGATAAATTCACCAAAAATAATACAACCGACGCCAAACGGAATATCCAAGTTGGCGACAACACACAGTATATATAAAGTTTGCTTGGCGAGATGAGCGCCGGTTAAATGGAAAAGTACCTAAAAGGGTTACCTATTCAGCTCATAAAACGAGTTTTAAGATGCTATTTTGTGTTTTGACGTATTTTAAGGATTTCGTAGGTTATGAACAAATCTGCAATAATACGGGGAGCTGATAAAATATACACCCGGAATGGGGGAATTTATTTATTTTCTTTCGGCTAATGAGGCTTTCCTTGGCAACTTTCGTTCATGACAATTGCCATGTTAGGCTTACTGTTAAGTTGGCGAAAAAAAAACTCAAACTTGGCATTAGGTCGTACACTGTACATCAGGAATTTTTTAAAAATGTTATTTGCCATTTGAAATTATAAAAACAAGCATTACAATACAAGTCTAAAATTATCAATGTAAGTATTATTCTCGTTTATGCAAACAATGAATTTACTGTATAAACGTACAGGTCTTCTTTTAAAATAAAGCAAAATTCAATCGAATTCATTGAATTAAAAATAACATCTACATTTCAACTTTTTCTGTAGTTAGCCGTGTTTATCTATTATATTTGGGAATTTGTGATTCATAAAGGAGACACTTTTGCACATTTATTTGATGTATGTAGAATTAAGATAAAAATCGAAATATTTTTGGAACTGATGCAGTATATGCTTAAATTGGCGCTTTTTTGGCGATGGTGCTGTTTATGCCAAATAGTATATACATGAAATGTTCTGTTTGGCCAAAAGAAAGGTTATAAGTTGGCGAAAAACCATAACTTGGCATCCGAACATATACTGTATCAAAGTCATATTTACAAATATTTCAACTTAGACCAGATGCAGTACATCCTCCGATTTGCATCATTTTGTCTCTTTTGACAATGATATTTAAGCTTATATACCGTAAATATTGGCAAAAGAACCAAACTTGGTTTCCGGGCTATATTGCATCTATGCCTCTAACTTCAATAATTAATTTGAAGTAATTCTGAAAAGCAAATTTTAAGACAATTAGTTGATACAGTTCAATAGATACAACGAACGAAATGTGGAAAGAAAAGGAGTTAAGTCGCACTGTCGAAAATTTATTTATAAACAGGAGTCTACAGTTTTAAAACGATTTGATCAATCACTGAGAAATTGAAATCGTTCTCAAATTTTTTCTTCCAAAAAATACTTTACAGCCGTGAAAGTATGATACCTGTTTTCTCGCAGCAGAAAAAAAAAATTCATATACTCTTGAGCAATTCCGTCAAGAAATTTCGTTCCGTTACAGAAAAATAAATTTCTTCTATTATTGTATATAGGTTTAATAAATCAATAAACTGAGATGAGTTTTTTGTTTGTTTTGTTAAAGAAATGAACTTGTATTAATCTAGAAGAAGTTCCATTAAAATTTGCTAATTACATTCGATTAATGTCGTAAATTGAACTCTAGCTATGATGAGTTATAAATTTCTCGCAGAATGTCTTGACTTTTCGAAAGCTGTCATACTGTAGAGCTCAACTCTATTCCTCTCTATATTGCGGGCAATCTCTGGCTTCCTGAAACCAAACAAATCATCATTAATTGCTGTAATTTACACCGTTGTGAACAGAAGGATCAATTAATACGCAGAATAATTTTATCCAGATATCTAGGTTATTGTTTGCTAATACTTGAAACCTTACAAGGCCCTCTCGTACATACCTCAAAGTCATGTACATGGTGTGGATTGATCTAGAAGCGAGGACTGTTTGAAATGGCCCCTCACTCTCTTAACTTCCACATCACGCCCATTTGAGGATTTGGAGCTTTGACAGATTTAACTTGCATCAGCCCCGCTACATGGTTGTCTAAAGGTAAATACAGACTCAAGCCCACAACCCGATTACATGGTGTGAAAATTAAGGCACAAAATTTCTATCACAGATGCCGTCTTCGGTGCAGTGCCTAGGTTAAAATGATTGTTTATTAGTGTTTCTATAGAGTGAGTGAATGTAAAGTTTATTGGCGCAAGAGCCAGATATGGCTATGCTGCGCTAAACGAGATTAAACTGTGGTCTAGACGTGAAGTTGAAAAAAAGGTAAAAATGGTTGACAAGAAGGAGGGCCGAAAATAGAGAAGGATCGCTAGGGTATCCCGGGAGTGCGTCACCCGTGTTTACCAAAGACAGTAAACCCCATAGGAAAGAAAAAGATCACTAAGGTGCCTCGGGGTCATGATGCCCATACTTACCTGAAGAAGGCAAGTCCCTGAGGTCCCCTGATATAATCCCCAGGGGCAGGGTGCCTGGCTATACCCCCAGACGCTGGGTACCCATTTTAGTCGCCTCTTACGACATGCATGAGCTACAGTGAGACTATTCTGTCATCCCCGGTCACCACACGGGTCAGTGTTTCTATAGAAGCAATTTCTGATTTGGCGACATATCTCATACTTTTAAACAACGATCAATTGCGTGGACGACGCTTGAGTTGGCATCTGAGTCTCTCAACTTCCACGATGCTCAAATTTTACTGTGATTCTGAATGACGAGGTCCTTCGCCAAAAGCCATCGTATAGCTTGAAAAGACTGAATTCAAACTTCTAATCAGTATTCCATCATTCTATAAGAAGAACTGACTTTTTTTTTTTGCTCAGTTCATAATAATGCAGAACTCAACATGTTACGGGCTCTCGCGATCGCACTTGACACGTTCTCGAGCGCGATGTTCGCTCTCTATTCATCATTTCAGGTGGGAGGAGCAGACACTCGTTCTATTGTGAGTGACGTCACCCGGTGCCTCTTGCCAAAACAGAAATAGACGCACGGGGGGGAGCAAACCACCCACGCCATTAGAAGTTTCTGTTGTAAACATCTGACTCGGTCTACTTCCAAGCGACATTTAATCTAATCGGAAGAGAAACTAACAATTTAACACTTCCGAGACTAATGGACGTTTTAAAATCGAGTTGTTTCGTGTATTTTGCGGATATCTTAAATAAAAACTCGAAAAAGTTTTGTGTCAAGATTTTATCGTGTGGGAGAATCGAAAAATATATTTAATACATTTTCATTAAATATTTGCTCAAATGAACTATTTTTTGTTCAACTCCATTCATGGTCAGAAACCACGACACCCGAGATTCCTCATTCCCCAAATATCCTCACCATCCCACACGAGATTTTATTTTGTTGCATATGGACACACAATATCTATTGGCTACTATGGATTACCGAAGATAATACCATTTACCATTTTGACGTGCAGCCCTATGAATTATTTCCGACGATAGTTTGAAAGGTTTATGGTAGTGCGTGAGTAATGTTGAGATTTGTGAAGACTTTAGAAAAAAGGAAGGAAAAAAATAGTTGTCGAAAAGAAAGGTCAAAAACAGAAAGATCACTATGGTACCTTGGGGACGCGTCACCAGTGCTTATCAAAGACAGTAAACCTCATGGGTTTTAGTTTTTTTTTTTTTTATTATTATTAACGTTGCACTAGAAGCAACACGAGGGCTATTGGCGACGGACCTCGTAATTTTAAATCTCAGTCAAGTCACGAGGACGATACTGAGCTGGTACCTCCTTCCCTAATTTCCAGACCACGCCAACAGGAGGACTTTGGGCCCCGACAGATTTAACTTGCATCAGCCACGGCTACATGGAGGGTCTTTGGTGGCCAAGGATCGAACCCGCAACTGAACGAAAACCGCCGGCCACGAATCTGAAACCATGACCACTAGGCTGTCGCGGCCTTGTAAACCTCATGGGAAAGAAAAAGATGGTGTCACAGGGGCATAATTCTCGTACTTACATAAGAGAAGCTCCAGAGGTCGAAAAAATTGGATTCACAATGAAAAAAATTCCGTTCCAGAAGTTAAAAATAAAAATTTAGTTCCCCTTGTGCCATTTTTACGCAAAATAATATTTATTCAGATGCGATTAGAAATACGAAATCTCTCAAGGATGTCCCTATTTCGATGACTGTCACCTGAATTTTAGAAAAACACGGAGTAAAAGGAAATTATTTTTCCAGTACTTTTCTTAGTACATCTTTGGCAGGGCTTCCAAAAGTACTGTTTAAAATAAGGCCGGAACGGATAGTGGGCCATTTGTCAAGCAATTGTTTTACGTAAGTGGAGATAATCAATTATATACTGATTGTGAAAAAGTTATTTAAATCTGAATAAGAATGTTTTTCGCTGTCTGAGCCAAAGAAGCACAAAACAAAAAAATTAAAGAAAAAGATAGATAAAGAGAATACATATCTTATATCTTTATTTTTTAAGATATGTTATAGTTTGAACGATATACAGTCATTCCTCTGTTATTGGTATACGACGAAAAACTAATTTAATTTATAATTTTTATTTTTATTTTCGTGCATTACAAACGAATACAACAAGTATAAAACATATTTGACAAGAAAAGAAATACTGGATTGAAATATTTAATAATTTTGCCTGAATTTTTTTTAACTATTGGTTGCAGTACAAAAGTTCTCAACATAAAGCTGCGACAATTTACGTACACGATGAATTCACCGAATGTGCACATTTCAGAATTACAGCTTAAAACCAGAATACCGCGATTGAACATAGGAGTTCCTTTACGATGTTATAAATAAATAGCAATTCATAAGGACATTTATTAGTTGTAATTGCTGCTTAATTTACTCGGTGATATTTGCACAAGCTCTGCGTCTGTGTATTCTCCTAACACTCTTTAATTTTCTAGAAATAACTGTTTATTAACGTCGCACTTAGAAGCAACACGAAGGCTATTGGCGACAAACCTCGCAATATTGAGTCTCGGACAAATGACGAGGACGACAACAGAGCTGGCACCTCTCTCTTCAAACTTAAACACCACTCCAAATATTTGGAGTCTCGATAGATTTAATGTGCATCAACCCCACTACACAGAGGGTCTTCAGTGGCATCAAATCTCGAACTCACAACTCGACGGAAACAACACCGGCTGTGAGTTTGCGACTATAACCACTTGGCTCCTACTATAAATCGAGTTACATAATTGTTATAACTATATACCTGATCCAGACGAAAGTTGAAGCAAGAAGGAAAAGAGCAAATATTGGTAAATAAGACGAGTCGAAAATTTGGATAGTTTTGGTTTGGTTTTATTAACGTCGCACTAGAAGCAACACGAGGGTTGTCGGCGACGGACCTCGTAATTTTGAGCCTCGGTCAAGTGACGAGGACGACACCTAAGCTGGCACCCCCTCTCTTAACTTCTACACCGCACTAACGGGAGAACTTTGGGCCCCAACAGATTTAACGTGCATCAGCCCCGGCTACACGGTGGGTCTTTAGTGACCAAGGATCGAACCCACGACTGAACGAAAACCGCCGGCCACGAGTCTGCTGCCTTAACCACTAGGCTACCGCGGCCGTCAAAAACAAGGAAATATCGCTGTAGTATCTCGGGGGGGGGGGGGAGGGAGAACGTTTCCCATACTTATTAAAGTTAGTAAATACCATGGGATAGAGAGAGGGAAGATCACTCATGAATGTTGATCCGGAATTACCTGAAGAATTCAAGCCCCTCCTAGCGTTGCAATGACTAATAAAGCGAGTGTGAGTAATGGTCAAATTTAATGCCGCAAGAGCCAATTGTGGCCATGTTGCACCAAACAAGGCAAGCAATGACTAATAAAAGACGAACTACTGGGGGGAAAATTAATTTTCTATTGAATTGCTTTTTTTGAATATTAATAAATTGTTTTCATAGGTTTACTAAAGCAGAAATAGATTTGGGCCAAACTGTGTCAATTCTTAAATGAACTTCAACTGCAAGAGGAGTAGATAGGATAATCAGGAAAGGATTATTCTTTAAGAAAAACACCTTAGAATAAAAAAAAAACGATTTCTGCCATTGTAAAAAAAGGAAACCGCTTTGACATTGACGAAGAAATTGAAAACATTTATCTTTTGTTAAGAAGAACATTTAGGGTGCGCAACTTTTTTAAAATTACCTGCTGTTTTCTGGTGACTATGCGTTAACGAGTACAATACAACTTTAAAAAAGAAAAAGAACAGAAATTGTTGCATGCGATATTGCTTGGCAGGAGGGGTATAAGTGACAGAAATAAACGAGTAGATGAATCATTGCAAAACTCATGCGGTTGAAATTGGATGAAAGTCCCGCCGATTTCCTTGCCAATCTGATAAACCATTTCTGAACATTGTTAAAAAAACATCCTCTCCCCCTTCTTTCATGTTTGGATCAACACTCCATCACTCTGAGTGGGTACAACATGACTGGACCGGCGGCAGATAGTACACAGTTTCTTATACTGCGGCACATTGTTTCATACGTGTATCGGCTGATTCATTGAAAAATATTTTTAAAATTGTCCTCACGAGATGTTAAAGAATGGACCAAAAATGGAACGCATTTTTCGATAAAAAAAACACTCGAAAATTAATTTTTATAATCTGGCCTCGCTAACCTTTAGAGATCAATAGATTTTCTACTATTACCCATTTCTATCTGAATCAATCCTTTTTTTTTTTTTTCCTTGTGTAAAATGTATTTCATGCTTCCATTTCTTGGTTTGGTTTTTCCATTTCTAGAAGCAACACGAGGGCTATGATGCTTCGATTTCTATACAGTAATGATAAATGGGGTTTTGAAATTTATGTGTTCAAGTAAAAAATGGCGAGTTTTTGGAATGTTCCAAAATTTTAAGGAGTACTGCGTCATAAGCGAATGTAAGTGTAATGACGTCATAAGCTTCTATTCAAATTCTGTTTTCTGTCACGTGTTCCAAGTTTCGATCCGACGACTCTTAGACATTAGGCGAAGACAGCCTTAAATGTGTTCCATTCTCCTTTATTCCATTCAATGTGCAGAGCATCCCCCATTTCTCTGAAAATCGGGTCTTTAAAGGCATTGTGATTTTTTTTGCAAATGATTGAATACAGATACATATTTGAGTGTCAGCAGCTGTTTATACGAATGCAATCCGTCTTTTTGATCTTTACCTTACTTAATTTGACAGTTACTTTGATAGAACGAATTTTTTTCTTCCAGTATTGCAGTTATTACAAACAAAATAATTATTAACCACGGGTTGGTTTAAAACAGGTATTGCTGCCGAATTTCAATTATTACATACAAAAGAATTACTAACCACAGGTTGGTTTAAAAGCAGATATTAAGCAGCATTTCGTTCGGCTGCTGTAATATGCCGACCCCTGCTGTGCAACGTGAAGTTCTGAGGGAATATTTCGTTGTTCAAACATTACGATCAACAAGCCACTTTGTGTCCGCGGCACACACGAATTGTTCACGTTATTTTTATCGCTAATCAAACAAAAAATAAACAAATTTTAAAAATATTTACATTTGTACATATTCAATGCAGATTGTACAAATATGACATCCGAAAAATAGTAAAACAAATAAAAAAGAACTGGGTCATCTCCGACTTGATCTGCTGTCACGTTCAGTGATATCAATCACCCGTAAGCATCCTAAATATTGACTTAGGTTTCTTTATTCCAATTTATCAGGCCTTAGAATAAATAGAAACACATACACATCCCGAGACCTTGAAAACCGTGCATTCATACCCAGAATCTGGCAAGTCCCCAGTTCACGTTCCTCAGACGTTAAACCTGCAATATGGAGGGCGTTCATAGATCGTTATAGTAAAAAGGCATCTCCATCAAAACGAAATACGGGGTCATCATTTTTCACGTTCCTGGACGGAGCGCTTTGTTTATGTCTATGGTTTGTCTGCTGCTGTCTTGTTGCCAAGACGGGAACAGAAATATATCTGTTAAGAGGGGAAAAACTCACTTCTCCCGGATCTCGAAAACTTTATGCGTGCCTCGAAATTTTATGCGCAAGTTGAAATGGAAGAGGAAGTAAATATTTTTTTTTGAAGCACTAAAAAAAATGAGTTACTAAAGCTAAGGGATATTTGTTGGTGGTTAAAACCGGGATTTACGTTTGCTTACAAGCAAGACGGATGACGTTAAGACTTAGCCTACATTTTAATGTGATATTATCGCATTGAAGCCACAGAATGGTTTTTGTTTGTAGGAAAAGTAGGATATTGTACGATTTGATACAGTAATTATACAAGTTTTAGTTTAGTTTAGTTTATATTAACGTCGCACTAGAAGCAACACGAGGGCTATTGGCGACGGACCTCGTAATTTTGAACCACGGTCAAGTGACGAGGACGACACCTGAGCTGGCACCCCCTCTCCTAACATCCACACCACGCCAACGGGAGGACTTTGGACCCCGAACAGATTTAACGTGCATCAGCCCCGGCTACACGGCGGGTCTTTGGCAGCCAAGGATCGAACCCGCGACTGAACGAAAACCGCCGGTCACTAGTCCACGACCTTGACCACTAGGCTACCGCGGCCCCCCAGTAATTATACAAAGTTTGATAAAAAAAATTTCTTTGAAAAAAAAAGGAGTCTGGTTGTGCAAAGAAGGCTCAAAAATACTCGTTCAAGAAAATGTAAAACTTAAACTACCGTCCCTTTATAACTGTACAAAGACTTTTGATGAAATCCATCTTTTTAAATCACAGATTAGGAGTGACTTACTCCTTAATTCCCAAGCTTTTACGCTATCGAGAGGTCGAGATAGCAAAGTGGTCCTGGCCACGAGATCACATCCGGTATCCCTCGAGTCATGGATTCGAGTTCTGAAGTCATTAGTCCCATCCTGTTATGAGGCTGATGCACCTTAAATCTGTTGAGGCTCAAAATTCTCAGATTGGGATGATGTGGAAGTTAGTAAAGTGGAATGCTACCTCAGGTGTCACTTCGCCAAGGCTCAAACTTATTTATCTCCAATACTCATCGTATTGCTTCTAAAAGCGACGTTGTTGAACACTGAATTAATCCATTTCACATAAAGAAACTCCACGTTAATCAGTTCCATTTCACTCCCGTTATTTCTCATGGCGAGTCTTTTCGATGGATTCAGGACACGAATACTTGACCCGACTAATACATCGCCATCGAAGCTAACGGTCCTAACTATTTTTATGAATCAATCATTCTTAACTATTCTACTACATTACAGAGATAGCTAGCAATTGAACCATTCCCAAGTGATTGTTTATTAGCGTCGCACTGAGAAACAACACGGAGGCTATTGGCGACGGATCTCGTAATTTTGACGAGGACGACACTTGAGCTGGAACCGCCCTCTCCAAAACATCCTAAGCCAATGGAAAGACTTTGGATCTCGAATAAATTTAAAATGTATCAGACTTGCTAAACGGCAGATTTTTAGTAGCATAAGTGAGTGAGTGAGGTATAGTATGTTAATGGCGCAATAGACAGATGTTTGCCTTGCTGCGCCGAACAAGGTACGAACAAGATGATATAGGCGTTCGAAACAATTGATTGAGAAGGAAGGTCGAAAATAGAGAATGATCTCAAAGGTACCCCGGGGCGTTTCACCCGTGTTTACCACAGACAGTAAACCGCATGGAAAAGTAAAAGATCACCAGGGGGGACTCAGGGTCTTAATGTTCGTATCTATCTAAAGAAGGCAAGCCCCTGAGGTCGCCTAAGCTGGAGGACTAGTGCCTAGTTATAATTCCCAGAGGTAAGGTTCCCGGCTATTCCTTCGCTTCCCGGATACCCATTTTAGTCGCCTCTTACGACACGCATGAACTACAATGGGACTTTCTTTCGTACCTGGTCAGCACATGGGTGCCTACTTTGAGAGAATCTTCATACAAGAGAAGAAAATTTATTAACATTAATCAAGTTTACTTTAGTTTCCTTTTATTAACAATGTTTTATAACAACATTTAGAGCTGGCACTGGACCATCTTTTAAGAATGCATTCGAGTACTGTTGTATTCTAAAAACTGTCTGTTAGCTTTATTAATCTGGTAAGACCCATTTACCCATAGAAAATAACGCTATCTTGAATAATTATTAAAATAATTAGATTTTTTCCCCACGAAATCTCATTTTATTGTTAATTCCATTGCTATCTTGTCGTATACAAGTTTTTAAAGAACAAAAACAATGCCAACTTTTGAGAACAAAAAAAAAAAAAAAAAAAAACCAAAGAAAACAATTAAGCGATAAAATTAAAATTTGCATTTTCATATTAAACTTAAAACAAACGATAAAATATTAAAGTGAACAACAAATTATTAAATACGTTGATAATATTTTATCGACATATTAAAATTAAAACAAAATTCATTAAATTCTACATGAAATATATCTTAAAAGAAATGTAACTATTATGTTGCCGTAAAAAACAAAATCTTTACCCACATATAATATATTCTCTTGGATCGCATAATCGATATTTATAAACGAGATAAAAGCAAGATTAGAACAAAAATGTATTTAGCATTACATTACAAATAAAACAGTTTTCTATACCAGCACGTTCGTGCATTCTTTTTAAAACTTTACTTAAAACCTAAACTCAAACTCTTTCAACAAGGAAACAACTCCTAATCAATAAGGTAACAAACTAGCTGAATGAAAACAAGTCTTTGATGTTTTTCGTCCTTAACCTTTTCAGAAATTTCCAGTTCTACCGTCGCTAAAAAACATCTTATTATAAAGTTGTTCTTACCGCCAGCGAAGAACAGCAACAAAAAAAATTTCCTGCACATTCTCAATTTATTCACAAACAACAAATGCTTGTTTTTGGAAAGCACTCAAAACATTTTTTTGCGTAATTTTTCAACGTTAACTATATCTTACCATTTAATCTTTCTGAGACATTCATTAACTGCTTCGTGTTTTAGCAAACAGAAATTCTATTATAATCTTTAGAATATGAAAGCTATTGTGATGGACGAAAATCAAAAAGGGTAAGGATTTTGTTAACAATTAATGTTTCCATATTGTTTTGATAACAATATTAAAAATGAAAATCCAAAACTGCTTATTCATTAAGAAGAATTTTTCAAAATGCATATATGTGTGAATAAGTTCAAAATACTCTTAATTATTTATTTTAAATCTTTCCATTTTTCCCAGAAGAAAGCTCATCTCTTGGAAATGAGAGCAGAAGTTTCACAAAACGAATCAACAATTTATTTCAATCCACCCCCCTTCTAACCTTCGAGGTGGAATGGTTAAAGGTAACGAACTCAAGGCAGGTGTTGTTTAATCCAAATCGTTCGTTCGAGTCCGATACCACGCAAGACAAATCGTGCAGCGGGGTTGATGCGCGTTGAATCTGTCAAGGTTCAAAGTCCACGATTAATTGTTAATTATCGTCAGATTTAGAACCAATAGGAAGAAGGCCATTGGCGACGGACCTCGTAATTTCGAGCTTCGGTCAAGCGACGAGGACTACACATGAGCAGGGCAGTTAATGTTTCTAGCGCAACAGCCCGATCAGGCTAAGTTGAAGCAAATATTTGTTTAAATTGTAATCTAGACAGAAAAATAATAGTTGGTTGATAAGAAGGAGAGTCGAAAATAGGGAAGGTTTGCAAGGATATCCAGGAGGGAGTCACTCGTGTTTACCAAAGTCTTGAGTGAGTGTGAGTGACTTTAGAATTTTATGGCGCAAGAGCCAGATATGACTATGCTGCGCCAAACCAGGTGATACATAAAAAGTAGTTAAAACACAGAGCTTAGGCAAAATTTAAAATCCTATTGGGACCAATTAGTAGAAAATTAAAATCAATGTTAATAATTACGAGAGGAAATCGCTGTTTAAAATGGATAAAAACGTGATCAGACTAAAAAGGGATAAAAATGTAAAACACTATAAGCTAAGATTTAATACGAATTTTCTTTTGCTTCAAGTTAGTATGTTCTACTTGGTCCATGGCATCCATGAGCCAGGATTCATCGACATCGTATAAAATGCAATCATCGTCATCTCCAAGATTAGGTGGTAAGGTACTTTTTTTGGGTCTATAAGCATTTAATTTAATATCAATTTTCGGTTTATTGTTTTGTGTAGGATGTGAAATGTTTCGGTACGGGCTATTTAATTTACTTTTCTTTTTGGTTTTTGTCTTAAAACTAGGAGCATTTACAGATTTAGTAGCTTTTATAGGAACTATGGAAGGCAAAATATCTACCCGAGAAGATGACGATGATGTATTTACTGTGTACGTTGGAAAAGACGAAGGATTCGATTTTGATTGGGAAGACAATGGCTTAAGACGGTGAAGAGGCGGGGATATCACTTTTGTAACGGAAGGATCGGTTTGGGTGAACGTTGATATAGATGATTTAGTGGCTTGAGTGTAAGTCTGAGAAAGTGGTGGAACTATTAACTTGCGTGCTTCGGGATATGAAATATTCTGAATGGTTTTTATTTCTTGGATCTTTTTCTCCATTTGACATTTTGGGCATATTGTTGAGTTTGAAGTATGAAGTTGGGAACAATTAACACACTTGGGCTCCAGTTGGCAATCCGTGGAAGAGTGTCCAACGGACGCACACCTGGAGCACGTTAATTGTCCCCTGCAAGCAGATTTTGAGTGACCGAACCTCTGACACTGAAAACAGCGCAGAGGATTCGGAATATAGGGCCGAATATTGCAGTTAAGATAACCTGCTTTGATAGATGAAGGCAACTGAGGACTATTAAAAGTTAAAATTACGTGTTTAGTAGGGAAAGTAGAACTCTCTTTTTTAATTATGATTCTTCTGACCTGAGTGACACCCTGATCGGAAAATCCATCGAGGATTTCCGCTTCGGATGCGCACAACAGGTCAGGTTCCGAAATTACACCGCGGCAGGAGTTGAGAGATTTGTGCGGAGAGACTTGGAGAGGAGAATCCAGAAAGGTTTTTGCGGACAGAAATGATTTCGATTGTAAAGCAGTTTTTGTCTCAATAAGCAGGTCACCAGATTTTAATTTTTTGACAGATTTCGGTTCACCACCGATACCAAGTAACGCTTTCTGTATAGCAAATGGAGATTGTTGGGACATTTTATTGTTTGGTAAAGAGAGGATCAGATATCGAGCATGTTTGGCAGTTTTATCTATGTTAATGTTTGTGGGTAAATTAAGGCCTTTACCCAGGCACGAAAAAGTATTATCCATAGGAGAAAGAGTTTGTTCATCCTGGTATGCCTCCACCCACCATGGAGTCCAACGAGGGAGGCAGTTGCCGGTCATCTAGCGATTGCCAGGCACGGCACTTACCTGAAGGTCAACCAGGATATAGCACTGCATCATCAAGGCGAGGATCCACCGGGAAACCCGATGCACCCCTTATCTGCAGCACTAGCCCTACAGCAGAGTCTCTTTGAGGAAGAATCCGCAAAGAGACTTACCACCAGCCGATTGACAGAAGCGGGCTCACTCCTGCCACCCGTCTACAGCGAAGCATGGGCCAAAGGGAACGCAAAAGGTGTATCCCCAGGATCCCACTTTCCTCCTTACGGGACGCCGCACACGGCAAACATGCGGGTTGGCAAGCCAACAGAAAAAAAAAAAGGAAAATGGAAAACAAAACGGATATCAACAAACCTGAATAGAAGAAAAACATGACGAAGTAAATTTGAACAAAATATATCCGTTAAATGAAATTTATAAGCGTAAGAAACTGTGTTCTGGACGAAGAGGAAAGGAAAATGAAAGGAGAAAATTTAAGACAAGCAGGAGGGTCGAAAACAGAGAAAGATCGCTAGGGTATCCAGGGGGTGCGTCACCCGTGTTTACCAAAGACAGTAAACCCCATAGGAAAGAAAGAGATCACTCAGGTCCCTCGGGTTCGTGAAGCCCGTACTTACCTGAAGTAGGTAAGCCCCTGAGGGCGTTTACCAAAGTCAGTAAGCCCCGTGGGAAAAAAAAGATCGTTCGGGAACTGTCGGATCATGATCCCACAAACAAAATGGATTTCGAATTCTAATAATTTTCGTAATCCTGCAGATAATACGGCATACATGTTTAAATACAACTTTTCTATGAGGTATCTTGTGTATTTAAAAGCAGTTCGTTCCGTATTGTACGGAGATTCCTCTTTGTTCTTCAAAAAGTCTCGTTGCATGGGGATTTAAGGTTGATATCTTATTCTAGAATGCAGTGTTGTAAGGGAGGGGGGGGGGTCCTCCAATTTTCGAACATGGTTAAAAATTGTCTGTTTATGAGTGTCGCGCATAGAAGGAACTCGAGAGCTGTTGGTTTCAGAACTCGTTATTTTGAACCATAATCAAGTGGTGAGGATGACGCCTGAACTGGCACCTCACACTCCTTACTTCCACACCACGCTTCGAGCCTTTATAGATTATCACGTTATCAACCGCACAACTGGTCTCGAGGGGCCCCAGGACTCGGCTGAAACAACCCTGACCATATGCTCACGACAGTGGTGTAGCGACGGGGGGGGGGATGTGGAAGTAGATATACGGATTGCAAGACAAAAATTATATATATGAGAAAAAAAAATAATATTCCAAACCCCGTACTCCATATAACACATCGATCAATAACTCCCGAGTCTAAAATTGAAAACAACATTTTTTTTGCAAAATTTTTTTTTATTCATCAACATAACACCTTTTGTTAATCACCTTTTAGGGTGATACAATCGTTCCAACGCTTTTCCAAATCTTTTTTTTTTTTTCGCAAGAAATCTTTTTTTGTTGCGAGTAAATAGCATTCTGAATCATCGACTCGTTGCTATTTTTGTTCCATCGAAAGCAATCGCGGCACCCACTTGGAAAAAACCTTTTTCACTTCACTTCAAAAAACCTTTTTCCTGGTCCGATCGACTTAAAATTTTGACACGTTTCAAGCAAAGGTTAGTACTCTAGAAAGACCTGGTTACTGGTTTACTACGAGCGCCATTTCTGGGTTAGTCTTGGGAGTTATTGATCGATGTGTTAATAAACATTTTCATTTTAAAATAAACAATGGAATTTGAAATTTTGAGGTACGAGTTGAAGTGAGAGATACCCCCCATTCCTCCCATGAAAAATTTCCCGCTACACCCCTGGCTTGCGATCATGACCATTAGGCTACCGCGCACGCCCATGTCAAAACTGGGGGTGGGGGGAATTGTCTGCACATAAAATCATTATGATAGTCCTTATGTAATATTTTAATTCCTTTTGGAGCCTAACGGTGGTATATCGCTTTTTGGAACACTTGCGAAAAGTGCCAATGACGATGTATCGTTGCATTTGCAATGGCGCCTTAAGCGATGGTTTCCTAGCCATAGTTCAAGACGGCAGCAATATTGCGGCGGATGACATTCATTTTCCTAATTAGGTCTTTCTTAGGAAACCATAGTTTACTTGCTTATTTAAGTTCCACTCGGATTCAATACTGTTTAGAAAACCACACCATCTGGTTTCAATGACATCATCCCACCGCAATATTGCGGTCGCCAGATAACGGTCCCTCTTTTCTAGAAAACCATAGTTTTACTATTCGCTTCGCCAGAGAACTTTGTCTCAAAATAAATTTATTAAACGTTATAAATTTCTTTGCAAATAAAAATATGAAAAATTGTACATGTATTTAACCTTCTGTTATATCCCATGCTGGTTGACGCCGAGTGAGTGATTGAGTGAATATAAATGTTATTAGAGCAAGAGCCAGATGCGGCCATGCTGCGCCAAACAAGATTTAATTGTGGTCTGGATGTAAAAAAAATTGAAGAAAAATCATAAATTGGTTGACAAGGAGGGTCGAAAATAGAGGAGGATCGCTAGGGCATCCAGGGAGTGCGTCACCCGTGTTTACCAAAGACATTAAACCCCTTGGGAAAGAAAAAGATCACTAGGGTGCCTCGGGGGCATGATGCCCGTACTTACCTAAAGAAGGCAAGTCCCTGAGGTCTTCTGATATAATCCCCAGGGGCAGGGTGCCCGGCTATACCCCCAGACGCTGGGTACCCATTTTAATAGTCTCTTACGACATGCATGAGCTACATGGTTGACGCCAAGATTGCGTAAACGCTAGAGCGATAAGATAGAAATTCGACACGGGGCTGTTAAAACAGAATATCTCCTTATTTTTCACTAAAGAATCTTGCATCAACACGACGGGAGAGTAAAATGTTTTAATCTTTCCTCAGTTTTTGTAAAGACCGAGTCTATAACTTAGTAGTCTTGTTCGAAAAACGTCATTACAGTTGTTGTTTCACACCTTTGTCAAACATTCTTGTTTTTGACACACTCGGTTAGAAGCAGAAAATTTTATAAAGAGAATTAGCAAATTTATCAAATTAATGCCGCATTTTTCGCATAGGTACGATACTTTCTGTTGGTAGTAAGAGAAATTATGCATTTAGAGAGTCCAAACAATTCGTGCAAGTAATAGCTTAAGACTCTAATATAGTTACTAAGACACACAAATACATGTGCCAAAAACATTAACTTCTGAATTAGAGCAATTAAACAATTTTGGGAACAAAGAAAACCAAAAACAAAAGGCGTTTAGAACATCAAATGGATCCACCAAAGGCAAATTTGTTTTCTTTCCCGAGTAGTTCTAATGAGCAAAGTTTTGTTTCTGGTATCTTCACCCGGGGTGCGGACCGGATGTACAGAACCGTTTTTAATTGGTGTGCAGCCGTGCGGATTACTTCTTGTATCGTTTTAACCATCACCTGTTTGGTCGAAGACCTCCAACTGCAATTAGAAGCGATATCGCATCTGATGCCACCGAACGGGAGAAAAAAAGAAGGCAGAAGAAAATTAATAGGAGGCAGAGTGTGACGTTTCATTGTTTCAAACCGCGGTTCCCGCAGAGCGCGAGAGGCGCGATTTGAGACATGATACCGCCACGGAATGACACGATATTAGATTGATACGTTTGTTTTTGAGAAATCTGCAGCGGCACGATTTATTTTTATCGTGGGATTATTGATTCTTTCTCCAATTAGTATTCCTGTCGCGAAATTCGTGCAGAGATCAGAAGGAATCGCGGAAAAGCATTCGCACAAAGCTAAGCTCTATCAGAATCCTGTAAAGGAAAAGAATTGGTAGTTCTTATCGATAAGACAAAAACCCTGAATTAATATATTTAAAAGGAAGAAAAAAAAAACAAGTTTTAGTTTGATTAATTTAGTTTAGTTTAGTTTATATTAACGTCGCACTAGAAGCAACACGAGGGCTGTTGGCGACGGACCTCGTAATTTTGAACCACGGTCAAGTGACGAGGACGACACCTGAGCTGGCACCCCCCTCTCCTAACATCCACACCACGCCAACGGGAGGACTTTGGACCCCGAACAGATTTAACGTGCATCAGCCCCGGCTACACGGCGGGTCTTTGGCAGCCAAGGATCGAACCCGCGACTGAACGAAAACCGCCGGTCGCTAGTCCACGACCTTGACCACTAGGCTACCGAGGCCCCTTTAGTTTGATTAAAATAATGAAACTTTAAAGAGTTTAATTTTTATTGACGTAGCACTAGAAGCATCATGGGGGCTATTGGTGACGGACCTCGTAATTTTGAACCTCGGTCAAGTGACGAGGACGACACCCGAGCTTGCACCCCCTCTCCTAACTTCCACACCACGAAAACGGGAGAACTTTGGGCACCAACGGATTTAACGTGCATCAGCCCCGGTTATACGGCGGGTCTTTAGCGGCCATGGATCGAACCCACGACTGAACGAAAACCGCCGGCCACTAATCCGAAACCATGACCACTAGGCTACCGCAGCCATGAAACTTGAAAATGAGACATGATTGTTTAGTAACGTCACATAGTGAAGCAACGCGTGGTATAATGGAGACATACCTCATAGTTTTGAGCCCCGGTCAAGTGACGAGGTCGACACCCGAGATGGCACCTTCCTGTCCAAACTTCCACACCATACAGATGGGAAGATTTGGAGCTTCGACAAATTTAACGTGCATCAGCCCCGCTAACATGTCGGGAATTTAGTGGAACAAGGCTTGAACCCACGGCTCGACGGAAACAACGTCGGCCGCGAGTCCGCGACCAATGGCTAGCGGGGCAACTATGGATTCAAAATAAACTACTATCATAGATTTTGACCCAAAACTAAATTTCACTTTCCAGATTTTCAGACTACTCCGTGTCAAGGCACTTTGATTTCAAATAAATTTAATAAATATAGTAATATATTCAATTAAATACGAAGGGGACGCATTTTTTAATGACAGTGTTTCTAAGATCAAGTTGGTGCTATCATTTTGTCCTGATATGTGTTCAAAGGCGCCAAAACAAATCTGACACGGATTCAGAAGTTTGTTTTCATTTGGCAGCCATTCGCTGTCAAATCAAAATTTGATTGGTGCCATGACCAGTTGTTATCGTCATTTTGTCGCCGATAAGATCTCGACTCATTTACTATAAATCGTGAACTAAGCAACAAACAAAACAATGCATTGCTTCCAGCGAATCCTCTCTAAAGAAAGCGAAGATGGTCTCATCAGCCGGAAAAGCTACGGTGACGATTTTTTGGGCGAGTGAGTGAAAGTTGGGGTTTATGACGCTCACAATTACACCTCAAATTTTTTATTCTGTCTAAAGGAATATTTTGTAAAAATATGAACTTTCACTTCGGCTTTCAACCCACGGGAATATCCTGACACAATTTTAACACAATTGTAAAATAAATTACATAAAAACATCAAATAAAGCTGTAATTTAGAATCAGTAATACGATTTTAAAGTTATTAAAATGTCAAAACATTTTGGTCAAAATAAACAGACACCATTCCCCACAGAATTTTTTTTTTATACGAAAAAATTCCCATCGCGTTTCTCAGTTTGTTTTATAATTCATGCAATGTTATTGTTTTTAAGACAACGAATACAGGGAGAGAGAGTAAGATGTGGGGGCTGATTTGATATCATAAATTAAATCCATCACACTTAGATTACAATATGAAGTAGATAGTAATTTAGTATCCAAGAGATCCGTAATTTTTTATTAACACACTCGCATCGGACTATTTTTACAGAGGTTTTTATATAAATCGGAGTATATTTTAACTATACGTCAACATATGTGTACGAATACAACAATAATTAGTTTTATGCTTAATATACTTTATTGATATTTTCAAGCGTTGTGCTTCAGTGGTGGTGTTATTACTTTTAGTATGATAGTCGGTGAAACAGATTTTTTTGTGTTAAAATATTGCACACAATTTATATCAATTAGAATCCCCAAAAAATCGCTTCATTTCTATTGTACTAACTTCAGTCCACTTAAATGCATTTTTGGTAACTTTGTCGATAGTTACTTGTTCATTATATCTGTTTCATTACACAAATACAAGAAGAAATCGTCTTTAAAAAGTAGCTCAGCTCTATCAACGATATTTTCTAGAAATTCTTGAATTACAGCTCCCTCTACCCGCCATTTTGATTTCATCAGCTTAATGTTAATCTTATGGAATTTCGACTTTATTTCTCACACCTTTACTATTCGACCTGTTTGAATACGATAAAAGTGCATCTGAAAGAGCAAAAAATAATGAATGCTTCTGTGGAATTACTTTTTTCCTCAGATTTTTAAAAAATATTTTTATCCCTATTTTAATGATTCGTTCACTTGTTTTTTTATCTTTAAAAAATATTTTTAAAAATCGGAGGGAAAATGTAATTCCGCAGAAGACTTCTTTATTTTTTGCTCTTTCAGATGTGCTTTATTGCATTCAAATAAATAAAATAGTAAAGATTTGAGAAGAAAAGTCGAAATTCCATTGGATTAAGGCTCCCGTCTACCCGCCATTTTGATTTCGCGGACGTAATGCTAATCCTATGGAATTACAACTTTAATTCACACATCTTTACTATTCGACCTATTTGAATACGATTAAGTGTATGTACAATATTTTTATCCCTATTTTAATGATTCGTTTACTTGTTTTCTGGTATTTAAAAAATATTTTTAAATATTTTTAAAAATCGGAGGAAAAAAGTAATTCCACAGAAGCATTCATTATTTTTTGCTCTTTCAGATGCACTTTATTGTATTCAAATAAATCAAATAGTAAATGTTTGAGAAGAAAAGTCAAAATTCCATAGGATTAACAATACGTCCGCGAAATCAAAATGGCGGGTAGACGGGAGCCTTAACGCCTTTTCTGGATTTACTTCTATTGATTCTAACAGTGATGTCGCCAATAGCCCTCGCGTTGCTTATAGTGAGACGTTTATAAAAACCAAAACAAAATCAATCTAACAGTGGTGGTGTATCAATATAATCCCACATATCGCGATGAGTAACATCCGTAATGTATTCATTATGGTAAGAAACAAAACGCAAATTAAACTTACATATTGACTTGTACCATGTTATTAATTCACTCTGGAAAAACTCATTTCATGGGAAAATATGCTCTAAAAATTTGACAATATATATTAAAAATATAATCACGTTGTATCCAAGAATATGAGAAAAACACGAACTTCTTGCGAAGCAAGCATTCTTGTTTCCGGACGAGGATGTGTTTTTTTTAAATAGATTATTCATAAAATTTCCCGATGCGGATATGTTACAATCGCATTAGTAAAACGTATTGGATAATAACTAATTTTATAATTTGGAATCTAAACCAGATTTTATGAGAGTAACAAATACTGAATGATAGCTAAATTAAATAAAGATGGCTTTCATTCTAGGAACCTAAAAGAGAAATTTGATCCGCCAGTAAAATTCCAGAGATTCCAAAACAGAGATTTATCATAATAGCTGAGAACGTTATAAATAAACGGGAATTTTTTAAATATATTTTCCTCTCTCACTTTTTATTTTAGAGAAAATGAAAAAAAAATTCTGGATTTTTATCAGTTTCAAATTCCATCGCCGTTTTAAAATTTCAAACCGTATATTGACGTCAAGATCAGGTTTAAATTTGGTACGAAATGGTACAGTGAATTTGCCTTGGAATCCACACTATTTCATGTTCAGAATAGTTCATTTCGCCTTATTTTTAGACAAACGATATTAATTTTTTTTTAAAAAAAAAATTTAAACATTTTATATATTTGCTTTTATAATATTTTTACTCAAACTACTAAAAGATGTTTGTTATTATTTTTGTAATAAGTAAAATTTTGGAACACTTTATGGCAACAATGAACAGTGTTCGAAAGTTTAATTCGTCGCCATTATTGGAAAAAAAAGTGTTAGTTCTTTTGCAACGACGGTGAGATGAAAGGCATATGGTTACATTCCTTGCGCTCCAATATAGTTTGAGATTCGAAATAAATTCTTAGATTTGTAAATGGTTCATCGTTATCAAATTTATTGATCTCTATATAATTCCCGATTACATTCGCCGTATAATTAATTAAAACTGCCTGCAAAGAGTTTACAATTTTTATCACTTTCAGCTCATGAAAGTGATATAATAATTATGGACCCACTGAATATTCTTGCCAGATGCATAATTCAAATTTTCCCGTTTCATGCAGTTACATTGGAAACTTTCACGTCAAAAACCGTTTTAAAATTGCTGCTGTACATGGATACCAGCTGTAAGACTTTTCTTCCCTCTTTCTGGCTGGTTCTCAGAAAAACCATAAATACACCTCCGACTAAGACCTACCAAGTTTTTCTAGTCCATCTGCGTCGGGGGAAGTCCTTATCATCTAAAAATAGTCCGTGAGACATACTGCAAATCGAAATGCAAATACGAAAGTCCGACACGCACTTCTGTCACGGTACTTTTGTCTTTGCTCATCGAAAGTATTGTCTTAACCCTTTGAGTTCGTAATTCCTGCAAAAGCTGCCAAGACATTTTTGAAGACTTTCCACCTTTCCAATGAACTTTCTGGAAACTAAGCAAAATTCATATTGTTCCATTCCTAATTTAGTAACCTTGAATTGAAAGATGATTCCTTACGTCAGTAGTCGCTTAAGATCGATCAATCATCAATCTATCGCGATTTGCCTTTTAATATTTTGAGGTTCTTTTTATGATAATGTTTGAATTCAAAATTCCTGCAAATAAATGAAACGTAACTTATGCAGGTAAGATTTAGTGAAGTGTAAGGAATAGAACTGAGGAAATAGATGTAATATCATAGAAGGGTTAAATACCGAGATTTTAAAAGATAGTGAGCGGAAATTATCAAGTGAAACATTGGTATTGGATAAGCGTTGAGTGAGGAGACTTTGGAGTACATTCAGATATAATTACATTTGATTAGGGAGTCGAATTTTTTAATTGTTAATCGTCTAAAGTTTCGAATCGGTTAGAGTTGGTAAGAATGTGACGTTGGGGTATTCCCGATTTTTCACTAACCACGGGGACTTCTTGGTAATTTGAATTGCATACAATTACAATTTCTTATCAACCAAATGAAACGTGATTAGGTAAATAAGACAAATATAAGCTGAAACTGAAGTGGGATATAGAGATAATAAACGAAAAAGAATTGAAAGAAAAGAGAAAGGAGTTAGAGGATAACGGCAAGCTGATAGATGTTGCAGATTGATGTGAATCATTGTAATTAATCATTTATATCGAAAGTAGTTGGAAAAGACCAATGATTAGAATAATAGGAGTCGAATCTCCTATAATCAGTGAGTGAGTGAGTGAAAGTAGGTTTTAATGGCGCAAGAGCCAAAGTAGGCTATGCTGCGCCAAACACTAGTTAAACTCCTATAATCAAGAAGTATTTGAATCGGAATGAGTGATTTAGTAAGCTAAGACTTTATTATTACTAAGATTGAAATTAAGAGGGTTTTGAAATTTTGCACATTTTTTGATTAATAATAAAGTAAGTTGTCCTGCTCTAACGTATTCCTTATGAGCGTTTTGAACTTATTGACTATTTAATTAGACTTTAAGATGGACGAGAGTAATAAATAATGGAAGAAATACGTCTCACGAAGAACAATCTTCATTTTATTTAAAAAAATAAATCAGACGCATTTAGGATTAATTGCTACAAATAAAGTTCGGGTAAAGGTTAATTATTGATTATTCAGAGATCAGAAAAAAAAAAAAAGAACTTGGTTATTATTATTGTGTGAATTTATTTTCATTGGAGTATTATTTAGTGACAATATATAAATGAGATTTATATAGTAGAAAGTTATGGAAATAGTAGAAAGGTGTTACAATTTTAAACCATAGTATAATACTCACAAAATAGATTGAGAAACTAACAGATGATCCAAGTTCTAATACATAAAGCCACAAATTACATAAAGAATCAAGCCCATCAAATTAATTTAACATAATAAAAATTAGCTTAGAGTGAATGTAGCTTGCAGTAAAAATGTATATGTTACGGTAAATAGCCGAAATCTTGTTTTGAAGCATAGTAATAAGTAAAAATGCATCTACAAGCATCTGTAATTCTATCTTCTTACTAGTGACAACTGGTTATCGCTATGGATTATTAGGAAAGGCAATAATTCAACTTTTAATTCGGCTATTTGCTGCAATTTTCAGTTAAAACGCGTTCTAATTAAACGTATTACAGTATGTAACCGGATTACATATTAGCTCCCCAGGCAAGAGTGACATCGTAGAAAAAGTAAATAACTTTTCTTCAAATCGACATGATTCCAGAATTTTCGAGAATCTTTATTTTGTATCCAAAGTTGCCAAGTTTTTCGCCGTCACCAATATAGTCGCCAAGGGCGAGGGTTATTGCTTAAGCTTTCCTTCACCTGATGAAATCTGTGTAAATGTATGTTTTCCTTCAGAGAAATGTCACAGGGAAGCATGATCGCGAGTTAGTAATAATATTCACAATCAGTAAAAATTATGACATTAGGAGTCAAAATAGTCAAAATTACAAATTATGTTGAAGTTCCAAGCGTAGGCACGTAGGGATGGTATTCTACGTGAATACGAATATTAGTTGTGCATTAATATTTATAGGTTTTTACGCTGAAACTAAGATCAAGCAGAAACAAACTTTTTTTTTTATTTTTTATTTAAGAGTTTATAAGAATGGACTGCTTATTTTGCTTACTATTATTGTTTTCTTAATTTTTAACCTAAAAATATAAACTAAATATTAACTCAGCAATCAAATTTTATATACTTAACTAAAAGCTTCAGTACGATAGAAAACTCGGTCCAATGTTTAAACACAACGAGCAACTTTGAATTAAAAAATAAATACTTTTAAATTTTGTTGATATTTCTTGTTCCCGAGTTATTTCCTTGGCCACCAAAGACCCGCCGTGTAGCCGGGGCTGATGCACGTTAAATCTGTTCGGGGCCCAAAGTCCTCCCGTTGGCGTGGTGTGGATGTTAGGAGAGGGGGGTGCCAGCTCAGGTGTCGTCCTCGTCACTTGACCGTGGTTCAAAATTACGAGGTCCGTCGCCAATAGCCCTCGTGTTGCTTCTAGTGCGACGTTAATAAAAAAAAACTAAAAGTTCCCGAGTTATTTTGTCCACGCGTGTAATTATGACATTGAGAGGCACGTGCTCCAATTGGAGAGATATATATTTTTACATCTCAATATGTAATTTATTTTAACATCATCCCACGTAGAATCCAAAAAAGTGCGCTTCTTAAAAACCACCTATTTCAATGAAACGTTGCGAATTACATAATATATTATATACGAAAACATTATTTTTCATTTTTCGAAGGGAATGCATGATTGAGTAATTTATACAAAATCCAACAAAGAAAGCATGCAATTTTAAATCTCATTATTAAGTTATTTGTGATATATATATCACAAATAGTGAGTTATCTGTATCAGGTAAGTAAATTTAAATATACTTTTTTTCATTTATACCGACGATAGCAGAGAGAAAAGCAATGCTTGTGGGAGTGGTGTCTTCATTAAGGACCCTACTTCCTCTAATAAATTCAAAATTAGGAATCCAGTTTTTCGCACATTTTACAGACCAGAGCTTCATGGTATTGAAGAGGCACTTTAAGCTATTAAAATCGTTATCTTATTTGTTGACATTTGGCTCTTGCCATACAGCCACAGAGTCCTCCAGCACCTGAAGAATTGGACTGAGGTCGACGATGTGAGTGAATGTAAAGTTTATTGGCGCAAGAGCCAGATATGGCTATGCTGTGCCAAACAAGATTAAACTGTGGTCTAGACGTGAAATTGAAAAAGATAAGTGATTGACAAGAAGGAGGGTCGAAAATAGAGAAGGATCGCTAGGGTATCCCGGGAGTGCGTCACCCCGAGGTTGACGATAGAGCTGCTGTTTCTATCGAATATCCTTCCTGGCAATATGAAATATACTTTCAATGGGTTTAATCTCTTATAGGACATTTTGGTAATGAAATTGCTTATATTTTGGCCAAGGAAGGAGTCTCTTTTCTATCAGATCCAAACACTCCTCTGACTATTCTTAAAATCATTTTCAAAATTAAAATTTTTAACCAGCTATTATAAAAGACCCTCCGACTCACTCATGTTTCCTCACTACTAAGGAAGACAGAGGACAGTACCAATTATAATTTGGAATCTTTTAAATTGGACGGGGCTTGGCGGAGAAGATGCAATTACTTCACCACCTCTCGTAATCCTTCAAGTATTTTTGTCTCGTAGACTTGATATAGTCTTCGACTAGTGTGAGTGAATGTAAAGTTTATTGGCGCAAGAACCAGACGTGGTTATGTTGCGGCAACAAGATTTAATTGTAGTCTAGATGTGAGAAAAATTGGAAAAAAAAAAAAAAAAGAAAGAAAAAAATGGTTGACAAGAAGAAGGGTCGAAAATAGAGAAGAATCGCTAGGGTAACCCCGGGGTTCGTCACTCGTGTTTACCAAAGACAGTTAACCCCATAGGAAAGAAAAAGATCTCTAGGGTGCCTCGGGGTCATGATGCATGTACTTACCTGAAGAAGGCAAGTCCCTGAGGTCCCCTGATATAATCCCCAGGGGCAGGGTGCTCAGCTATACCTCCAGACGTTGGGTAGCCATTTTAGTCGCCTCTTACATCATGCATGAGCTACAGTGGGACTATCCTCTCATTCCCGGTCACCACACGGGTCAATCTTCGACTAGACCATATGTAACAAGTCGAAACACTAGTCTCACGAAATAAATTAACTTCATAACAATCTCTACGATATTTGCTCGTAGAAAGGACAAAATGAAATTCTCAAAGCTAGTGATATGGGGCGATAAAATTTTGAACAGATTTATAAAATCGCACGACATTCTTAAAATTCAATTCTATAATTTAATTTACAGTTCCAAATAAAATGCTATATCAATCATTCCATTGAAATCCTTTTGACGCTGTCACTGTCTTTCTCGAATTAATGTTATTGCAAATTTGAATGAGCTATCCATCTAAGTAGCTGATGGACTCTACTCTGAAGACTAAACACATCAGTAACAGCTCTTTTTTCATAAGACGAAGCTGTTATATTTAGTCGCGATCCTCCCACATTTGGCAGTCATCCCAAACCCATCGAGACAATTAGCAAAGAAAGAGCTCCTTCAACAAACTTCTGGCTGAGGAGCTTTTGTATTGGCTCAGAATTCGCATTCGTAATCAGTCATTTGTCAGACGATATGCGTTCACTCGATATTCGAAAAACTGTTCTTTCTTTCCGAATTACTCACTTGCTCTTTAAAGTTACCTGACGCCTAATACGATGTAAAAGAACGAATTGTGATTCATTCACCGAAGAAACGAGGAATCATAATTTATGGTAAAATGATGCTTCTCTAGCAACCTTTTTTCCCCCCACTTCGTTGTTTTAAAAAGAAATTTTTTAAAAGCAGCCTATTCTAGCAGAGGGCGAGACAATTTTAAGACTATCTATACACTTACATTCAAGATATGTAAATAGAGAGGACTTCATACATCTTGGTTTGTGGTTTCTTTTAAAACTTTTGAGATTTGCTTTTATAATATTATAAAATAAGTTATCACAAACTAATACTAAATAGGAAATTAGTTAGTGATATAAACAGAACTATCCAAACTGGTTTTATTTCAGAATAGAATAAGACAGATGTGACAATGTGTAAGAAAATATGTTAAGCAAATGTTTGCAGAAATACTTGTAGCAATAGGTTTTTTTTCCCCCAATGAAGAATCGTAAATCTGTGT
Organism: Nephila pilipes; assembly: GCA_019974015.1. NCBI lineage: Eukaryota > Metazoa > Arthropoda > Arachnida > Araneae > Nephilidae > Nephila > Nephila pilipes. The sequence goes on along the minus strand of BMAW01108279.1, from coordinate 26,066 downwards.
TTAATTTTCTGCATCTAATTTTTGAAAATTCACCTTTTGACACATTTACCCAGTGGGTCTAATTGTACGTTCTATTTTATTTCTATAGTTCTATACTCACAAGAAATAATTTACATACTCTTGGGAGATTACTTTTATGCTTGATATTCAATTACTTATTTAAGAATTTTTAATTAAACAAGAATGAACTTAAGATATTTGGCTTCAATAATGTAACAAAAGATTCCTTACCGTACTCTTAAATTTTAAAAAGTAGAAAGATGTGCATCACAAAGTTAAATTAAGTTTCCCAAAAGTTATCCAGAATTTCCAAAAAATTTTTGTCAATAAATGATAATCAAAAAGGCAAAATATCTAATTTAAGACATATCTTGTTTTCAATATCGGAAAAATTTCGTCGCTAACTACAGATCATAGGAATCTAACATTCAATAATGATTTACAGTAAAAAAAAAGTTTACAAGATTTAGGCACGTAAACAATTATTCAAAATTATATAAAATTAGTACAGATTCTGACTATAAATAATTTATTGTAAAAAAAAAAAAAAATTAAGAAAAGCTCAGGGCATTTACATAAAAAGCTGTGCTTCCCAAATCAGACACAGTTTATAAATATTTCGTAGCGTCAAGTTAAACAAAATAATTTTTACTTTTCATTCTAAACATATTAAATCCCCTTGCTTTGGAAACACGATGTATATGAAACGCATTATTTAATTTAGGAAAAAAAAAAAAAAAGAGAGAGACTCAACTGCTCATAATTCAGATGAGAGTGAGTGATAATATTTTAATGGCGCAAGAGCCGAATACGGACATGCTGCACCAAACAAGGTAAAACATCTGGACATTTGAAAAAAGAAAAAATATTTTTAAAAAAATTGATTGACAAGGAGGGTCTAAACTAGAGAAGGATCGCTGGAGCATCCGAGGATGCATCAACCATGTTTACCAAAGACAGTAAGCTCAAAGTGAAAGAAAAAGATCACTAGAGTGCCTCGGGATCATGATGCCAGATCCTACCTAGAGAACGCAAGCCCCTGAGGTCCCCTAACTTGAAGGACCAGTCACCCGATATAATCCCTAGGGGTAGGGAGTCCAGCTATACCCCAAACACGGGGTACCCGTTTTAGTCACCTCTTACGACATGCATGAGCTTCAATGGGACTATTCTTTCACCCCCGCTACCACAAGGGTGTCATAATTAAGATAAATAAAACACTAAACAGTTTCAATTTTTTTTTTTTATTTTGTTAAAAAAATACAGGGAACGTCTCTGATTCTGCAGACATATTATTCACGAGAATATGACAAATGGAACGTTCTAAAATTGGAGTTTAAAATTATAAGCACATAGGTGCCTTAGAGAAAAATATGAGCTAGGGTTTCGCTCTAAAAGAAGTTCTTTAGTATTCTGGTAAATTTTCCCCAAAGTCTACGTTATCCTTTGAATTCGGTTGTTGTAAATTATAAACTGAAATTATTTCCTCCAAAGTGGGTGTAACTTTCTAATTAAAACACTCACACATTTTAGATTTTACATAATATTTGTTTAAAAGTTTTGAAAAATTTGAATCATATAGGATTTAAAATTTTTAATTTTTTTTTAAATTTAGCTTTTAAAACTATTATTGAGTTCAGTGTTGCGTTTATTAGTACAAATATGCAAAGTTATAAATACAGGGGATTTCATGCAAGTTGCACATACAGGAAATACACGACTTACGAATGCAAATACAGTTATGGATTCTACTTATGCATATAAATCCGGGTTTCTTTACATAAACAAATACATAAGTATACATATATCATAATGTTACAATACGACTTCCATTGCTTTTTATTTTAAAAAAGTAAAGATTGTTTATAATTGGCATTAAATAAACTCAAATCTTGTTTTAGACTCAATTACCTTAAAACAAATATAAAATTTCAAAAATGTAAATGTTGTAGGAAATGCAAGTGAAGTACAAAACATTTTATTTTTTTTAGTAAGACATGTACTACTTTTTTAAAATTTTTACTCCAAATATCCATGGCTCCATTATACAACTTTCATATCGACAAATACGATTAAATGAAAATTATATGGCATGCTTTCAAAAAATGAAAAATTATTTTTATTACAGTTTAGTTTAAATCCCAATACCTAAAATTTGATTCGTAGCACTTTTTACAGTGTAAATTATTTCAATCATAAGAACATCAGTGAGAGTAAACATGTTTCATCGACTAAATATTTTTATACTATTGTAAAAGGCGAATGTTCAAAGCCATTTTATAAAATGATCCACAGAAATATACTTATAGAAAATTACATTCAATACACTAAAAAATAAACATAATTTCCCCCTTCTAAATATAGCCTTTTTAAAGAAAATCTAACGCTTTAAAAAGCTGAAATCTTTCTGAAACGATACAAATAAAAATCTTTAGCTCTTATCATCACCCAACAGTTTTTTCTAAACATAAAAACCATAGAAAAGTCTTTCAGAATCGGTTAAGAAATTTCATCGCAGTCAAATTCCGTCTTACCTGAATGAACCCCCAACGACAGCAGATTTCGTCGAGTCAATTCCTAGTTCCTGCACGAGCAATGGAAGAACCCGATGTGAGTCAACGCGGAGTATTTTCATTCCCCTCGGAGCGAGAGGCTAATTTTAGTGAAACCTGGACGCCCTCCCTTCCACAAATGCCTCCGAACTCCCACACTTCCAGCAGTTGACTTCCTCTGGATTACAAATTCATTAGGCAGAACGGGGCAATCTGACGATGAGAAAAAAATCGTTTGCACCCAGTTGTATTAACCTTGAAAAACATTTTTGGTTGTTTTTCTGACATCCCCTGTTTTTCTCTTTCATGTGTCAAACGAAGATGCAAGCACTTCTCCATTCAAGAATTTCCGAGTCTCATTCAATGGGTGGCACTCAAAAACGCAAATTGACGAGGGAATAAATAGAAATCACATATGTTTACCTCCCCTATTTCTCTTTCATGTTTCAAATGAAGAAAATGCAAACACCTCTCCATTCAAGAATTTCGAATCTCATTCAATCGGTGATACACAAAAACACAGATTGATGGGAGAATAAAATAGAATTCTCATCTGTGTGTGTGTTTGTTATTAAATCATTAATTGATTTTGATTAGCATCATTCATCCGGACTCGTGATGGTCTACCAGGGGAGTGGTGGGAGAAATGCGACAGGGAGTGACGGTTAGGATTGATGGCGCAAGAGCTAAATCTAGCTCAGCTGCGCCAAACATTTGTTTAAGCTAATCTAGAGAGGAATAATTCGAGATGAAAACCAACGTTTTTATATAGTAGCAAAGTATATTTAAAAAGTTATTCAAATATTAGTTAAAACCTGTCTCAAATGTCTAAATTTGTTTTGTTAGACGAGTAAGAACGATTCTAAGGTTCCAGAACTCTAGCTTGATGGAAAGTTGATTAAATTATCGATCGAAAATTTGATGACACACTGATACACACACACCAAGTAAAATGCATAAAAACGTTGTAAAATAGATAAGAAATAGATAACAACTGGTTGACAAGATTTGATTTAGCTTTATTAACGTAATACTAGAAGCAACATGAGGACTATTGGCGATGTAATTTTGAGCATGGGTCAAGCAACAAAGACGACATACGAACTGGCACCCCCCTCACAACTTCCACACCTCGCCAACGGGAGAACTTGGAGCGTCGACAGATTTAAAGTGTATCAGCCCCGACTACACAGCGGGACATTAGTTGCATCAAGGCTCGAACCCACGACTTGACAAAAACCGCCGGTTGCGAGTCAGCAACGATGACCACTAAGCTACTAAGGCCACAGTTGCTTGAGAAGGAAGGTCGAAAATAGAAAAGAGTAGCTAGGGTATCCCGGAGAAGCGTCCCCGAATGTATCAAAGAAAATCCCCTGATAGATCTTTTATCCTCATTGGGAAGAAAAAAGATCATTAGGGTAGCCCACGGTCATGAGTTCCAAACTTACCTAAATAAGGTAAGCCCTTGAGGGGTAGAGAAACACAAAGACAAGGGGAACACCGATTATTTTTGTTTAATTTTTGGATACATGTGTAAAATACCGTGGACCATTTTCACCAAACCACAAAAACGTCGCAAAACCATGATTAAGTTAGACATTATTGGTTAAGGCATCCGTACACCTTTAAAACACCATTTTTGTCAAAATTTTCGATTTTCTTATTTTAATGTCAGTTTAAAATTTAAACTTTTTTCTTTCTAATAGTGTTTGAATTTTGCTTATACCTTATTTAGAATTTAAGTTAAATTTTACTTGGTAGCTAATTTTTAATTGCATTTGAAAGCTTGTTTTTAATATTTCTCAAAATGAGTTCTCGACATATTCACAGTATCTTCCTTATATAGTTTTTAAGAACCCCTACTGCTTTCATGGCTGTAAAATTGATACGTTTTTAGAAACAAAGGTGTAAATCATGAATCGTTATAAGTTTTTTTTTTTTTTTTGATTTTTCATTGTTATTTGACTCGAAACACAATGAAAATTGTAGTAATATGATTTTCATCGTGAAAGTAGTACCAGCTCCAAAAATTATGATAAATAAGATAAAATTTACAGAGTAATGATTTTTTTTGTTTACTTTTGAATTATGAGCGTTATTCTGATAATCAATTTATGTTCTATTATCACCATGTTTTCTACTCCATTTTTTTTTATAATTAAAAGCAGGTTATTAAATGTGTTTTTCAAAGTTTTAGGTTATATTTTAGCATTAAGAAATATTTTGATAGAAAATATCAATGTATTTCAAAAACATTTTCTCCGAAGGTGTACGGATATCTTAAGTTTGGTTTTAATAAAGCAACTTGCGTGATCAATGGGATTTTACACAAGTACCGAGATAGTAAATCGATCAGACTGATACTAACTTAGTTTCGTTATTTTTTTTAAAAATAAAGCATGAACAGGGTATCCTCCAACTACAGTTTAGAGCATTCTCTTTCAAGTTTTCGATTTTGTATCGTTATTTTGAGCCTCAATCAGATGACGAGATAGTCAACAAAGCTAACACCCCACTCTCCGCATCCTCACTACGCCAGATCCCACATATTTAAAGTGAACTAGCTCCTCCTAAACGACGGATATTTAATGGAAACAGAGCTCGAACACGCGGCTCGACTTATCATCGCCGGGTACGGGCTGGTTAATGACCTCTCCATACCACAGCCGATTGTGTTGTGTTCGTATTATTATTCCAGAGCAACTTGAACGCTGTTGGTGACGGTCTTTGTTCTTCTGAATTACGATAAATTGGCGTTGATGACAAATGTGCTTTTATCACCCATTTTAAGCTTGCACACCACGTGAGGACTTGATACTTCAATATTTTGGTTTGCGACACTCTCGTTACTTTACACGACGAATCTCGGACACAATTTGGAATCCACAGAAATATCGCCGGCCGTGAATTGATTCTAATTAAGATAACAGTACATCTACGAAGATAATTATTTGAATTAACGTAAATTTTGCCTACAAATGCATATTTTATGACATTATAGGGCTTCAAAATTAGAAAAACACCCAAGACACTTTTTGCTAGTGTATATTTTTACTGTCAAAAAGGTATTTTATGCAAATATAAGCAAAATTTAGACTTCCCGCAAAACATGGTAACGCAAAGGAAAATAAATATATTGACATTTTGAACAATACAGAATATAATCTCATCTAGGGAATAGACTATTATTTTAGTATTACAGCCCTTACATAGGAAGCTATGGTAGTTAGAGTTCTGAACATTGAAATTTATTTTATTTAAAAAAAATCATTGTAATTTTCACTATATTGCAATTTAAAAAAAAAATCTTCTCAATATAAAATTTCAAGAATAGTGTATGCTATGCATATGTATTTGAAAAATATTTATATAATATTTTCGGTTCATTGATGCATAACATGATATATTGTGTTTTGAAGTAATAAAAATGTCGTTATTAGAGCTTTTCTGATCGGAGAAATTTATATCGATATTAAAACAACTGTAACTCTGCTTCTAAATAACATAGAAACAAAATTCAAACAGAATTTTAAAGATAAAAGATAGTATTTTAATAAGAAGCTAAAAATAAGAAATCCACATCATGAGAAAAAAAATTATGTTTTAAAGGTGAAATGTCGCCAATGTTGCCTTAACGTCATTCGAAGGAGCAACTCAAGGCCTATTGGCGACAGATCTCATCATTGAGTATGAGTGAATATATGGCGTGTGTAATATTTATTAGAAAAAATATACATATTGTTTAGAACCATATATTTTTTTTTTACAAATTACAAAGAAGGAAATAATATTTTCAGAATAACTTTGTTTCATAAAATTTTTACAATAAAAGGGGGGGCAGAGATTAATTAACACCTCCACACAACACTGGTTTCTTCATCGATGACGATTCAAAAATAATTGTCAAAGCAGCCTAAACTTATCAATGTATTATTATAGCAGAGTGAAATCTCAGAAATCGCAAGAAAAATAACTCGATGAGATGACACAGCTCGAGACGTGGTCGGCAAACAGCCAAAGAAAACCTCAACTCCTCGTGTCTTTCGTATTTCGCAAGATGTAGTTTCCAACAGCATTAGAATATAAAAAATAAACGTTAATTCATGCTGACACCTAAAGAGCGCTTTCAGCAATTGGCGACAAACTATTCACATCTGATACATATTATAAACTAGCAGAGTAACCATTTTTCATCGAAAGGAAAGCTTTTTTAACTGATTTTGTTTCGAAGACGAAGAACGAAGGAAACAGAATATAAATAAAAGTTCACCCCAAATGAACGGTGAAAACATAGATTTGCTTCATAAAGAATGTGCCAACTACAATAATCCCACGAGTATTTTTTCTTTTAAGATAAGTATCTATAATTAGTCCCACGAATGCAACAACTTTTACACCTTCGCATCGGGAAACGAGAAGTCTCGCTTTGAAAGAACGTTATCATTGGGAAACGAAAATCCTAAATTTGCGAAAAATGTGAGTGCATTCCTGACAAATCCTTTGATCATCATCATCATCGTATTTGAATCAACAGCCCAGGGTAGGCCAAGGGGTCTTTTGAAGATTCTTCCCAGACAGTGTCTTTTGCTTTAGTCTCTGCCAGTTCCTCTCCCCAATCACCTTGTGGTCGCGGTAGCCTAGTGATCATGGTTTCGGATTCGAGGCCGGTGGTTTTCGTTCAATCGCGGGTTCGATCCTTGGCCTCTAAGGACCCGTCGTGTAGCCGGGGCTGATGCACGTTAAATCCGTCAGGGCCAAAAGTCCTCCCTATGACGAGGTGTGGAAGTTAGGAGAAGGGGGTGCCAGCTCAAGTGTCGTCCTCGTCCCTTGACCGAGGTTCAAAATTACGAGGACCGTTGCCGGTAGCCCTCGTGTTGCTTCTAGTGCGACGTTAATAAAAACTAAACTTAAAAAAATTGAACTTCCCAATCACCTTAAAATTCGATTCATCAGAATCAAGTCACCGTAGTTTTGGTCTTCCTCTTTTCCGACCAGTAAAGGGGCTTTGCAACAAAAATCTTCTTAGCTGCATTTTTCTCACACATTCATTCTAACAATGAGAGTGAGTAATAGTGAAGTTATTGGCGCAAGAGCCAGATGTGGCCATACTGCGCCAAACAAGGTAAATCTGTGATCTAGACGTTAAAACCATGAAATTGGATTGGTCGACAAGAAGGGTCAAGCGAGAAAGTTTATTGGCGCAAGAGCCAGGTATGGCTATGATGCGCCAAACAAGATTCATATGTGGTCTAGACTTGTATACAAGACACAAATTAGTTGACAAGAAGGAGGGTCGAAAATAGAGAAGGATCGTTAGGGTATCCCGGGAGCGCGTCATCCGTGATTACCAAAGAAAGTAAACCTCATAGGAAAGAAAAAGATCACTAGGAGACCTCGGGATCATGATACCCGTACGTACCTAAAAAAGGCCAATCCCCGAGGTCCCCTGATATAATCCCCAGGGGCAGGGTGTCCGACTACACCTCCTAGACGCAGGGTACCCATTTTAGTCGCCTCTTACGACATGCATGAGCTACAGTGGGACTTTTCTGTCATTCCCTGTCACCCCACGGGTCTATAACAATGAGAAGCCCAATTCATTCGTTTCACTTTAAAACATTTAATAATATATCAGGCTTATTATAAAATCTATAAATTTCAGAATTAAAACGTCTTCGCCACAGGCTATTTTCTTTGACTCCATCGAGAATATTTCTGAGAGCCTTTCTCTCCAAAATTCTCAGATAAAGGGATTTATATATTAGAGGTACATTCTTAAATTTATTAGTGCATTTACTTCCATTATGTATGAGTGTTTTTCACTCAATTACTCATCAAATGTGAACACGCATGTTTAGTATGCGTTTAGCGTCTTACCTTTATAGATAAATATTTGATGAATTGTCACTCTTACCAAGTGAAAGTGATGATGACGGTATTCTAAAAAAGAAAAAAGTACTTAACACATCGATCAATAACTCCCGAGACTAACCCAGAGATGGCGCTCGTAGTAAACCAGTAACCAGGTCTTTCTAGAGTACTAACCTTTGCTTGAAACGTGTCAAAATTTTAAGTCGATCGGACCAGGAAAAAGGTTTTTTGAAGTGAAGTGAAAAAGGTTTTTTCCAAGTGGGTGCCGCGATTGCCTTCGATGGAACAAAAACAGCAACGAGTCGATGATTCAGAAAGCTGTTTATCGCTATTTACTCGCAACAAAAAAGATTTCTTGCGGAAAAAAAAAAAAGATTTGGAAAAGCGTTGGAACGATTGTATCACCCTAAAAGGTGATTAACAAAAGGTGTTATGTTGATGAATAAAAAAAATTTTGCAAAAAAAATGTTTTCAATTTTAGACTCGGGAGTTATTGATCGATGTGCTATCTACCCTGTGTGAGACAGTCAATGAAAGTACTTGTAAAGCAGAAGAAAAAGAAAATACTGAAAGTGAATCAGAAATTGATATTAGTAACATAAATGAAATGATTTTGATACACCACCATAGGTAGAATCATTTGAAGGGGGGGAATCCAGGTATGTCACTAATTCATGAACTAATTGAAGCAAAACTACAATTAATGATGATTTCTTCTTGTATCTGCGCCATGCAAAAATAGATGAACAAAATATAGATTTTGAAAATACATTAATGATAGAGTTGAAGCGAAAATATTTTCTTGCACTTATTGTAATGTATGAACATTCTGTCAAGTATCGTTTCACAAAGGAAACTCTATTAACAACTATTATCATACTCAAACTTCTAATGCTACGTATGTACAACTGAAAAGTTCGATAAAATAAAGGATTATTCAAAATGATTCGTCCGATTTGAAAATTATATGCTTTCATAAACAGACGACACAGAATGATAATATATGAATGCAAAGGAAAAATATGGAAATTTATTTTTTTTACTGGTGTTTTATACAAGATACGACTTATTTTTGTTGCACGTATAATGCCAATTCCATACGTAAATTCCCGTCAAACACGTTATAAAGTGCCAGTGGTAATAGATTGTACAGCAACAGAAGTCCGTTATTTAAGTTTAAATAAATGTGTAGGTAATGATGGCACATGCACTTAATACCTTTTACAAAATTACAAAAATTGTAAAGAGCGGTATAAATGTGAAATATTTCAATATTTAAATTGCGTAGCAAAAATTATTTCGAAGTTTCAGGTCTTCTACAGCAACAACAACAAAATGATTTAGCATTTGACGCAGGAAAGAATTGAAAAATGCGTTTAGTAGCGTGACCTTTGTCAAATACCCCTAACATAATCTTCTATTTTCACTCTTAATACACTTGCGCAATATAATCTACCGGAAAACAGCGAGTCTAATGCGCCTAAAAAAGGATTCCAAGTCAGTTTGCTCGAAGCATATATGAATTTGACTTACTATAAATCAGGAAGAAAAAAAAAATATCTGAAAGAAATCTTATAGGAAGATTGCCTTATATATCAAGGCTATCTAATAAAGTCAACAAGTTTACGATTCAGCGGAAGATCAGAATGGAGGAAGAAATAAAAAGGAATTTTTATGTGTTTTTATTAAGAGATAGAACATCCTATGAGATAATATTTGTTGTTATACTCTTATCAAAAAGTTTTGAAGCAAAGGTTTCGCACATTGTACGTATATATACTCAGCTTAGAGTGTGTGTTTTTTCTCCTTCAAAAATCTATTCAAAATTTAAATCCCGAATGCAAGTCGAAATAAAAAAAGAATTCCTGTAACGTTCGAACTTGTCGCCAAGCACGTACAACAGTCGAAATGTTTTCTCATCAAATTACTGTTTAGCAAAGCTCTAGGCGCCAACGAAGAAAGATATAACTCAGGTAACCATATCTGAGGCTAAAGCATTACCATTCAGTTATGTTCCATTACTATTTTTATGAGAGCATTATCTACGGTTAAAGGGATTATAGCCTTTGTTGCTCTATATCCCACAAAAACCAATCAAAGAATCAATGGTTGGTTGATTGATTGGTTAACGTCGTACACTAAGCAACACGAGGGCTAATGGCAAAAGATTTCATAATTCTGAACTATGGTAAAGTGATGAAGATGTCCTCTGAACTGGTACCGCCCTTTCCAAACTTCCAGGCCACGCTAACGAGAGAGCTTGGAGCTTCCACAAATTTAACATGCACCAGCCCGGCTACACGACGGGTTTTCAAAGGCACAAAAACAGGATTCTCGACTCGACGAAAATAACACTAGTCTCTCAACTATGGTCACTTGGATTTCTCCACCATGGTCACTCTTCTACCGCGGTCGCTCAAGACCGTCCTGCGTGATGGCTATTGAAATTCCTTTCTATTTAATGGAAGCAATTCTCATCGATTCCCAGGTGGCCGTGGTAGTCTAGTGGTCAAGGTTTCGGATTCGTGGTCGGCTATTTCAGTTCAGTCGCAGTTTCGATCCTTGGCCGCTAAAGACCCATCTTGTAGCCGGGGCTGATGCACGTTAAATCTGTCGGGGCACAAAGTCCTCCCGTTGGTGTGGTGTGGTGTGGAAGTTAGGAAAAAAGGATTCCGGCTCAGGTGTCGTCCTCGTCACTTGACCGAGGCTCAAAATTACGAGGTCCATCGCCAATAGCCCTCATGTTACTTCCAGGGCAACAAACTAAACTCATCGATTCCCACTGCAATCTAAGAGCCAGACATGGCTATATTGCGCCAAACAAAGTGTAACTGTGATCTAGACATTCGAACAAATTGGGAAGAAATATAAATTGGTTGACAAAAAGGAAGGTCGAAATTAAGGAAAAATCGCGAGGGTATGAGGGTATTCCATGGGCGTGTCACCCGTGTTTACTAAAGACAGTACACCACGGGAAAGAACAAATCACTAAGGTGTCTTGGGTTCATGATTTCCAAACCTACCTAAAGAATGTAAGCCCCCGATCGGGTGCTTAGAGTGGTGAGTTGGTTGATTGGCTGGCTTGAAGATTAGTTTTGTTAACGCAAAGACTGTAATTGGCTAAGCTGTGCTAATCACTTGTTAAATTGCGAAAAAATGTTCATCTCATATAACTGAAATCTAAAGGCAAAGAAGGATGAAAAAGAAATAATGAGCAGGAAAAAAGAGACGAATATAGACAAATAGACGATCTCGGAGACGGGTAACCCACGTTGAACATTGACAACAAAAACCACTGGAGAAGTTTTAGTTTTTATTAACGTCACACCAGAAGCAACGCGAGGGCTATTGGCGACGAACCTCGTAATTTTGAACCTTGGTCAAGTGAAGAGGACGACACCTGAGATGCCCCCCTCTCCTAACTTCCACACCCCGCCATAGGGAGGACTATGGGGCCCCGACAGATTTAACGTGCATCAGCCCCGGCTACACGGCGGGTCTTTAGTGGCCAAGGATCGAACCCGCGATTGAACGAAAACCGCTGGCACTAGGCTACCACTATTCTACCGCGACTTATCCAACCGGGAGCGAAGGCCCCATAAGGAAAACCGAACTCGCATTGGGCAAGGATGTGGGGAGAGAAATGAAGAGAATTGAACGTTCTGATAGGTAGATTTATGCTGAGATGGGAAAAGAAAATTTAAAGATTTAAGTTAAAAGAAATTATCTATGAAATGGAATAGAGAATATTAAAATGATTTCTCCGATTCTTCCGACCATAAAATTTAAATTTAATTCTCTCTCTCTGCCTGGGTTTGAATACTTTTGCACAAATTCGTGAGAAACATGAGCAGGTTTAGTTTTTAGGGTGAGTGATTCGCTGGAACGAAATCAAAGTAAGAGAATCTCATAAGTTTAAACCTCGGTCAAGTGACGAAAACGACACTCGTGCTGGCATCCACTTCTCCTAACATCCGCACCACGCCATCGGGTGGACTTTGAGCATTGACAGATTTGACGTGCATCAGCCGGTGGTTCTTTAGCAACCAAGGCTAGAACCCGTGACAGAACGAAAACCGCTGGCCACTAATCCGAAACCATGAACACTAGGCTAGCGCGGCCCTGGGTATTTCGTGGCATCAAGACTCGAACCTACGACTCGACGAATCCCGCCGGCTGCGAGTCCGCTACCATGACCACTAGGCTACCACGACCGCAACAAGCAGATTAAATAACTTTTTTATCCGAGATATGTAGATCAATATTTCTAGAGTTTTGAATTAAAACCTTTTTATAATAGGGTTGATTGATTGTTTACTAAAGCGATGCTCAAAAGCAATACGAGGTCAATTGGCAGAATAGCCAAGAGGAATGAGTTCACCCAAGGGGTTTAGAGCTATAAACCGGCTCCCTGGGAGACAATCACCCCTGCACTTAGCATTTATTGACAAAACAACACAAGATATTTACATAATTTCGAAATCAAAGTAAATAAAGCTTACAATATATTTACAGAGCAGAAAACATGACAGGAATAAAAAAAAATGCACATGACAGGAATGAAAATACTATCAGTAGGAATTTCCTGGTAGAATTAAGATGTATAATAGGTTAAATGGCACAATATAAAAGCGTCCACAATCTTGTGAACAAAAAACGAAGAGTTAGACAAAAAATATGAACAAATACACAAGGTATACAATTATAACTACACAATGATGAAAATTGAAATATTAAGAAATGTAATAAAGAATTGGAACAATAAAAAGATTTGTTGGTTAATTTTATTAGCCGTAAGAATATAGGATTTAAGCTTGAAATGCAAGTAAGGATTTTTTTTCACGCACGAACTTAAGCCAAATAGGTGTCGCTTCAACATTAGGACAATTTAAATGAAAATCCTTGGTAAAAAGACAGGAGAATGAGTGAATGTAAAGTTTATTGGTGCAAGAGCCAGATATAGCTATGCTGCGCCAAACAAGATTAAACTGTGGTCTAGACGTGAAGTTGAAAAAAAGATAAGTGATTGACAAGAAGGAGGGTAGAAAATAGAGAAGCATCGCTAGGGTATCCCGGGAGAGCGTCACCCGTGTTTACAAAAGACAGTAGACCCCATGGGAAAGAAAAAGATCACTAAGATGCCTCGGGGTCATGATGCCCGTACTTACCTGAAGAAGGCAAGTCCCTGAGGTCCCCTGATATAATCCCCAGGGGCAGGGTGCACGGATATACCCCCAGACGCTGGGTACCCATTTTAGTCGCCTTTTACGACATGCATGAGCTACAGTGAAAAGGCAGGAGAAAACGTAGTGGTCAGCCAACTTAGTGGCCAACAAATGCACAGAAACATAAATTTGTATTTTTTCAAATTAAAATGATTTAAATAACAATCGAAGAGATCATGACTATTTCAGAAGTGGGTAATAAAACCAGAATTGGTATAAAAATTCAGATTTGGTCACGGAATGTAGGGCTGAACTCGAATACTTGTGTTACAAATTGAGGCCAATTGGCTATGGAGCTGAAAATTTTGAGCCTCGGTCAAGTGACGAAGACGACGCCTCAACCGGCACCTCCGTGTCCACGCTTCCACATCACGCCTTCAGAAGGAATTGGAGCCTAGATAGATTTAACGTGCACCAGCCCCGCTACATGATAGGTCTTTAATCACATCAGGACTCGAACGGATGGTGACCGCAAGTTCTCTACATGTTAGTGTTATAAAGAGGTAGAAAGGCGCTTTTCAAAAAGAGATGCAACACTCAGAAATAAACATTAACGTATTTTCTCTCTAAATTACAAAAATTTACCAAGACTTCAATTCTTATAAGAAATCTTTGTCCATATTTGGAATAAAAAAAAATGCTAGACAAAAAGCACCACCTATTTCGACACAAAAAGTTTCCAAACACAATTCCATTTCGGTACAATAATGTCTAGCTACCTCGAAATACAAGTTGAAGAAATGATTTTTCATTCGTCCCAACAGCAAAACTATGATAAATGTAGTTATAACACTGAAGAACCTGCTAAACTATCCGATTCAGGTTATTCTAGTTCCACATTAAAAATCAGAAATATAAGTCACTTTATTTTAACAAGCTACGCAGAAAACAAACATCGCCGTCGCACGCGAAAACAGAAAAGAATTTATGTTTGCGGCCAGAAAGGAAAAATCCTTTCCATATATGACAGTGAAGTCATTTCTATTATGAAAGCATCAGGGTCAGACATTTCGGAGAACGCGGGAAAAAAGAGGTCATTCGATGACCTAGTGAGCTACGTTCTTTTTTTCGCAGGTGCTCAAACGATTCCCGACACTCTCTCTAGTTGACCCTAGATGGAAATATTCCACGCCTGTTTTAACCCTTATGACAAATGATTCTGTGCACTTATTTCCGTGTGTCGAATTTATTTTAAACTGCAGAAATCCTTGTTAGTCTCAGAATAGAGGATTTCGTTTAGGAAACTTAGACATTAATACGAGGGTTGCTATTTATATTTCTGTCCTAATAATGAAAAAACAAATATGTAGGATCGAAATTGGTTTTATTGTTTTTCAAAATATTCTCCAAGATGATCAATACACTTTTGCATGCGTTTGAACCAATTTTCAAAGCACTTTTTCCAGTCCGATTGAGGTAACTCCAAAACATGCATTTTGAATGCATCAACCGCTTCTTCGAGGGTCGAAAATCGTTGTCCACGTAATTTATTTTTGATGTGTGGGAATAAGAAGAAGTCATTGGGTGCCAAATCAGGGCTGTACGGCGGATGACCCATCAGTTCGATCTTTCGCTCCGTCAGAAATGCCTTTGTTTGAGTCGATGTGTGAGAGCTCGCATTGTCATGATGAAGAATGATTCGCCTGTTCTGCTTTTTTCGAATTTCTCCGATGACTTCTGGCAAACAAATGGTCGTGTACCATTCAGAATTGACCGTCCTGCGTTGCTCTAACGCCACTGTTGCCACATGACCGTTAATGCCGAAGAAACAGGCAATCATTTGTTTCGATGTGCTTCTTCCTCGAACAACTTTTGTTGGTTTTGCCTCATCTTGGAAGACCCATACAGTTGATTGCTGTTTTGTTTCCGGCTCATATGCATAGATCCATGATTCGTCACCTGTGTAGATGTTATCCACAGCCTTTGATGTACCTTGAATGTATTTTTCCAACATTTCCTTGCACCAATCGACACGAGCCTTTTTTTGAGCGTTTGTCAGATTATGAGGGATCCAACGCGAACAATTTTTTTTTACGCTCAAATGTTCATGCAATATTTTATTGATGCTAGTCATACTAATGTCCAAAGACGCCTCTATCTCACGGTATGTCACATGACGATCTTGCTTTATCAGTTCACGCACAGCATTGATCTTTTCTGGCACAACAACGGATTTTGGACGACCTGCACGGGATTCGTCCTGGATCGAACATCGACCACGATTAAATTCGTTATACCAATTTTTTACAGTGCTGTAGGATGGCGCTTTATCGCTGTATAAAGAATTAAGTTCATCGAAGCACTCTTGTCTTGACAATCCACGTCGAAAGTTATGAAAAATAATGGCACGGAAATGTTCACGATTCAATTCCATTTTTTGACAGAGAAGAACTTTTCAATTTACTGTCAACAACACAAATAAAGCTATAATGGTAAATCGTTTGCTGAATTTATGTTTAAAAATATCAAACTTTCGATTAAAATCGTCTGCGGTCGCCTAGCAACACTTACTGTTGCCAAGGCCAGAAATATAAATAGCAACCCTCGTATGCATCAAATTTCGCATTTTTTGATTTTGTTGTTTAGAAAATAGAGAGCGCTTTGCAAATTCTATAGATTTATTGTCCATTAATAAATTAATCGCGCGAAAATCTCAAATAAACATATCGTATCTTTCACAAAATTCAGGGATTCAGTCATTCATTATCATTCAATAAGAATTGATTATTAAAAATCGCGCTCTGAGATACTACGGGATGGCTTATTGGCGACGAAATCCGTAATTTTGAACCATGGTGAAATGACGAAGACGACACTCAGACGACTCTGCCTAACTCCCACACCATGTCAACATGATTTGGTGTCCCGACAGATATAATGTGGATCAGTTACGCTACGCAACGGGTCTTTAGTAATATCAGGACAGGATTTTTTTTGGTTTAGTTTTTATTAACGTCTCACTAGAAGCAACACGAGGACTATTGGCGACAGAACCTCGTAATTTTGAACCTCGGTCAATTGACGAGGACGACACCTGAGCTGGCACCCTTCATCAGGACTGGAACCCACGACAGGATTGAAACAATGCTGGCCACGAGCTCGCGACTATGAAAATCGGCAACAGAGGCTGTAATAATCATTCAAGAAAAACACAGGAGAAAATATTTAAAACGTTAGGATATGTTTGTGTTAGTTATAACCAGGAATATCGGCGGACTGGTTAAATTCTATGATCTTTACACGGGCAGTTATATCAACAGAGCGACAACAACAAAATTTAATTTTTTTTTATTTGTTAGTAAGTGCATGTGTATTGTTTATATACACTTGCTAACACACACACATATTACACGAATAAAATATTTTCATTTATTAATAAGCGTATTGTAAATCTGGTTAAAATCGAGACTATTGCGATGAATGTTATTGTTTTTTCCGAGATAATATTTCATCCTTCTAGAATTCGAAATCTATATTTCCTAACATTAAAGTAATTTGTAAATAGTTCTTTGTTAATGATAATCTGTACTGTTATTTCACATACATCATTTTCGAATATATTCTTTCACACTGGTAAGTACTCCCGATTACAGATATAAACTTCCGAACATATGATTTTAATTTACAGTATTTATCTTCCGAAAGATATTTATAGACATGCTTGGACCTATTTCATCAAACATCATTGTTAATTTATCACCTTTTTGCCGATTATTCACTTCCATACGAAGATCTGACGGCAGCTCTTCAATTTTGAAGTATCGAAATGTTTTTTGCACTTGTATCAAAATCCGAAATAGACTGTAGCAATTTTCTTGTAATTTTTTCATGAAAAAACATTACCCGCTTAGCGGATTAAAAACAAACGGTAGATTTGGCCCGCGGGCTGTAATTTACCGACCACTGTTCATAATCATAGCTTCACGCAATAAAAGTTTTTATAAATTATTTAATTTATGCATATATTTCGCTTTATTGCACTAAGTACTTAAACACGCAGTCATTTTGTTGCCATAGTTTCATCTTTGTATTTCTAATGACCATAACCTGATCTAGACTGGACTCCCCAAACAAGCAATGCATCATTATCATTAATCATAGTGTTGCATACTTATTTTATCATCGAACATTTTTAGACACTATTAAGTAACCTTATAAGTAACAGTTGGAAACGGAGATCGACTGATTGGATTTGCTGGCAAACCTCGTGACCTGCCGTGCATGAAGGATAAATAAGTTGAAGGACAGCAAAGGGTCAAACGGAATGGAAAGAGATGGCAGATTCGTGTTGGGACTTAATCCAATGAGAAACATGCGTCATAGTTATACAAGTTTAGTTTTCTGTTTCGAATTTCATTTTTAAACAAAAGAAATCCTGAACTATTGCAGTGTGTTTCAGTTATGACAGCTAATCAAAATTTAAAACGAGATTGAATTTATTTTTATTAACAGGTTTCGCTCAAGACCCTTAAAGGAGCATCTGCCATTTAACTTAATTAGGGAAAATAACTTCTATTTTCTTGTTCTCGAACTATTTCATTCAAACCAATCGTGACACTTCGGAATTGAGAAACGTCTCGTAAGAGACTAACATTAAAAATGAAATTTGACAGCTTGCGGATAAAAGAGTTGAAATCCAAGGGAGAATGTTAACTACTTTTATTCGAAATGTTATTTAAGTTATCAAATGTTCGAAAATATTGCCTTCCAAAATCCAGTGCCATTGAATTTTTAAATCAACTAAATCCCGCGTAAATTCTATTGTTATAATGCTCTATCAGTGACGACATTGTTGAGGCTATTATAGTTTTAAAAATGACAACAAAAAATTTAAGAAATTCTCATCAGTTGTATTCCATATTTCGACAGAAATTACAACTTTGTAAAATTAGTTCTCTTGTCACCACAATTCAAGTACGTAAAATCTATTGGTTGTAAGCACCACAAGAAAAATTATAAGCTAATCTTTTTAATATGATTCTTAGTATCGACTTCTTTTCGCTCCGATTTTTTTATACTTCAATTCCTACAATTTTATTTTGTTTATTAAAGTATCGTTTTCAACTTTGCATTTCTGTAAGAAAACTTATTTACTTCCTCGAAATGAATTTTAATAAATCATTTTTATCTAATGCAATTCATTCGATTAGATGCCAATTTTCTCACTGACGTTTTTAAACATAAAGTAACTAATCAGAAATGTCTATGAAGTACAGAAATAATTTTAAATTTAAGATTAAACCCAATTTTGCTTAACACGTTTTCTCTATTCTACCATATTATATGGTAGAATCAATTTTCAATTTCCCGAAACATACTAATTTATCTCATAAAAATATTTGTAATTAAATATTTCAAAAAGTATTATTTACTTTTAAAATAGTAAAAAATATTATTTAAAAAACATTTTAAAATATTATTACAAAAACATTTTTAAGAAAATATAATTTGAAATTCGATTCAGATTGATCTAGAAAGTTCAACAACAATCAAAAAACTATGTTAATCTACATTTCAATCAAAATTTTCGAAAAAAAGTTTCAATTAAGAAATCAATTATGCCTCTTTTCATCGGTAAACAGTAAATAATTGTACCTTCTCTAGAATATTTCTGTAATCGTATCAATAAGAACTAAACAATCAAAGTTCTTCCCTACCATAAAAATATTTGCGGAGATCATTTTAACAATTCAAAGTTCACAAAGCTGTTCGTAAACATAAAACCAATTACTGACAAACAAAAAATTGTTTCTAAAACTTATATAATATTAATTGCAACTATATCTATCCCTAGTTAATTAATATGAAAGATCATCAATACACTAAGCAATCAAAGTTATAGAGCATGGTTACAATTGCCGTAACATTAATCATCTAATTAATAATTAATATTAATTACCTATTTAATATTAATATAATTTAAATAATAAATATTTCGGTTAATAAGTACTCATTAAACACATTGTTTGTAAACACTTACTCGATTTGTTGCACGGTTTTTGAGAAAGCGAAGGAACAGTCCGTCAAATCAGAGAAATCTTTCTCCTAAGGAATCGTGTTCGTATGATTTCAACTCCCGCCACTGATCTTTGTTGATATAAGCCGGTGTGTTTTGCGCATGCGTTAATGACTGCGCCGCCGATGCATCTGAAGAATCTTGACAGCTTTATTTGCTTAATGAGTCAGGTCAGTTTCAAGTAATAATTCTAAATACAAACTATTCAAAATGTCACGAACGACATCATGCATTTTTCTTACAAGATTCGTGATGCAATATTGATGTGACACATCGCAAGATTTTTGGAAGCAGATGTGGGATGTGTGTTTCCAGGATTACAGCAAGTGTGAAGCGGTTAGAGTGAAAAAAAAACCCGGACAATTTCAAATATTTTAAAAACATTTGTGACGCATTTCTGATTGTAATCTCTGTCTCGTATTTTCAGTACTTTATGAATCAATCATCTTGATTCATTCGTTATGAGTATTTAATTTTTTTTCAAACGAGACATGATAAACGTTTCATTTTACTTTGGAATTTTTTGATACATTTTACCCCAAAAAAGTTATTTTGTGATTTGTCGTTAAATCTAAAAAGAGCGTAATGCTACATTGCTGATGTGAGGCAAAATTTAGTTTAATTGTTATATCAAAAATGTACAAATAATATTGGAATCAATTGAATTGTTTACCCATTTTTAATAATTAATGATAGAAAACTATACCTATATGTTTTAATGCACGTAATTTCAATGATTTTATGAGACATTTTACACATTCATTATTCGATTCCCTTAGCGTAAATTATTATTTAAAAAAATCAAAATATATTAACTTTTTTTAAGATTCAATGAATTAAAAGTTATATTGTAAGTATTGAGTGAGAGAAAGCATTTTTTTTTTTTTTTTTTTTTTTTTTGCAAATTACGGATGGCAATTATCTAAGCCAATGCATGATTTGAACATAGCATATGCGTATTACGGTTTATTTATATGGATATATTGCAATAATTTAAAATAAATTTACGCATAATTTAATTCTAAACTGAATTAAATACTTTTTTTTATTCTTCAGGATTTAAAATCTTATTAAACAACTTAACTTTTAAGAAAAAACGGGTAATTAGTTTAAAAATACATTACATCTACTTACATTCTTTAAAATTCGATGCAATATCCGGTAAAATAGTTCATTAATGTTATGTTGAACTACTTTCAATTTTATTTATTCATGTTACATTAAAAATTTAAGTTTTTAATGAAAATTATCAGCGCAATATCAATTACACAAAACTTTTAGCAAGATATTGAATAATCCATGTTCTAAAAATCAATTAAGCCAATGTTTCGAAACATGATTGGCAACACAACATTTAATGTACACTTATTTCAAATCATTTTACATGATGATGATTGGGCCAAAAATCTCTGCTATTTGAAACGTGAATAAATTTTGTGAAAATTGTTATTTTTGAATCTGAAAATCAAGGCTTGGGATTTTAATTATGGGGAAATACATCCGAGTACAAAGGATGAAAATTATCCAAGTTACAACATAAATAAAGGTTCTCTAATTCTCGCATAGAGGGCGTATAGGCGTCCTTTTCATTTAAGAAGGCCTCCCTTTTGGATTTTCAGCGTTGACACACTTTGTGTTCCTAGCAGTAAATAAAAAACCAAGTTTGTGGTACTAGCGCTTCACGTTCAACCAAAGAATCCTCGTGATTCTTAATACTTTTTGGAGAAAGAGCCGTTTCCAAGGACTCGCACTTTCTTTGAATTTGGACACTACATACCCCTTATTTCTTTACACCAGATTTTTTTCTGAGGGGGGGAGGGGTACTTAACAGATCGAATTTTCACTAATAAGCCTAAAATCATTGCTTAGATCATGACGAACAATCGTCAACGGATACAGCAAGAAAATGTTGCAAGCTTATTATGCAAAATATGATTGATTGATTGGTTTTTTATTAATGTCGCGCTGAGAAGCAATACGGAGGCTGTTGGCGACTCTGACTTCATAATTTTGAAGCTCGATTATATGATGAGGACGATACCTGAGTTGGCACCTCCTCCTCCAAATTTCTACACCACGCAATGGCAGAACTTGGGACCTCGACCAGATTTAACATGTATCAGCCCGCTACGCGGAGGGTTTTTAGTCCCATCTGGGCTCAAACTCACGATTCGACGAAAACGACAGCCGCGAGTCCGCGACCATGACCACTAGGCTGCCGCGACTACTTTGTGGTGGAAAGCGCTCGTATTTGTTGACTGGACAGTGATTCTAGACTAAGAAATATTGTTTTCCATACCAATCTCAAAAAGATTCCCATACAATGTATAATATCCATGGGTAAATATATTCTATCATAAAACATTGAAAATTTATTCATTAAAAACTGTGAAATGTTTTTGCCCATCCTATATTATGCTCGAATACTGGAGTAAAATTGATAAAGTTTTAAAAGGGCACTTCGCTTTATCCCGGATGCCTCTCCCATTACCACAAGTTCAAATGAGAGAAATGCAACTACTCAAAACAGTTGGGATCAGAACCATATCAAAACACAGGAACAGTAATTCCCTTTCATGTTGGAAGAGAGGAAGAAAACGAGAAATGCATAAACGAATCATTCATCTTGATAAGTGTCTCTCTCTAATTAACGTAGAGCTCTCATGACGTCACAGAAGAAGAGACATTTTTTTTTTCTCACCCTCACTTCAGAAGAGAAGTTAGCTAGCTTGTGCCTTACTGTTAGATTTCGCCACGGAAGGGAAAGAGTGCTTGCACGGGCGAAAAAAAGAATATTTTTACTTCTTTTTATTTCTGGCATTTTATAAATGCATTACTAAAAATGGTGAACATAAGCGTTCCATGTTTTTAAGCTCGATTTAAAGATGCAAATTGACTTTCATCGTATCATTCGATATGTGATGTCTTTGAAATATTATACTTTTAAAACAGAGCTGTGATAGCTCTTATAAAAAAAATCCAAGTTATGATGTGTTATGACTTTAATTATGACACTTTAATCAACAAAAATTCAAAGAAATGAAAATTTTGATAAAGAAAAATACCAGTTTCACAGCATTAAATAAATTAGAGTACTTTTTTTTCGTACGTTAATAAGAAATAACACGAAAAGTTCTCCACATTTTTTTACTTCCGTACCTCTTTATTTAAACTGGTCTTATAAAATTAATTTAAGGATATTTTCATCCACGAGTAGTAACAAAAATTTAAAAATGCTCTTCTTTTGTGGATACTTTCTAAAAATAAGTAATAAAATTTTGTAAATTATAACTTCTTCCAAGATTTTGAAAATACAGTGGTACTGTACTTGTTTAGTAATTAACACAAAAATTTATTAATTAAAATAAAAAAAGTAATATAAAAGAGGGAATAAAATTGAATTAACAATACGTTATTTGTACTTTAAAATTTAAATAATATAAATTATAAAACCATAGCACAGACACATTTAATTATAGAATATTCTTAATGTTTTGTTACAAATTTCTATAACAGTACAATTTTGTTGTTAAAAATTAACATCAAAAATTTAATTATGTCAATGAAATAATACTTTTAGTTATTTGCAAAATATTTCTAAGTATCTTTACTCAGTTGGATGATTCAAAACACGTTCAACACGTTTAAGATTCGACGACAGGTTCGCTGTACTAAAGACGGTTTGAAGTGCAAACATTATCGGCCCACTTTTTAGACAAAATTATTGTTACAATGGTTGTTTTTATCAACCTTTACTCTGAACTCTTATTGAAAAAAAGTTATGTTTTTCATTTGTTGAAACCAGAGATCGATTTTATCTCTTACCGGAACTCGAGAAAATTTGCAAGCAAAACCGGTTTACCGGTAAGATAACTGGAATTCTTAAAACCGTGAATATATATTTAAAAGAATCATAATATTAAGATATTTTATTTAATACTTGTATACTCTGACAAAAATATAGAAAAATATTTTTCTTCGGGCATACGTATTTCCAAAAAAAAAAAAAAAAAAAAAAAAAACTATTTTACAGCAAATAAGTAATACTTGAGCAAATTTTCACACAGAAAAAGAATTACAAAACCTATAATTTTTGTGAACATTCTTTAAGAATCAAGCGCTTAGAAGCGTAACTGATCAACTCTTATGATTTCCTAATTGTGATCCAATTTTTGTAAAAAATAATCCTGCTGAGTAAAGTTTAGTTTTTATTAACATCGCACTAGAAGCAACATGAGGACTATTGGCGACGGACTTCGTAATTTTGAATCTCGGTCAAATGACGGGGACGACATCTGAGATGGTATATCTCTCTCCTAACTTCCACACCACGCCAACGCGAGGACTTTGGGCCCCAAACAGATTTAACGTGCATCAACCCCGCCTACACTGTGGGTCTTCAGTGGTCAATGCTCGAACCCGAGAATGAACGAAAACCGCCGGCCAGAGTCTGAAACCATGGCCACTAGGCTACCGCGGCCACAGTTTTAAATAGTAGAAATAATGTTGTTATAGCATATTATTTACTTTTTACCAGGTGGTAATTCTAAACTAAAAAAAAATGCTTCTGCCGTGGTAATGACAATATGCAGCCCCTCCCCTCCCCCCCAAAAAATTAGTAATAATAATTTTTTTTTCTGAATACGTCATTGACCATACTATGTACATAATTTACTTAATTATACCAGTAAATACAATATAGAATTACAGGTAACAATTTGAATATTGCTAAATTTGCAATTTACTGATAAACCTGTTTACCTACCAACCTCTGTTGAAATCCTTAGTTGAAACGGCACTACGTGAATTCGTCTCACCATTGCTTTTGCTAATTTACTAAAAAGCATTGCCCGAAAAAAGAATTTTTTGAAGTTTAACTCAGTCAAAAAATAATAATAATATCCGTTGTCCACTGAAATTTTCAGAGACGAGATACATTTATCGAGAAGAAAAATACTCTATTTTCATTTCCGTTGGAAAAGGAAGAGGAAGCAAGTGATGGCAAGATGTCACATTGGCTAAAGGAAGATATGGTTAATTAAAATGATTAAACAAAATGAAATTCTTCCTCATTGCACTATATAAGGCAATGTGGCTTTTCGAAAAATTAGTGAGTAATCTCAAAAAGAGAAAAAAAATGTTCTGGATTGAACTCTTCAGTGAATCAGGGTTGCAATATTTTATGAGAAAATTATCAATCAAAACACCGATAATTACTTATTATATGCGAATTTTAATGCAAATTAAATAAAACTATTAGCTGTTTTCAAATGGACATACAATAGCTACTTCTTTATGAAATAGGATGATGATTCTTAAAAGAAAAGCTTTTCTGGGAATCACTGTGAAAGGTGAAAGGTATTGTGATTGAGAATTAAATCCACTGTAATTATTTCTTCAAAAGTTTACCTTAAAGTATTAATTGTTTCCTTTTTAATATTGAATAAATTAAAACAGTTTAAACAATGTAAATAACAAAATTATTCAAATAAATTCTTCATCCTCGAACAGAGTAAATCTTTAAAAAGAATATTATTGGGTTATTGTGTCAATGCTGATCTTGTCAGATCCTTTGTTTTACATTACTATTTCAGTTTGTTAATAAAAATGTGAGTAAATATTGTTTAGTAAGGCTCCCGCCATTTTGATTTTGTGAACGTAATGATGATCCTGTGGAATTTCGACTTTCGTTCTCAAATCTTTACTATTTTATCTATTCGAATGCGATCAAGTGCATGCGAAAAAGCAAAGAATAACTAAGGTTTCTGCGGAATCACATTTTTCCTCCGGTTTTTGAAAATATTTTTAAATAATTTTAAAGATAGGAAAAATCCATAAACGTATAGTTAAAATAGGAGTGAAAAAAATCCTTAAAATTCGGAAGAAAAATGTAATTTCGCAGAAACTTTCATTATTTTTTCCTCTTTCAGGTGCACTTTATTCCATAGAAATATAAATGGTACAAATTTTAGAACGGTAGTAGAAATTTCATAGGATTAACATTAAGTTAATCCTATGAAATTTGGAAATTGAAATCAAAATGGCCTGTAGTCTCGGGAATTTTAATAAATAACTTGTAAACTTGTAACTTGATTAAAAATGTGATAAACAAATATACAATTGAAACGGAGTTCGAAATTTGAAACATTTTAAAAGATAAATTATTTTAATAGACGATTTAACACAGTTTTGTAACTATCAGCAAAATCAAAACTTTTATTCAAATAATGAAATAAACTAACAACAAATTTACCAAAAAAAAAAAAAAAAAACTGAACTCAATAGTATTGCAACCGGCTTAGAATAACCGTATCCTGTCACACGTCTATTCATTGACCAATGACAGGTGTTTCTATATGACGTTGCTTAGTTATTCTGATATTAAAACACGAACATTACACA
>BMAW01108265.1:0-11997 GCA_019974015.1 Nephila pilipes | reverse complement strand
CGTATTGAATTCTTGTATAAAAATAAAGCTTATTAACTGAAGAAAATGTTTCAAAGCATTTTATTGAAAACACACACACACACACACACACAAAACTCTCTCTCTCTCTCTCTCTCACACACACACACACACATATATATATATATATATACATATGTATATATATACAACATAGCCAAAGCACATATATATGCTTTGGCTTTGTTCTTACAGAGTTAAGTCAGAACACATGATTTCTGTAAGCATGAAGCTAACATACCTAAGTTTCAAGAAAATCTCAGTAATCATTGTTAAACACTACAGTGACCCATTTAATATGATTTACTTCTTCGAAACGTCTATGTATTTGATGAAAAGGTCATAGAATAATAAAATTCAGCTCATTGAAATGAAATGGAAGAAGGAAATATTTAATTATGTACGAAAATCATGGATATAAAGTTCCGAATAAACCTATATAGTTATTTAATAATATTCTTTTCAGATATTTGTGCAGTTGTTGCGTTTAAAGTATGATGCGATATGTTTCAAACTTGGATATTTAGATATTCAAGAACAAAACCTACATTTCGTTTATTACATCAGAATTTACGATGGTGAACTGGATGTCACCAATTGAATATTCATCGAAAATAAAGAAATTATTTCAATCAAAGCATGGTACATTTGCGTGAGCTGAAATGAAATGAAACATATAAGTGAAACAAAATATAATGTATTATCTTTCAAGTATCGATGTTATAAATTAGTGTTTCAATTTAAACTTTTATAGTTATAGTAAAAGATTTATAAAGGAATTAAAATATTATCTCATAAGAAGTATTCATATAGATTCTCGAAATCGTGTCAAAATATCGAATGTAAAATTATTACAGGATAATGAGGTTATTTATATACAAAGTAGTTCTCTCTCTCTCTCTCTTAACTTTTTATATTTTTTAAAAAATAGTGAAATCAATTGAATTTTTGTTTAATTGTGCATAATCTATTTGTTATATACTTTCCTTTTGGTTATTTGAGTATAAAATTTGTAACGAACTGGCATCGTTTTTTGTATTAAGAGATATAATCATTTAAAGATCAGTTACAAAATATTTATTTAGTTTTATTCAGATAAAGAATAAGCGCTATCAAAATATATTAATAATGCGAAGCGGTTGCTTCATCACTCATTTCTATACCCAATTATTATCGTTAAAGATTCTACTTACTTTATGACAAAAATGGTGAAGTTGACTAAACTTTACTCGATTCCTATAAGCTTCTAGTGAAGATATCTGAGTCAGGAATATCATTAGAATATCCCATCACACTTGCTCGCACCAAATTCTGTTTTAATTTCTCAAACTTCTAGTACATAGGTCGTTCAATAAGTTCTTAGCAATTCCAAGAAATGGTTCACGTAGCATCGAAAATGGTTTGTTCTTAGTTAGCAACACGTCTCATTAGACGGCGGTCTGAGCCTTAGTTACTCATTTTCGAGATCAGGATGCTTTACGCACCTAAAACTTTCTTTATTATAGCTTTTTCGGCCGATGAGATCATCTTAGCTATTTTTGGAAAATCACTTACCGCAAGCAACGCATTGTTTTGATTTTTGCTTAATTTACGGTGCATAATAATGAATCCACGTCTAACCGAAGGTGACAACTCGAAGCAAAATGACGTCCGCAACTCGACGCGGCAGCTATTAAATTTTGATTTGGAAGCAAATGTTTACCAAATCAAAACTAACTGATGAATCAATGCCAAATTTGTTACGGTTTCGTTTAATAGATGGCAGCTCTCAATAATAACAACAATTTACCTTAAAGATGTCATCTGTTTTCAAATACAAGCATTTTCTTAAATACCCTCGTAGCTCTTTGTCTAATACCTTCACTCTTCAGATCTCATTCATTACACTTTATAGATTAGATAAGTCACGGTTCACATGGCAACTCAAATAAAGTAACAAAGAAGTAGTTAAAGGGAAAAGCATTTGAAAACTGGTTACAAGTCTTAAAGTCTTTGAACCAATAATTGTAGTTATTTATGAGAATCAGTATATTTGAACATATGCTTTTATTACAAATTCAAGTTTCATAAATTAAATAAATATTTAAAAGTGATTATTTTTATAAGTTAAAAATAAAACTTTTAATCTAAATTTATAATTTTTAATTTAAAATAGTTGAATCAGTTTTATAAATTAAAAAAAGAAATCTTATTCATCAAATTGTAAGAAATATTTTTTTATAATGTAGCTCCATTAAGAATACGTCATTTCACTTGTTAATACTCGACATAGGTTTATTACAGATTAAAAATAAAATGTTGATATATTTTATTTACAGATTCAGTTTATTTTACAGATATTATTAAATTTATATTTTTATTTAAAAACAAATTTACTACAGAAATTTTTTATAATTTTAAAAGCTATTAGTGAAATTAATCACTTAGTACTTAAATAAATGGAAACCCATTTGTTTTCTGGTACATTAACATTTTCAGAATCATTTGGCAATGAATTAGAAAATGGAATTGTAATCTTTTCATGCTGAAATTAAATATGACTTGTGTCTCTAAATGGCATCAAAACTGAATGTTAACCCTGAGTAAAATTAAAGCCATGATGATTAGACGACGAAAGGGAAAGCAATTGAATTTACACTTAAAGATCCCGAATCGAGGAATTGTATTAGAATAAAAGTGGTACGCGACTTCGATGCGAATTAAGGCCAGGTAATGCGAGTCATAGATTACTTCTACTTATTTTTAAGTTCATTTACTGACTATCTCTGTGGGTTTCAAACAAACTTTTTGTAACCCATTTCTTAATGAACAAAATTAAAGGCTTGAAAACCTTTAAAAATTTACTCATGATATATTTTATTTGCACATTGATATATGATTCACATTTTGCGTTCGGAATTTTTTGTATAACAGAACAAAAACTTACAACAATTCAGAATTAATATATGTTTTATCTATTGATACTTTTTCATACAATTTGTTGATAAAAGAATCTAATATAATCTCATTATCAATGAATTAGTTGTATTTTTGAAACTAATTGAGTGAAACGAAATTAATTTTTCAATTAAATTATGCTTTGAAAATATTCTGTACTTAGAATTCTATTCTAACGTATGACGTTAGCTTAGTTATATGTTCACATAAAAATATCATTAAGGCTACACAGTACCCTATAAAATGACAAATTTATCGAAAAAGCATTTTTTGCATTTTCCTGTAGCCCCTACAATTGACAATCTTGGCCCCAAATTTTAGATCTGATAACCAATTAGTTTTTAAGATATTTGAAGTTTTCTGAGTCACTATATTTGACAGCTGAGGGGGCGTGGCTAGTTTCGGTTTCATTTTAAAGCATTTTTCCATTCTTAAATTTAATTAATTATTAATATTTTTTTAATAAAATCGATACTTGCAGAGAAGTGGTTATTAACTGCAACTTTCACTACTAAAATCATTTCTGTTTGTTTATATTTTGAGTTTTTCATGTGCTTACAGTTACTCAGCTAAAACTGATAAGAAAAGGTCTTTCTCAAGACCAATATTTATTCTGCATATAATTTATATAAATTAAAAGCTTTTTTACTTTGTTTAAGTTAAGTTTTTTCTGTTGAGAAAATGCCACGGACAAAACTTTCGCAGCTTGAGAATAGAAAGAATATTTCTATGAGATGGAGTACTGCTGAAAATGACAATTCTACAAACCTGCCTTTAGCTGATATAACTACAAAACTTCAGAATACAAATGTTTTGAATACGAGTGTTACAGATGAAAGTATGTTTCAAATTACATTATAGTGGATACTGAATGTTTGTTTACAGATAATTTATGCATCTTTAAAACTTTGTTTCGGTCAAAGAAATGTATTTGCATATAAAATAAATGTTGTATATGTTAATTGTGACCAAACCCAAAGTGAAACATGTTCATAACAGTTGGTTGATACTATATTACATCAAATATCAAATGTTAGCAAGCATCAATTTTTTAATGTTCTATTTGATGTAAATATGAGATTAGTGCAAAGTATGTTAAGTTTGTGACTTGCTGCTCGGCTTTGGAAAAATTCTGCATACATATGAATTTCTGAATTTCGTATTTGATACGAAGGACATCAGGATGTTTGTAGTGCAACACATGTCGGATCATCTGGTGCAATGGAAGTAAATGCAGCTGTGAAATTATGGGAAAGATCTGAGAGCTTTGGCTTCCGGTACACAACCTTACTCTCTGAAGAGGATTCTAAGGCTTTCATAGATTTTAAAAAAAGGAATGTGTATGGAAGTGAGATACAAATTAAAAACAGAAGAATGCATCAACCATGGAAGCAAAAAGATTGGAACAGTTTAGAGGCAGACAGTAAAAGATTGGAGAGTGAAAGGTGTAACTCTGAGAAGAAAGAAACACGGTTATTTGAAAGAAGATACAATAAAAAACTAACTAGATACTACACTAATGTATACACAAAAATAAAGGTGACGTAGAGGCAATGAAATCTGCAATTTATGCTACCCTATTTCATTGCAGATCTGCAGACCAGAATCCACAACATAAGAAATGCCCTTCTGATATAGACTCTTGGTGTTTTTACCAGTTATCATTAACACGTGGAAAGAAACCAGGTTTTCACAAAGATTGGGTAAAAACATCGATCAATGAAGAATATTTGCCCAAATTCTTGCCGATTTATCAGCAATTAACATCAACTGAATTATTAAGCAGGTGTGCCAGAGGTTTGACACAAAACTCTAATGAAGCCTTACATTCGATGATATGGAACAAATGTTTCAAAGAAAATACATCTTCTAAGAATCGTGTGTTGATTGCCATGTCGAGTGCAATATCTGAATTTAATGTTGGAACATTAAAAGCTCTAAAATATTTCAGAATACTAATTGAATTTTTAATAAGTTTGTCATCAGAACATTTAGTGTTCCTTACTGATTATAGGAGAACCTATATCAGAAAGAAAATAAAATCTGCAAATTTTAAAGTCGCGCAGAAAAAAATAAAACTTGTTAAATTGCGTAGACTCAATATTCAGAAAAAATTAGGTGCTGTGTACAAATCTGGTAGTTTTTAACTTTTTCTAAACTATTATTTATATCATTATTATTTTTTATAACTGTATTGTGTTTTAAAACTTTTGTGAAATTATTATGTTAACTTTAAGCTGAATAATCTGTCATCGTAACAAATGCTATTTCGATATTTTGCAAAAACATATTTTGAATAAGGAAAAATATTTTCCATGATATTTAATTAAAGTAGTTTTTTCATATATTATATAAGTAGTAAAATAATATATTAAAAATTTAGAGCTTTGCAATCATTATTAGTTTTTGTTTTATGCCTTTAAAAACTTTAAATGCATTTTTCTTAGACTTTTATTTTTGAAGATGTTAGTGTTTTCTAATCCCTAAGGCTTTTTTTCTGTTCAAGATCGAGTCTTGAAATTTTTTATAGAAACTTAGATATGTGTTCTATAAAAGTTAGTATGGATTTAGGTCTGGGATCCCTAGTTATTTTTTTAAAAAAAGTTTAAGTTAATATTTTAAAAAATTTCGTGTTTTTCCAGGTTTAGCTAGAAAAATAATTATTAAAAATCAACAAGGAAACAGATTTTTAAATCCATGCTAACTTTTGTTTGCAATAATATAAGAAATATAAATCACTCAAAATAATTAAAAAATTTCAAAAATTGTGTATTTTATAAGTTTAAAAAAACTTAAATTTTTTAAATTTTTTTTAAATTTTAAAATAAGGGCTTGTTAAATTGATTTTTTATTTTCAGAATCAGTTTAATAATATAGTCAGAAAACAATACATATATTACTTTTAATATTACTTTCTCCAAAAAATGTTTTTGAAAAAGGGTACCATGTAGCCTTGAACGTAATGAAACAGTCAGTAATTAATTTTAAGCTGGCTTAAAAGCATTTTGAATAATGAAAATATATCATTAATACATGAGCATACAATCATAAGCCATACGATTATGTCACAGTCAAGACATTATATCCTGCAAGGTCGGTATAAATTCATGTCCATACCGGACACATAATTTAAGAATACCAAAATAACTTTACCTTAATTTTTTTTTTGCAATCAGAAAGATATTTAGATACTTTCTATTGGTACTATTCTTTCCTTCGACGTATTTACAATGTATACTAATTGATTTGTACTATGTTTTCACGTAATTTGGGATTCAAAATAAATTTTCTTTTTTATGAAATATTTCTCATTATATTAACGACTGTTGAATATATTATGGAAAATGCTTTTATTCAATAGTTTCAAAAATTAAAAATTAATGAATGCAATTTTTTTAAATGCATACAAACTAATGAATGCGTGTTTTATTTAAAGAGAAATGCTCATTAAAAGTAACGAACATCCAGAATTTAAAGGGAAACCGCGATCTCCTATCTGTACAATGTGCTTTGCAGAGCTTAAATCGGATCCTGCATAGGTAACATGACCTTATATGTGACGGAAAAACGTTTTTATAAGTTAGACTGCTCCTCAAAACTATTCATCTGTTGTATTTTATTGACGAGTTCCTTTTGGATACAGGGTCCTCCTTTAGTGAGTCATTTGCATACCATTCTTATATTGGCTGAGCAAATTCACTTCCAGGCAAAACAAGAGGCTTTCAATGCCGTACTGTACAGCGATGTTTATTATCACAGAGGTCTTTTCTACAACTACGTA
Organism: Nephila pilipes; assembly: GCA_019974015.1. Classification (NCBI taxonomy): domain Eukaryota; kingdom Metazoa; phylum Arthropoda; class Arachnida; order Araneae; family Nephilidae; genus Nephila; species Nephila pilipes. The sequence goes on along the minus strand of BMAW01108265.1, from coordinate 5,261 downwards.
TTCTCTACTTATCACTTGTGGATTAACTGCGGTCATTAAATCTCCTGATCGTTGATGACTAGAGAGGACATTGCCTTCCTACTTACATCCCGCACGTTCCTGCGCCAGGTGTAGTAAAAGAAGCTCACAGATGACACTTTATTCTCCATTTATCACCATTTATCAATTTATTTAATTCCATCGCGCAACCACGTATTTGAATTACATAAATGCTAAACAGTTAATAAGAAAACAATATATATATATATACTCATGCACAAAAAAATTAGCGCACCAAGAAATAATTACGGGATCGTAACGAAACTTGGCTTGAAGTTATATGAAGAGGAGTTATGCAAATGATCAGAAATGCAGCGTGATTGCGCATTACGTATAGCCAGTAGAGGCCGTTTAACGTCCTTCTCCTTGGAGTATAAAACTGGTAACCAAAGCTTATTTGAGTGTGCTGAATCATTTACAAAGGAAGAGCTGAGGTAGACATGCCATTACGCCATTTTAGAAGACAATATGAGAAGCTGTCGCAGTTTGAGTGGAGGAGAATCATCGGCAGGATGGAAGCTGGGTTGTCAGCTAGGCGTGTAGCTCGTCAAGTAGGCGCTCTTATTGTGATGTGAGGAGGTGTTGGGACCAGTGGATCTGAGAGAGATGTCATTTATATGAAGACCAGGCTCAGGACGCCGTGCCTGCCCTTGGACGCCGTGTCTGTCTACGTGTGCTGCCCTTGACGCCCACCCATCGATGCCTCCGTTTGGAGTGGTGCCGCGCACGAGGAAACTGGACTGCAGCGGAATTGAACCAGGTCGTCTTTAGCGACGGATCTAGATTCAATCTCAGCAGTGATGACAATCGTGTTCGTGTGGGAAGACCCCGTGGTGAAAGTCTCAATCCTGCCTTTGCTTTACAGCAACACACCGCTCCCACAGCTGGTTTGATGGTATTGGGTGCCATTGCCTACAATACACTGTCGACCCTAGTATTGATCCATGGCACCATGACAGCCCAGCGGTATGTTCATGACATACTGCAACCACATGTGTTGCCACTCATGCACCTGCTCCCAGGAGCCATTTTTCAACGAGACAATGCTTTGCCTCACTTGACAAGGGTGTCACATCACTGTCTCCGCACGGTTACTACCCTTCCTTGTCCTGCCCATTTCCCAGAATTGTCTCCAATCGCGTATATCTGGGATCATTTGGGACTGCGAGTTGGGCATCCCATGAGTTTGAACGAACTAGAGACAAGGTTACAGCAAATATGGAACGAAATGTCTCAAGATATCATACAGAACTTGTATGCCTCAATACCCGATCGTATCACATTGTGCATTCGCGCTACAGGGGGTTCAACAGGGTATTAAATCCTCCGTTCTTTTGCCTTTTTCTTTGATTTTCAAATCATTTACTTATTTCAAAGTTTTCATTACGTATGTAAAATTTCGTTTCATTTTGACTACTCCTTGGTGCGCTAATTTTTTTATCCATGAGTATATAACACATCAATCAATAACTCCCGAGACTAACCCAGAGATGGCGCTCGTAGTAAACCAGTAACCAGGTCATTCTAGAGTACTAACCTTTGATTGAAACGTGTCAAAATTTTAAGTCCGATCGGAAGAAACAGCTGAGTTATAGAGGTTGGAATACAGACGTTTGTTTATTTAAAATGGAAAAACCGAGTTTCGTGTTCTGATAAAACATTGTTTTAATGGGTAAAACACCGTGCAAACGAAACAATGGATTGAAAATGTTACCCGGACTCTTGTCCATCAAAAGCAATGATTTGTCGGTGGTTTGCGAGTTTAAACGTGGTCGTACCATGACAAAATGACGCGGAACGCTCCGGTAGACCTGTGGAAGCCGTTACACCGGAAAATGTGAGTGAAGTGACAAAATTATAATGAAAGATCGTAAAGTGAAGCTCCGTGATATTGCTGAGATGACACAGATATCATATGGAAGTGTATTTACTGAAAAGGTTTTTGAAGTGAAGTGAAAGGTTTTTCAAAGTGGGTGCCGCGATTGCTTTCAATGGAACAAAAACAGCAACGAGTCGATGATTCAAAGCTGTTTATCGCTATTTACTCACACAAAAGATTTCTTGCGGAAAAAGATTTGGAAAAGCGTTGGAACGATTGTATCACCTAAAAAGGTGATTAACAAAAGGTGTTATGTTGATGAATAAAAAAAAAGTTTGCAAAAAAAATGTTGTTTTCAATGTTAGTCTCGGGAGTTATTGATTGATGTGTTATATATATATATTAGTATATATAAACATCGAAATTATAATTCATAAGGTATAAATTATAAGCAAACAAATTCAGTATATTAAAAATAAAAAATTACATTGGTGCCTAAAAACTTTATATTTAAAGAAACCAATAAAAAGCAAAGTAAAGTGAATACAACTTATATAATAATTATTATAATTTACTAAATATATTTAATCAGATTTAATAAAAATGAAGTTTAAAACAAAAACAAAAATATGTTAATTAACTTAAAAATTAAAATAGAAAGCCAAGTGAAAGAAAGCAAAATTTAGAATATTATAAATAATATAACTAATATTGTTCCATACATTGGAAACGAATAATGTGTGTTGTTTATACCGTTATTACTATTCACTGTAATCACACTTCCTGAATTGAGTTGTACTAAAGTATGGTAATAAGCCAATATGTATGTGTGTGTGTGTGTGTGTGTGTGTGTGTGTTACCGATAATGTAAGAAAAGCCGGCATTCTATAGAATTTCAAATGCTATTTAGGCAAAGTATGAAAAAAATCTTGATAAGGCTATTGATAAGATCTATTATGTAAATGCCAAACACATTCCTCAAAAACAGAAATGTTATTCTGAAATAACAATGAGAGTGCCCCGTTAAAAAAAACTTATCCAAAATACATAAAGAAAACTGAAAGTTGCACAAAACAAAATATATGCCTTTCTTATTAAGGGAAACAAAATTTTTCATGTAAAAAATACCTACTTGTAACAACATGGTTGACTTGAACGACATTTTGAATTACATTTCAATACATTTTCCCCTCAAAGACATTTTATACATTGGCACTTCGTTTTGCACATATATTTGACGAATCCTTGGGTGCTTCCACAGGACTAAGTAATTTCAGGGTCAGGAATATCTTCGATTCTAAACAAGTTCTAAGGGCATAAAGTGAATTGTGATCTCACATATATTGTTTTAAAATTTCTTCCGAAGTTCCAAATTAGTAGAAACTATCCTCTGCCACACTCATTACAACTTCCAATATATTGCGTGAATCACCTCGCCTCTTATCGACGTCAGGAATAGGAACTCTCTCTGTAGTTCCCAACGAAGCAGAGGGAAATATTTTTCCCTATTGATTTTCAGTTTTTTGGCTTGTATTTCCTCATTGATTTTAGAATTTATTTGACCTTCAATAGCATTTTCTGTTTTTAAATAAAGTCTGCACAAAATATCCATTTCATTATCTTCACTAGCATGGTTACAGAAAGTATGACATTTTTGACGACACTGATGTATGCAGGTGCATCATTCATTTACTTTAAACACACACAACAGGTAACAGAAACAGAAATCTCTTCGTTAAGCATGTATTCATCATGTTGGTTTAATCCACTATCAACTATGATATCATGCATGTTTTTAATGCAGGCTCTTTTTCTTGCATAATCTGATTAGCTTCACCTTTTCCAATTGTTTGGATGATTTTTATTACTTTTTCTAGCTGCTCCTCTGTTTTAAGTATTTGAAGCCATTTTCTGGTAGAAAAGACGTTGTAAGCACTATTCCAGGTTTGCAGCCAATAAGAGCTTCGTATGGTGTTTTTAGATATTAAAATGATAAGCTGAATTTTAAATAAATTAAAAGAAACGCGGTCCTTCACTCCGGCGGTCAGATTTCTTGCCTTGCATCCAAGTACAAAGCATATTTTTATATCTTGATTAACTCTTTCGACCTTACCTAGGCTTTGTGAATGACGATTGACTATCTCCAGTGCTGGACTAAAGTCTACCAAGCTGGTCACAGAAGTGCATGTAAGCTCAATATTACGAAGTGTAATGTTTTTGTATTTGGTTGAAAGTTCTTTCAGCATTTTTTTCACGTTCTCCATGTCCAATCGTCAAATCAGTTTCATGAAGTACTTAAAATAACTCTGAGTCCGTGATATAATACTGTATAGTACTGAAGCGTTCTTTAAAATGATAAATGAGTTTATTTTTGTTTTCTACAATAATGACATCGTAGGGATTCAATAAGCAATAGTCCCTGGGTTCCTTTTTAGTAGTCCTTTTGGCTTTTTGCACATCGTTTATTAACTCCTGGTAAGTTGTTTAGATTAAGAAAATACTATTTTTGTAACATTAATTCGAATTTTGGAAAGTTCATCGTCGAATCATTATTTCATGTCTATAGACTAGGACTCCTTCTCCAACACTACAGCTAGCTCCTCCATTTTCATGGAGCACAGTAAAAAACTGATTTTCTTAGCAAATTTAAGTAAATTTGAGTATTTTGACACTCCCGAACAAACTACAAGGTGAAACTGATAATTTCTAAGCCTGGGGTTTGCGTTAAAGTCACGTGTCTAGCCACTCTATTTTCGAAATGTATCGGAGATGTATTTCCTACTTTGCAGGTTTCTCATTTGGAATATTATAGACTGCCTAGTAAATGTGTGAAATATAAATCATTTCATACTTAACTGGGACTAGTTTTAGACATTATATACTATGCCGAGGGATTCTAAAGAATGCCGGATTTCAAACTTTGCCGGTAACACACACAGATATATATATATATATATATATATATATATATATATGTGTGTGTGTGTGTGTGTGTGTGTGTGTGTATGTGTATGTGTGCGTTTGTATCAGTTCCTAGACAAGTATAAATAACGAAATTATGGATATTCAGACGAATACTCAATTGTAATTTCAAAGCTATTAAAAGTATAATGGTCGAAAAACGCAAGCTAATGTTTTAATTGGCTGTTACCTCAGTGTAAAATTTCTTCTTGAAATTTCTGTAAAGTCAAAAGTGCTTCTTTGTATTGTACATGGTGTTATCAGGAAATGGAAATATGAAGGATTAAAATAAAGCAATATTAACCTCGTAAGTTATGTCATCTAGTGTAACATAGAGCACCGAAGAGAATTGTGAAATCTAATTGAATTCTCACAGATTCGAAGATAGTTCTGATTGTAACATCAATACAATGACAATTCACTGACATATAATTCCTTAAAA
>BMAW01108249.1:0-19824 GCA_019974015.1 Nephila pilipes | reverse complement strand
CGTTTAGATGTTTTCTATTACACTTTAAATTTTTGCCAATGGGTTTCAAAACACTCTGAATAATCCTAATGGACCTTACCTAATCCATAGACTTTATTTGTTGAAACTTCTTAAATTATTTATTTAAATTCTTTTAGAAATCGAACAGTAATAAGTAGAGGAAATTACTGTCACAAACATATGATGCAATGAAGAAGGAACTAGCTCCAGAAAAACCGTGTAAAAAACTGAAAGTGGTAAAAAGCTAATTTCTAGATTTATACAGCTTCTCTCAAAAAAGTAGAAAAAAATAATTGTAAAATATAGTTGGACTCCCTTCAAATGCAATTCAGTACACCCGTGTCTGTTTTACATACAGTTTTTCTGCTGCTCGCTCGATACGTAGTGCAAGGTGATGTTACAATCATGTTTAGAGAAGACATTAATATTTTTTCTTTCGATATATATATATGAATCGCCATTTCTCACAAAAGTGAAATGTTTCATTTTGTATTATTTTTTTGTAAGAGTTATTTTCAAGATCTCGTGTCAGTAGGATTAGTTTTACGCTCAATAATTTTTATTGGTCAAATTGTAAGAATTATGATTTTTCATTAAATTAGTGATCTCTGAAATATCTAACAATGATGTTGAAAGAGTTTAAACGTAAACAAAAGGCTTGTACGATCCAAGAAAAATTCAGTATTATCGAACGCACTCGAAGTGAGGCAAAACAAGTAGAAACTTAAGTTAATTGAGCCTACACAGATTGAATGGGTGACAAATGAGGATAAAATTTGTCAGTTTGCAGATAACGTATATAATGGTATAGAAACTGTCAAAAAAAAAGGGGGGGGGGTTACTAGGACTGCGGGAACAATCTTGATAAGTGTTCTTCGATTTTGTGCTCAATTTATTTTAATATTGTAACTCGTGGTTTATTTAACATGTGGATTAGTAACTATGAACACTAACTACCACGTGTTAACGGGATTATGCTCCGTATAAAGTGCAGGAGCCTTTTACCTCATAAAATTATACGGCTATTGTTATTTTGTGTCACAAATAATGGCTTGAATTGCGATATCATACTTTGCATGATCATAATTTGCACAACATTTAGTATGATTTGACCTCACAAAAATGACTTGAGAGACATGCTCATTTTCTTGGTCTGCATTTATTATTGGTAGGCAGCGGATATTATAAAATTCTTAAAAACTCTCAATTCTTAAAAAGAACTTAGATCATAGAAAATTTCCTAAAATTATTTTTAGTAAATAACTTGATACTAAATAATTTTTGAGTATAACGTAATTGAAAATAATGTTTCTAGAATGTTTTTATTATTTATGAATTATGATGAATTATTTTTATTATTTATTAATCAAATGCATTTTATTATTCTTTTTCGATTGTTAGTTTTAAAAAAGAAAAATTGAAAATGATCTCAAGGACTTTCTAGAATGAATTATTTATGTATTTATATTTAGTTATATCTTTCATGACTCCAAAAACCAACAAAAACGAAAAAAACTGAAAAATGTTTTCAACAACAGGATTCTCTCGAATTAGCTTGTGAATATTAGTAGTTATTTTCATCAGAGTTTATTTTGTTATTTAATTATACTGCATAATTATTATGTTGAACTGGAGTTGTTCGATTTCTAATTTTCTGAACGTTCTGTTAATAACAGAATTGACTTACTAGTTTAGTTATGGAAGGGCTTAGAAAGGTTTCACCATCGTATTTCAGTTGAGTGAGAAAAATTATCCGATAAGGAAAAACGTTGCTTATTTCCTTTTTGCTACACATGAAAAATATTTTACTAAACAACAGATTTCTTTTAATTGTATATACTTGAAAAGTCTTTAATGAAAAATTTTTTTGGTTAAGTTCCACTTAATTTGTATGAGATTCAATAATTTATAGACATTATATTGAATTAATCATTTTCTGTAATACTATCATATCATTTCATATAAGACTTAGTTTGTAGAACTCTACAGTAACAATATACTTTGTTTAAAATAAGTTACTTCATACGATATAATTTTTGAAACGTTTTAGACATTTTTCTCCACTTCCGTTTATATATATATATATATATATATATATATATATATATATATATATATACACTATTATTTATACTAATGAATTCTTGCAAGAAAGCTCTTCCTAAAGATATTCACAGTACTTACAAAGTGTTTTATAGGAGCCCATTGCAATTTTTCGAAGCAAAATAAGACATATAATGTATAGCACAGATAATTCTTTACTGAATAAAATAATATACATCTATTAAATTAATTAAACTTTCTGTACAATTTCTTAAAGTACTGGAGTAGTGCATTATAAAAAATATTCGTAAACAAATTAATATTCAGCTTATTTATATAAGATTTCTAAGTAAACTTGTATGTGAGCTAATAATAAATTTCCTAACTAAAGCAACACAAAAATGAAATTTTATTTAAAACATAAAGCTAATATTAGTAAAAATAAACCACAGAAATCAAGGTTCATTTTAGCCAAATTAAAATAATCCATAAAAAGACCAAATAACTATACATCATTTATACACTTTTTAAAAATCTTGAAACTGAAACAGATTGAAAAGACTCTTACATATCTGGAACCCATGTTCTCTATATAACTTACAGATTCAAAATGGCACGTGTTTACTAAAAGTTAACCGCTCACCTTCTTGATTGACTAATTATTTGATTTTGTGATATATAATTACTAAAAAATTACAAATCCTCTAAACATTACTATACAGAAGAAACCTATTATACTTAGAGACCAAAATTTTAAGAAACATAGGCTCTAAGTTTTTTTTTTATTGTTATTAACCAGTCTTTATAGTTAATTTTAAATTTATAAAATAAAAACTCCTAGTACAAGAATATATGGTTTATTAATAGTATTCCATTGGCTTATGATTGAATGAAATAAATTTTAAATCAACATAAAACCTAACATACTTATAATAATTTATAAGGTTATATATATATAATTTGCACTTATCATTTTTAAGTGTGTATTTAAAAAAATATGGAACAAATTGTCTTGATGCTGTTCGTGGAAAACTTCCTATAGTTATTATTTTGTAGTATAGAACTTGATACTTAATTATTATTTCGCATAATATAATTAAATATGTTTCTAAAAATAGAAATATGTATAATTAATCAAGAATGGTACCTGATTAATAAAGAAAGTAAAACTATCTGTCTTAACATTTGTATATCTAACAATTTTACTATTTATAATTTTCAATTGAATTTTGTAATTGAATTTACATATAATTTTGAATTAAATAAGATAGATTATAAATTTAATGAAGAGTTGGTTGATAAAAATAGTCTACCCATTTGAGTATGAAATTATTGTACTGTCAGTGTCAAATGTAAGTAATTATTGTTTTCATAATCAAGTCACTAGTGATTACCTTATAATGGCATAAATAATGCCTCTACATACATCTTCTATATAATGTAATTTTAATCTACATACTTCTATGAACTATATTTGTATTCCATGTGATGTAAGTAAACTCCCTGTATTTATGTCTCACCAGTTGTCACGGAAGCGAACATAAAAAAAAATCGCTTGATAAATTAATTTTTCCATTCTCCATAAAAGTTATTATTAATTATTTTTTACTCAGACAAAATGATCTGCTTTGTTTTACGACGTATATGACTATATCTTAGTAAAACTTTGTTGTGGTTAATGAATAAAAATGGTTCTAGATTCTCAATGAAAGTTTGAAGCCCCTAAGTGTTCTATTTTCAATTAAAATTCAGTTTGAATTCTTTACACCTACAACCTAGTTAAAGTAACAAATATTCCTATAATCTTAAAACTAAATTTCATTAATTCTAAGCAATACCACAGAATAAATTTCGATAACTTTCCGTATATTTAATTTTTGTTTTGTCAGAATATATATAATTATTATTATTTTTTATTAAACTATTGATTTTTGATGAGGGCATTGAAATATTAGTTGTCTTCAAATTATTAATTAAGAACTACATATAAATTCTTATTGAAAAGATGGCATTACTTCAGCATTTTTGAAGCGAGGTATATAATTAAAGTTTTTGTTGTAATATGAACAGAGCCACACACATATATATGAATATAAGGTAACATCTATATAAGTAAAAGAAAGAAATTGCAATGTGGAATCCGTTAGAAGATAAAATATTTTCGAATCCTACTTAAAAAAACTTTGATGTGAGGAAATTCCTTAGAATATTTTCGGCGTTTTCGACTTTATTATTGAAAAATGAAATATATCAATGAAGACTATTTCGTAAAAGAAACTTATTCTACCAGAGTTATTTTAGGGCTCAAGAGAGTATCCTGTTGATTGATGTAAGATAAGCCGAAATACGAACGCTTATTTGAATATTAAATATCTTTTAATGCTTAATATTCACATAAGCGTTCGTATTTCCACCAAGTCAATATCCATCAAGTCAAATTTTAGTGTTTTAAGGAGGTTAAAGAACAAAATTAAACGCTAAATATAGCTCCATGTTTTCTTTGTTCTACATTTTGCTTCAGACAAATGCAAATTACAGATGCCATCGCCAACATTTTATAGCTAATAAATGTCCAAATTTTTCCATAAATAAGAAAATTTTCATAATAATCTTGTTTTAAAATCTTGGATATACTTATTTTACAAATAACAGTTTTTAATCTTGAACAGTAGCAGGATCTATTTTGGTCCGTCCTTTCCAGAACGTAAAGGAACTAGCTCTGGCCTTGACATGTCTCTTCTTTTGTTCTAGTGGCTAATGGATACTAGTGTGATAACGCTTGCATATTCATACGGATGTACGTGAAATTGTGATTCCTCTCTCCATACCAGGGGCACCCATCATTTTAAGTCTAGGAACAAATTGTTTTATCGTTGCAACTCGACGAATAATTGTACATTGTAAGAGAATGTCGTAAGAGGTAAACTGTTGAAACTGTCATCCAAATGTTCAAATTCGCATTTTTTACATATATCAGAAGATACCGTAGAAATTATTAGAAATCATATAATAATTCTACAGAAGAGATGCCTAGAAATCATCAATATGCTGAAATGTACTTCCTTTCAGCAAGTTATACAAAGAAATTGGTGAATATGCAATCTGATTAGGTTTAATTGCAATACTCATTATTGCCAGTTATGCGGAAAAAAAACCCAGAATGGAGCTTTGCCATGGGAAATACTCGTCTAGCAACAAGTTTTCATGGAGTATATGTTTTTAGAATTTAATAAACTGTAAAGGAATAACAAAAGGGAAAAGTAAAAAAAAGAGAAATAAAATTAATATATTTGATGACTTATAAAAATATAATACGGATGAAAAGAATCAAATTATTACTAAGAAATGCAGTACCCTCAAAAACAACTTGTGACGTTGGTCACAAGTTGTTGGTTTTCTCTTCAATAATATCGGGGATCCTTTGGTAGTGCTTTACCAACGAAATAAAAATAATTAGGTAAATGAAGTGCAGATAAGAAAGGCAGTGACTTGAATTAGAAATAGTAATATATAAGCGATATAGAATTGAGAAGGGGGATAGAGGATAACAACAAGCTGATAATAGTTGTAGTCTGGAGAAAATCATTATAATTAATCGGTCATACAGAAAGAAATTGGAGGTGACTCCTTATCAGAATAACAGGAGGCGAATTTAATATAATCGAGAAGTGCTTGAATTAGAATGAGTGATTTGGACATTATTATTTGACCATAAATTAGGATTAACTGAGTTAAAAGTGGTACAAGATAGAACTATCTTACATATTTTATGTAAGATAAAGTGTAATGTCTTTCTCTTACGTATATATAATAGAAGTGTTGTACTTATTAACTACTTAGACTTTAAGATGCCTGCAGCGTTAAATAATGAAGGATTAATAAAAGTTTCATGTTGTGCTCTGAGTGGTGTACTACAAATGCAGCGATTAGTGCACGCATTAGTCAAAAATATGTTAGGAATAACGCTATAATGTACCAATATGTATTTTTATTGCGAATTGAGCTCGCTAAAACATTTGGAACTATTTGTTGCTGCACATTGTAACAAAAATTCGATCTCAGGTGTATAGGGTGAAAACAGTCTAACAAGAATAAAGGCAAATAATATTTTTTTCTGAAATATTGAGAGCAAAATGAAAAACAGGTAGCAAAATTCGGAAAGAATATTATTACAACAAGATCAAATACGACACATGTGCAGATCAGCAACATAAACAGATAGAAAACAGCACTTACAATAACTCTCAGCTCACCAGCTTGCTAATTTGCATTACAGACAAATCTCCAAAGTAATACTTTGCAAACTCCAGCAGATACAGGCTACTTCCCTACAGATTCCTCCGAAGTTTCCTTTCTACCAATTTCGATAGGCTAAACATCTCTCCGTATTTATAGTTGTTCATTTCAAGTGTGACATCATAGGAAAACCCTGGAAAAGTTTAAACCTTCATCCCAGTCGAGATAACCCTTAATTCCCTAACTTTCCAGAATCTTATTTTTGTGTCAAAGTTGCTGATTCTCACCTATCAAAATGGTTGCCAAACTAATTGCCAAGCTTGAAGCTTCATTTTGTCTTTCTTTGATGACCGACAAAATGTCTAAATGTGTATTTTTCTTTATAAGTGTAACTAAGCAAAGAAGCGCCGTCGGAGGTTCGTAAGAATATATTCAATGATTTATAGAATTAGTCAAGTTTATTCAGCGCATTCTAACTAGTATGCCCAGCTGGCAGCAGTTAGTCTACAACGTTTATTTGAAACTATTGAACACTCGGCGCTGGGAACCACTGATTTAGGTAGACAAATAGGAGAATTTACAAATGAGTAGAAAAATATCTGTATTAAGAGAATAGTATAAGTTCAAAATGACAAAGAATGGTCAAAATTGAGATTTTTATTTGAATAATATTCCTGAAGTTTCCTAAAATAATTGGGTCTAATAAATTTGCTCTTTTGATCAAAAGGTTTGGAAGATATGAAAGAATTAAAAATACCTCCACAGATACCTTTAAATGAATGTTTCCCCAGCCATTAAATGTAAACAAGAACAGATGATGCTTAATTTTCAGTGTATGTTCAGCCTCATTTATTATTTTTTCACTGTAGAAGATTGCTTATATGAATTTAAACTTTTAATTTTATTTATGTTATATATATTATGTCATTCCCGAGTACTTTTTATTAAATTATATACCTTTTCAAGAATATTACTATGTGTTTTCTTGCTTAGCCGTTGAATAATATAATCAGTTTTGAATAAGATATTATAAGCGATTAATATTTCATTTAATTACTTGTAGCATTTCACAATGTCCACAATCAGTTTTCGTTATCAAGTGGTACGATGGGACTATATGAATACAAGATGAATGCCAAGCAAATAAGACATGGGTATTTAAATCATAACAGAAACATTGTAATATACATCAAATTCAACCTAATACAAGTGGTCATGTATTCCAAGTAGTGAAAATTATAGAGAGAAAAGCTATGATTACTTAAATTCTAGTCATTCTAAAGAACATAATGAATCAGAAACAGAAAGAGAACTGCCTACCATCGAGGTTCCATACTCTTCTGGAACCTATGGTGAAGGAGCAAAGTGATCTGACATATATATTAGTTGATACAAATATTGGGAAGAGTTTAGTATCAAGTTTAAAATGCTATAAATGTGATGCGTACATGCGTATTTCTTTTAGAAAGAAATATACATATTGTGAAATGTAATCATCACTTACACTACCCAACATATTTTCAACTCATTGAACTAAACATTTAAAAAATTAGTTTTAATGATCGACTGCCCCCTAAAAATTCTGCGTCATGCAGTTATCATTCAGATTTCAAATAACGGATTTTCCTGCCGTTATATCTACACTTCGGGGTTTTCAAAGATTACTTAAAATTATATTGAATGAGGTTGTCTATATTTAAGGTTATCGTTTTTTAGGATGAAAGAATATAAAACACGTAAAACCTCTCCCAGCTTCACAATTCTCACCTGAGAGATCAATATTTGTTTTTTTTTTTCATGATGTTTTTTTAAAATAATGTTATGATTATTCTTTTGTTGGTTTATATTTATTTCATTTTACAGCTGTTTTTATTTATATTTTTTGTGCCATGGAAAGGGGGCGGGTCAAAAACAGAAAACATTTAATCTATCCAATCCGCATCATGGTATGATATGCTAATTTACAGGATCAAATAATTGGATAGTGTATGCAAAACCCATATAAAACATATCCACGAGTGAAAAGACTGCTCAAAAACCAGAAGCAAAATGTTCACGGGTTGTTACACAGTGCAAATGAAGAAACAGATAATGAATGAAAATCAACAGTGTGCAAATGGCACGCTACGTGTTAATGCTAGAAACGTGAATGAACATTTAATGTCTTAGCATGAATGAATATTTAATGATAGTAAACGAAAGGAAATTCACATCCTCAGAAATAATCTTCGGCACTTTTACTGGATAAAATGACAATAATAACCAAATATTAAATAGGATGCCTCTGGTTTACCAGGAGAATTTCAAGGTATTTAAATAGATGATGACATTTTGAATGTGGCCATGTAATTACAAGGCATTAAGAGTGAGTATTCTTCCATTCCTTCGAATGGGTACTTATTAGAAAGTACAAGGCGATATTTTTTCCATGCAATTTATTCAAATAATTAACATAATTTTCCTATATAATACTCGTATTTGCGTGATCAGATTTTAGATTATAGCTTAAACGTGACCATTGAACTTGTACATCGTTTAAACTACAAATGGGCGTTACTTCACGGCATGATAGATAATAGTACTATGTGTTAGAATCACTTTCAATAATAGGTTCAACTCAGTTTATTATTTGATGAGTCATTCATGTAATGAATGAAATATCAATTGCATGAACAAGAAGTTACACAGGATTTGTCGATGTTTCTGAGAAATTCACATTTATCATATTTTTCGCAATGACTTGGTCGTAAACACTATAAAAGGCATGCAAAAATACGAAATCAATACTAAAAAGAACATGTTCATGGATTCCACCGCCGTACTGAACATAACATATGAAACTCATTTGAAAACCGGTGGGCTGAAATCTTTAAAAGATGCCCAACTCATTGTAGAGAACATTCATTATAATAGTTCGATTAACACTAATCATCATCATCATATTTGCCTATAGTTTTGGAAATTTTGAAATACTCATATAATCCTGAAAAAGATATATGTTCTAAATTTGATTAGAGTATTTCACTTTATTGAAACCCATTGGAATTGACAAAATTAGAGTTTATTAAATTTGAAAATGTTGATTTGGTTTAAATTGAAAAGAGCTTAATGTTTCATAGTGTGGAGCTCACCTTTATGTTTAATTTATACCGATAAGAGTAACATTACCAGGACCGCAAGCGGCTCACGATGAATCCAAATAAATGGGATGCCTTGCTAAAAACGAATGAAAAAATACATTTGTGGTAAGTTATTTACAAATGTTGTACATTATTTCTCTTATACATTACTTGAATTTGTCTTCATTCGTCAAGAGCTACCTTCAGAATTTTGTTTTTACATTACAAGAAGTAAAAAAAGATACATTTGAAAATAATAGTGCTTCAGATTTTTATCTTCCACAGCCACTACTTGATGCGATTATCGTTCATTTGACTTTCTCAAAATTCCTTTTTGGTGATGGAAATGACATACGATAATTAAGTATCTCCCTCTGTACTCCCCACAGTTACCTGAAAGTCATCCAATTTAGATTCAGAGACCAGTATGATTTAGTCAGGATTACGATTTAGATCCATGAAATTTAGTCGGGAATCTAGGGCGTAAACAATAACTACAATCGAGTTAAATTTGTCACCTTATGCGTCCCGTCAACGGGTTTTGCCGACTGCCAGGAGGGTTTCGACGCCATTATAAAAAAAAGTTTTAGCGTGAGGGTCCCCTTTTCCCTCGCTTTAAGAGAGCTAGATTGGAGGTAAGCTCTAAGAAGATGGTACTTCCAAACTCACTTCTCTCTCCCAGATAGTTAATGCGAATTATAAATAGTAATCTGTAATCTTATTTTTCAATAAACTTAATTTTTAATTCAATTGTCTAGTGGAATAATATTCTTTATTTATAATCTTTAGAATCTGGTGTAAATGAACATAGCATCGTTTAAACTTTAGGATTCAGGGCCGTATTAGTACACATCACTCGACACCATCACGACAGGATCAAGATGTGAAATAGCATAATTGGAATAGGAGCAATAACGAACTTTCAAAACACCGTGAATACTTTTCAATTATTCTGACATCACTATGTATATGAATTAAAATGAGGGTCATCTGTGTTTTAACAAAAAAGAGGAGTTAGTGAGGAATTATAAAGAAACATAGTTCGGTACGTTTTTGCTTGGCGCGTGCCAAACGAGTCTCGTTCCTTTCCTGCAGTGTCAATGAGTGAAACTTGGATTGAGTAGCGTTTAGTCGCTCTTTATGATTTAATCTCAAGATCAAACTTTATTAGAGACATGAAAGCATTGTCGTTTTTTCTCTCTCCTTATGATCATCATTGTAAGTTCCAAGTATAACTTACTAGCGGCATTAAGGAATGGTCGTTATTGTCGCTCTTAATAAATTGACATTTCATGTAACACAGGGCACAATTATTAGAATGCACATAGGTTCTAATTATTATTACATCAATAAATTTTATTATTGTTTCATAAATTACAGTCCACTCATTTATACAATTGATTACATCTGGGCTATTTCCCCAAACATATACTACATAACTACATACATCGATATACATTAACACTGTTGAATTATAATGGACTTTAAGTAAATCTTTAGGGGAAGTAAAAGTTGAATGGAATATTTAAATTGAAAGAAGAAAATTACTGGCTTCGTTACAGGTTTTTTTTGGGGAGAAATAAACGAGTAATAATAAATACTTTAAAATATTTTATTGAATTTTTTACTTTCAACTTTTTTAAATGCTTGTAAATTTAGGACCTTTTGGACAAAATATTTATTTTATTTATAACTATTACAAGATGAAATCCTTTTAAATTACGAAATATTGAATTTTCTGTTTTCCCTTTTCTCCACTTGATAGTTTTTCACATTTAATTTTCATTATCACAAACTAATCTGAAATCGGTTATTACTAATCTTAATCGACGGCATTTACTATGGACTATACGCAGAAAAGAGAAAAAAATCTATGCATTTCAAATAAACTATCCTTTCACATTTCAAAACAATGCAATTCAATGCTAAAAATCTAATTACTTATATGGGATTGTGGAATCAGTTCTCTAACAGATGGCATTCCCCTCGCTAGTGGCGTTGACTAATGCACGTACCGCTAAGTAGATGTAAAGGAATTGAACGGCGACCCTTATGAAGAAGTTACGTCGAACTAAAGCTTTTTAATCTTAAATAACTGACTCTACCAAACTCTGATGGCAGAAACCATATTATTGTTACACTTCTTCTCTGATTTGATGGATGACTTTAAACTTAAGAATATTGCGATTAACACATTTATTTATAATAAACTCGGCCAATGATGTGATAGTGAAAGAAAAGGCTCCTATCACAGATGGAAATAGAAAATAACGAAATTAACAAAGACTGAAAGACCATCATTTGGTGTCTTCTATTCTTTTATTTAAACAACATGATTAAAGTTAACAATTCTTACCCGGAAGAGGATGATAGCTGTTTTGTTTCATTTTCATACCTGAGATTTGTTTCATTGTGTACAAGTATTTTATGTGTGATTTGCGAGTGCTACATGCCTATTTGAAAGTCTTAACGTGTGTGTTGTGTTTAACTCTTGGCAAGTTTGTTTTTTATTTAAGTGTGAAGCCAAGAGAAATGCAGGGCAACCAAAAAAAGGGAATGTACTCTTTCCTCCTGAAAAGGTGATTCACACTCGGAGCATTAAACGTGCAATGACCCTCTGCGATATTCCATGCGTAAATTCAAAGAGTTCAAGAGGGTCCAAGAGTTCATTAGAGAGGGAAGAAATTAAAACTCACTTCTTCCATAATCGTGGGAACTTCGTATAAATATTGATGGTCAAAGACTCTCCATTCCGAACTGTGATAATCTGTTCATCTTTCATTCATTGTTCATTCATCCATAATGAAAAATAAAACGATGACTTAGATCCATTGCGTGTGTCCGATAAACCACATATACATATATTTAAAGTAAGTATAATTTTTCTGCTACGCACACATATTCAGGGGATCATAAAATGTAGCTATTGGAAAATGGGAAATATTTCTTAACGTAATGAAATGAACATTTAGATAAACATATATGTTTCTTCTAATATGCTTTTAAGATCTAATATTTTATAAAAAATGATACCGATGGAAATGATTTCATTTCCTTTCGCAGTTTCGAAATTTGAAAATAAAATAACGTGTGCAAAATTTACTTTTTTCCTTTGAATGTGTAATACAAGCTTCTATATTAATTTAATCGTACATTTATAACATTTTGAAGCTTGTAATGTTTGAGTTTCTGAAAATAACTTTAATTCGTTTTCGTTCATGGTACGACACTAATAAAATTATTGTTTTATTATGCGGCTTCCAATAAATGTATTAAAATTTTTTATTCAATATTTTTATTACATTGAACGATTTTGATTGTCCATTTCTGATCGACACGTCTTCTAAACACAGCCAATATACTTAGTAATATAGAACCATGAACATATGACGTGGTCGACACAAGAGTTGGTACTCCAATATTCCCATTCCTTATTTAGTAATCACCAACAAATAGATAAAATTAATGAAAATATCTACGAAAAGAGAAGTGTAAATCTATGAACTTTTAATGGGATGTTGGTGTCACTATTTGCTATATGTAAGTCAACTACCGGGTATAAGTGGTAGGGTTACAGATAAGATATCATTTGGGCAAAAGTATTTTGTTCCAAGATTTGAATTAAGGCATTATTATTTGTACTTCTGTAAAAATATTTCGAAGTCTAAAACAGCCGAAATTGTGGATGTGGCAAGAAGAAAGGTATCGCCTATCACATCCAGCAGTAAAAAAAGAACGATAAATTACGTTTGAACTTGGAAACAATGGAAGGAAAAGGAAATTATCCGATGGAGAATAAGACAGGAATGATATGAATTATGCGCCAAAAGTCTAAATCAATGGGTAAGAAAATAACAGAATATTTAAACATCTGTCAAAAAAGCCATCTCAAGCAGAATAGTTTATCGAGAATTTAAAATATATTTTTCTCTCCTAATTTCAAACTTCTCATTTTCAACATCGATACCAAAAAACGCAAGCAGTAGAGCAGAAAGCATGAAAATTAGGACCATGATGACTAAAAAATATAATTTGTTCTGACAAGTCTTCATTCATTATTTTTTCGTCACGGGAAATATTTATGCTCTGCTACGATCTCAAGAAATATTCCTATCTGCTGCTTAGATTCAGTTATAAGGCATAAAGGGGATCATGAATGGAGTGATATGCTATTTTTTGCCATTCTTTAGGAACAATAGTTATTCTAAACGATTGGATATCTACTGAAACCTATTTGTACAATCTCCTTTTTTAGGTTTACTTTATAGTGCGCATAATCTTCTCTGTGGCTATCCCATGTTCCAGGAGTATAAAATTCTTGCTTAAACAGCAAAATGCATCATAAGTTGATTTCTTCAAGACGAGCATGAATTGAAATAGTTGCCTTTGTTGTCCTTGTTCACCAGATCTAACCATTATTGATACATTACTAGAGTACCTTGACCAACAAGCAAGGATATAATTTTCTCCCTCTTAATCACTATCAAAAGTTTAAGATATTTTACAGGAAGAATGGTATTAAATGCCGTAATCTTATTTGAGAGATCTACACTTACTCAATATCGAATTTTCGAAGTTCATAATGCTCGTGTGTGTACACAGTGGCGGGAATTAGGGATGATCAAGGTGTGGGGGAAGACTTCTCCCTCTCTCTTTATGGAAAAAATTTAGTTTTTAACCCGCTTAAAATTAGAAGTAATAAACTAAACATTTGTAAAAACATTGTTGTCTTATATCTCACCTAATTATCTTTACTTTCCTATCTGGAAATATTATAGGATTTCCAGAAAGGAAAGGAAAGATAAATCTAATAAATCTAAATCCTATTCCCTGTCAGAAATTTACGCAAAATGGAATTTGATGTCTCGCAGCACAGTTCTTATACTATTGATATCAACTCTCTCTCACACACACACATACACACACACACTTCTCTGTAAACATTTGTCTAGGAAGTGTCAAAAACCTATCATTATCAAATTAAATTTTTAAGTTTGTGTATGTATATACTTCCTTACTCCCTTCTCGTCCCTCCTTATTTTTTGTTGAGTATAATTTGCTCCCAATCACTTCTAAATCCAAATCATTGCCACTTGTAGACAAACACCATATAACTAAAAAAAATCAGATTGATTGCATAATTTTATCATTATTTTTTCCCTATATGTATTTTAAACATATTTGAATAATCTAAATTGGAAATAATTGATAGTAAAAAGGTAATTGATTGGTATTTAAATAATCATTTAATTAAAATTGTGTCATCAGCATTAATTAAATGATTATATAAATACCAATCAATTATCTTTTCTCTAGAGTTTAGGTTCCAGGAAGAGAAAAAAAAACAAGCAAAACATTATCAATCAGACATTAGGACGCATGAGTGAAGAAATATAAAGAAATATTAAAATTTAAATTGGGAAAAAAATTGCATTCGTTTCTTTTATCTCAAAAAACTTATTAGAAGTAGGAATTGTTACTGTTCACTTGTGGCGCCATCTATGATTTCATACCTCAACTATATTTATTTGATATGATTATGCTTAAACATAAATCTTCTTTCAGTACGATAGGAAAAGAAACGGAAGGGGAAAAAAATGAATAGATATTATAATCCCTTATAAAATTAGGTTTTTCAAAATGAGCTCAGACAGAGACATTTTACTACATAACTACTAATGTTAATGTAGTTCATAAAACAAAATGTGAAAAGGATGTATTATATGCATTAAAAATAAATATAAATTCAAATTATACTCTAAAATCTTATATATTTCAATTAAATTTTTTTTTATTCTTCAGTTAAAATTATATAATAATTATAATTATATTTAAGCAAATATAAAATTTTTAAATTGAAAATCAAACATAGTTATTAATTTCGTAATACGCATACTTAACAATACGCAATGTGCTTAAACATATTATTAGTAAAATATATTAATAAAACTTATTTTAGCTATATTATCTTTTGTCATCAGTAAACCTTAATTCAGTATACGTGATGCATTATATTTGTGTGATATGCATTTATATTTAATTTTCATATATAAATTTAATCAGGAGAGTTGAAGACTGCGTTTTCATCCCGAGAAAAATGTTGAATTCTTTAGCACTAGATGGCGCCACGAGCCTTTAATTTGGAATATTAGATCTTTAAATAGTGTAGGACTACTTGGGACAAGTGTTCAGATCTGAGTAACAGCTCTGTAATCGGATTAAAAGTTTCTACATATGTATATGTTTTCCCTTTTAAAAGATTTTCATAAGATATGCATTGCTTTACATGGGTTGAAAAAAATTTACTTAAAAGTTCAATCAAACGATAATCTGTACAAATA
Organism: Nephila pilipes; assembly: GCA_019974015.1. NCBI lineage: Eukaryota > Metazoa > Arthropoda > Arachnida > Araneae > Nephilidae > Nephila > Nephila pilipes. The sequence goes on along the minus strand of BMAW01108249.1, from coordinate 4,085 downwards.
ATTATAGTAAAAAACGTGAAAAATACAAATGTACTTACAGAAACACAAAAGTACATTATGAATAGTACATACTGCAAACAAAATTACAACTTGAAATTACGCACTGAAGAAATAGTAAATAAATATTGCATACATGAAAACGTAAAAAAAAAGTTTCGAGAAAAAAGTGCTTTATTCTTTTTCTAAATTGCTAAATTACTTTAAGTAAAACGGGATAATAAATCAAATTGATCAATAAATAGAAATAATCGTAAGATCTGGCAGAGCTACGCACATCCATTTTCTCTCCGATACAAGATGGAGTTTCTCAAAACATTAGAGTTTCACACTAGAAACAGTGTTGTAGTAATAATGTTAAAGGAAAAAAATTTCGAAACAAGCAAGTATTGATAAATAAAATGCAGAAATAAAAATAAATTGTTATAAAATATGACGGAGTTGCATCTGTTTGAAACTAGACTAAATATGTATTATGTTATTGTTTTATAATATTTAACTAATTATATAGTTATAGCTGCAATGCACTTGAATCACCTCCTCACCTCCTGACATCTATTCCTTAGTTTTACCCAAAGGGACCGAGCTCATCAACAAGGGCTTAGAGTTACAAAAGCAAGTCCCTCAGGAACACAAAATACCCTCGCCTTCCAACAAGCATTAATTTAAATCAGCAAATTTACAAAAATATATTTACAATCAAATCAACAAATTCAACAGGGAATATATATACAATCCTTTTACCAATATTTTAACAATATAATCTAGTTTACAATAATTTAACAGTCGAGTTTGTTAGAAAATTAAGCTTTCATTGGAATAAGGAGAATAATTGTAACGGGTTCTTACGTGTAATTCGCTTCAATTAACATTTTGGGACAAAATATGACGCCATTTGATTTGATTATGATTGTTTTATTAACGTCACACTGAGAAGCAACAAGAGGGCTATTAATGAGGGACTTTGTAACTTTTACCCTTGGTCAAGTAACGAGATCAGATTTAGTCCTCCATCTCGATAGGATTTACGACAGTATATGTTTCTTTATCCTTTCGGACAAGTCATGTGATTAATTGATTATTTCTCATAAAAGTTTCCATGAGAAACAACACTAGAGCTATTTGCAACGGACCTTTTGATTTTGAACCTTAGCCGAGAGACGAGGACGATACCTAAGCTTGCACATTACTCTCTTACTTTCTACGCACCAAACGGGTTTCCATTGAGAAACGACAAATTTAACGCTCGTCAATCCCACTATATGATGATCTTTATCGGTGCTAGAACTTACGACACGACAGAAACAATGGCGACAATATTAATTGTTAATGTAGACCTTTGAAGCGATTTGAGGGCTATTGGCGATATATTTCGTAATGTTGAGCCTTGGCCAGGTGACGAGAACGACACCATCCTCTCAAAATTTCCACGCATATCAACGTGACGACTTAGTACATTGGTAGATTTAATGTGCATTATTCCCGCTTCAAAGCAAATTTTTAGGGGAATCAGGACTTGAGCCCACGACTGGATGGTAAGAACGCCGGCCGCAAGTTCGCGATTATGACAACTTGGCTAACCACGGCCATATAATATTTATCTGAGAAAGATTTCATGAATATTCAGTGCTTTAAATGTATTGATTTTGAACAAAATATTATAAGAGTTAAAATATTATAAAAAATTATAAACATAATTTTACTCTGTGCTCTAGTATAATTTTTAAAAAAGTATATATATATATATATATATATATATATATATATATATATATATATAATTTTGTTTTGTTCTACAAATATTACGTTTTTTTAAAAAAAATAAATTTATTACTTTATATTTCATATGAGGGGGATTCAGAAAGTACCCATGTCATGAATGGGAAATGTGTATGGGATAATACACTGTAGTAGTGCTGAGTGACCAATTTTCCTTTGTCTCGGAAGTAAATAAGTGTGACGTCTATTCCAAAAATCGTTACAATAACTTTTCCGATCGACGAGACCGTCTTCACCTTCTTTAGAGTAGATTCAGAGGAAGCACTTCATTGCTTTTTTTACATTTTGGTATTTGGAGTAAAATGATAAACTCAGGTCTCTTCGATGTCGACAATTCGAAGCAATGAAAATTTGATTTGTCAGCACATGAAGGCCAATTCTGAACCAACCATTGAATTAGTATAAGATCTAGTTTGCCACCATTCAAGAGGGGTTGCATACAATAGTAACATGAAATTGCCTCTGCAACGCCATCTATGGTCAGAAATAAAAACTTTTTGAATCACCCTCGTATAAGATCTAATAGAAATATGATATAAAAATATATTTAAAAATGTAATAATAAAATGCTAAATTGTAACCCAAGTATAAATAATGTTTCAGCAGTATTTAATGTGGTCCGTCAATTTTTTTTTGCATATTTAATTAAGATATAAAATCAATTAAAAGTTGCCAAGTAATTTTCTTTCAAACCGTTTCCATCATTAAGAGTTTCCAAAGCGGCTTCATATTCCATTATTGAACTTAAATTTTTCCAGACAATTTCCTTTTTAGTCTTTCATAACTTTTTTTGAATTTACTAAAGAACAGTTCCAAGAATAAAAATATATTCTTTTTTCTCTTACTTTTTTTCATTTTCATGATAAGCCGTGACATAAGATGTGTCAAGTATGAAAGAGTTTTTTACATAATAGAAGAAATTTTCTTTTATGACATCTTTCGAAACTTTTTGTTAAACCAATTTCTGAAGTGACGTCGAAAATTAAATGATTCAAAGAAATATTCATTGTAAAAAAAAGATACGGAAATGATAAAAAAAAAAAAAAAAAAAAGTAATGCAATTCATAAGCCAGACAAAGGGACAGGTTATAAAACTTGAACTGCAGAAAATAAATTTTGAACGTATAAGATGAAGAGGAAGAAGATATTTCTGTAACGAATTAAGTGTATAAATTGATTCTTTTAGCCAACGAACTTGCAGAAAATGATTTATATAAATGTTTAAAATATTCGAAGCAATTCTTAGAATTTTGAAACTGTGACAGTATTTCGCTGAGCATAAATTTTATTCGATCGATCAAAGATGAAGTATTAAAGAATACATGCTATTTCAGCATTTGTATTGTAGTACTCCATGAACTTAGAGCTTGCAAAATCGAAAAACGTGGTATAAAACTTTTCGAATGCATTTCTGAAAAATGTTTTATTGTACACTCTTCTAAAATGAAATTGTCGCAGAAAATAATGAAATATTATAAAGTCAAAAATATTTTGAAAACTCTTGATCTATTACAATACTACTTTGCAACAATGGTTTTTAAAAGATTACAATTATATTATTTCAATAATGAAGAAGAGAAATTGGAGGGAAAAAAGTTAATTCGCGAAAGTCCATTTTTAAAATTTTATTTGCGATTACACCTCGGTTAGAAGATCGTGAATAAGATAATAACACAACCGAACTACACGCCTGAATTCGAAATTAGGTGTAACAATGTTTTAAGTCGTTACAGTTACGGAAGCAGTTATAATAAAGTTAACAAATTATAGAATAAATAATAAAATTTTAGTTTGAAGTTTTAAATCCAGAATTTCCGTGAGCAAGAAGAGCATATACTATCTGTCAAGAAGTCTTGCATATTAAATATTTGGTACTATACGAGGATATCGTAAAGTTTTGATTATTACTAGAAAATAATCGAGGGAACTGAATAAAATTTATTTTGCGTATTAATTCTCCTTTACCTGCGTAATGTTGTAAATTACAGACATTAATGTTGATATGTGTGATATCAGGAAGCTATAGATTGATTGGTTTTTTTTAACGACTTACTTAAAAAAAATAACTCGAGGGTTATTGGCAACGGTCCTCGATATTTCGAACGTCGGCTAGGTGACGAGGACAGCACTTGAGTTGCTATCTCTTTCTACAAATTTTTACACTCCCATAAATGGGAGGGACTTAGAGCCTTTACAGATTTATTGCACTACAATCCGCTACACTCCGGGTCTTCAGAGGAATCAGGACTCGAACCCACGACTTGACGAAAATAATGTCGGTCGCGAGCTCGTGACCATGACCACTCGGC
>BMAW01108230.1:0-52337 GCA_019974015.1 Nephila pilipes | reverse complement strand
GGGGGGAGGGAATGAACCATTTACGTCCCATATATATCCCGGCACGTTACTCTAAATAAGATGTCACCCAACCTTTCAGCCTGAGCATCGCATTAATTATCAACAGCAGTTAGGGGGCCAGTTAGACATTCGAGGTCCAAATAAAAAAAAATCAAATCATACATTTTGTTTTTAATTATTTATTTAATATAATTTTCTTCAATTATCATTTAATAATGCATTGATATACTTCACATGAGCACCTGGTATTGTAGGAATGGTGAAATTATTTCCTGGGTGGCAAAAAAGCACTCATTTGTGGATTTGATGTCCCTAACATCAACAGTGACCTGAGATTATCATCAGACAAGTTTGTTTTTGAATTATTCTTCAGGTATTTCATTTTGAAAATGTTTTTTCTCACAAGGATTTTGTTTCAAAGATTGAAAGAAGACATACGTTGAAACAAAAGGTATTACATTAGAAAAGACTCCCCTGGGCAAAAACTGATAAAACCCACCATCCTTTGAACTTATCCCAAAGGAGGTCATTTGATTTTAACTCAATGACCACAAACTGTAGATCATCTGGGCAACTAGCCACATCCGTTTCAAATTAGTTTGAATTCATCTCACTTCTTCTGCCTTTGAATCAAAGTTAGATAATCGTTTCTGAAAATGTAGCTGGAGGTCTTTGATGATCTTGCATGCAAAGGAAGAGGGGGACTCAGCTGTTGCTACATCCATCAGGATCTTGCGCTGCTGTAAGTGCGTCGAATTGATGGCCTGTACTGGTTCCACAAGCAAGAGAAGTTTAGATACGAAGGCCTTTAGATGGATGGTTAGATCAGACACTATAATTTTCTCTCCTTACAGTTTTAGGTTCAGAAAATGTAAATGTTATGACTAGTCATGTCTGCAGCAAAGTCCACAATTTCCATACTCACTTTTCATCAAACAGTAATGACTGTGATTTGCCTTCTTTTTCCAGGAAGTCATCAATTTCCTTTCTTAATTCAAATACTCTGCTCATAAATTTCTCAGAAATTAGCCTTCTAAATATATTTCTTAGCCTTCTGTAATATGGTAAATCTTACGATTCTGTGTCTGCATCTTTCAACATGTCTCTAAGCTGTCTATGGTTGAGCCTGTGTGACCTTATTTCAATTCACCATCTTCACCACATTATTCAGTACACTGCTAATATTCTCATATTTCGCACACACAGCTTACCGGTGAATAATATAGTGCATGAACATTGGTTGTGGAACGTTTTTCTCATCACATACCTGTTTCACTTGTCCAACCAAGCCTTTCTTTATGCCATTCATGTTCTCTCCTCTATCAACAGTCAAGCAAATGACGTTAATCTAGTCAAAGTTATAATCAGCAAGTGTTTTTTTAAAATTCATTTAATATATCCTCAGCGGTAACGGTGTCATGCATGCTATGTAGGGAATCCAGCTCCTGCGTTGTATTCATCTCTACATCCACGCCTCTAATAAACATAAGCAATTGAGTGGTGGATCAGCTGCCCAGCGATTCATCTATTACTACTGAAAAATGGCGAAACTTGCTTGCATTTTTTTCTCTTTCAGTCACAATGTTTTCAGCCCTATCTGAAACACGGCGGGCAAAGGTATTTGCACCCAAAGGTGTATTTAAAATTGTTTCAACTTTTTATGGGAAAGTTTCCCAACCACCTCCAGTAAACATTCCTTCATTACTTCGTCCTCTGTAAGCGACTTGCCACTTTTAGATAGGACGTAGGAAATTTTATAACTGGGCTTCGTTAAGGATTTATTTCCATTTGAGGATTTATTTAGAACAATACCCTCTGAAATGAGAATTGACTTTGAAATTTAGAAACCTTTAAGGCATATATTTTACCCTTCCAACTGTACATATATCTCCTGATGTTTGCATCGATGATGACGGCGCAAGTTTTGATCTTTCTTCACACACAACCACAGTTTCGTTGCAAATCACAAACAATACTCTTTCTCCGGATATAATGAAGAAGTATTTCACACTCTATTCGTCCTGAAATTGATAACACTCATCGTCTATTTTTCTTTTCCTATTCTCGGCCATCATTGAGCACTAAAATAAAATAATATCAACATGAATAAATAGTAAGACTGAAAGCATCTTGCACACAATATCGCTCAAAAAACCTGATTATGCTTACTAACTTCGTCGCAATTACAACTGCAAATGATCCAGAACAATTTTTAAAAATTCTTATGATTTCTTAAGTTGAACTTAACTGAATATAGTCTGCAAATATATCCTCTTATGGTACAGAGATTGTTGCTTTTAATATTTCCTCTTCAGAATATTTGGAAATTTTTTGTTAAACTAACGACATTCCCAGTAATTTATACAAACTTTCAAGTAATCACGCGAAGGTAATTATCACCAAATAAAATAGAGTGCAACATGTCTCCCAATTAGACGGTAATTGACACCAACACCTCCTCATCACAGCAGTCAACCGCAAGTGGCAAATTGTGATCAAAATAATCAAGTATTGAACAAGCAGCAAAACATTTAAAAACTGCCATTAAATGACGTAATATAATCTCATCGACTATGAACAGAAGTAGAAAAAGTAAGCAGCGAATAAGGTTTCTGAAATGTAGTGATTGATCGGAAAACATAACGCAAACTGTGCGCCTCTATTTTATTTCTGTAAATACATAACGTCGACGAAAGTGACGGCAGATAGTGGCAGGATGCACGTAAATTACAGGATACAGATAAAAAGGTTTCCACGGGAAGGATGAGAGGGCCTCGCGGACCGTATTTTCGAGACCCTTGCTCTACGTGACTGGGCGAACCATAAGTCGGTTTCTAACCTGGCAGAATTGTTCGATAATTATGAATAATTAAGAAAGGTAAAATCTAGATTCGGCGATAGAGTTTATAAAAGCACTCTAATATCTGGAATGAAGGGGAAAAAACTAGATTAGGATATTCTCCTAACAAATAAATCGTTTATCCTTATCAACGATCTAAATCAAAGGGAAAGGCATTCGACAATCACCCAGATGTTTTCATTTCTATGTGATTGGTTATATAAAATCTGCATACCCTAAATTAATCTAGAAGTAAGAGACATAATCCGTAAATAACATCGAAGGAAACAAAACCTTTAATTTCCTTACTTCATATACTAGTAAAGGCTCCGTGAATTAAAAAAAAAAAAGAGTAAATCTTATGAGAGATACTGGAGAGACCATTGAACTAATGCAGGGCCTGCAAAGTGTTCTATATGGACTTTCGGGAGTTGATATAGTATAAATAGAAGTCCATACGACTAGGGGGTCAATTGGGGGTTGATGAATGAATACTAATGTTATTCATTAACATATTTTCTGACAGCAATATTGAATATACAATTTTCGTTTGGAATCTCATTTGTAATTATAATATAGTAAGTGAAGTTTTTATAATAGTTTATAAATTATTTAAATTCTCATTCCTGCATATTTTTTAAAATAATTATTTATCTTTTTTTTACTGTTAGAATATGTGTTTTGCGATGGGTTTTCATTCTCAGACTTGAGAGAAATGATTCTTGAACTATTTTGTTACAGAATGGCCCAAATCAGAGCGAAACCTCTTAAAAATAACTGTTCATTAGCTTTGCGAGAAAATGATAAACTCTCGAACAAATTATCATTACACGCCGAAATAGGATAGTTGTCAAGAGGTGCATATTTACAAACACTTGTTGAATTTTTAAGCAGTTACAGAGTTTCTTACTAAAATTAATCCAGCCTTAAGTGACAAAGTAAAAAATAAAAAACAATACTTTTTATATGGCCGATGTATTTGCAGAGTTCAATATGTTCAAACACGTCACCAAGGAAAAGATATTACATCAATTCAAGAGTGAACAGCTATTTTAAGCTATCAAGATAAATTAAACTTGTTTGAGTTTTTATTGTGACAGGAAGAATTTCAATACTCTTGAAATTTTCGGCGATTGGATATAATAGACATATAATTGGAAATATATACAAATCATCTCCAAACATTAAGTGGTGATTTTAATTCATGCTTTGGAGATATTAAAAACATAGATATCCCAGAATGCACTATCTCCCCACTTTCTGCTCAAGTTGAAAATAACGACAGTCATTTGCAATATGAAGTCATTGAATTCTTAGTTTACCCTGAAGCATAGATGTTTTTTAATAATTTTAGTGCAAGTAAATTTTGTACGAATATAAGTATTACGCAAAAATATCCAAAACTTTAATTACGGCATTCCCAATCCCATGTATGGTTGAATCTGACTTCAGTCATATTAATTCTATTTTAACAAGGAAGAGAAATAAATAGAATTTAGAGCTCCGGGACGAAGTAAGACTGAAATTAACAAATTTTGAGCCAAATATTGCTAATTTAGCCAAGAGTCTTAGCATGCACATCATTCTCATTGATTTATATAAAAATCTGATTTTATCAAAATCAAAAGAGGGAAAAAATTAACTGCTTCTGAAATGATTTAATTTATTTAAGTAATAGAAAAGTATTTTTTTCTTTTGTTATCATTTTTATAGAGGAGGTTGATAAGAGAATTCTAAAATTTTTGGGGTTCGATGATCAAAAACGTTTGGTGGCCCCTGATCTAGGGTGTAAAAGTCATTCTTCATTTTCCAGTGAGAAATTCTGAATTGAGCACCCTCTGAGTATGGAATTAATTAGTTTGTTCCTCGCGATCGTGGAAGTTTCCTGAGATTTTGGTTTGGTTGAAACCAAACAGCTATTTGCACAAAATATTTGAACTAAAACGATAGATATTTGTTAGGAAATATAAAAGCTGATCTAATTAAAGAGAAAACAGGATAAATGAGAGAATTATTTTCGTTAAAGGTCATTAATGTTGTCCAGTCAAGGTCCCAAATTAAAGCAGGAAAAAACCCAGAAAATAACTAGATTAAAACTAATATTATGGAAATTAGAGAGATAATCCTATAATTATTTCTCTAGAAATCGATGATTAAATTTCAATTACTGCGACGCAGAAAGATATTTCCGAATTGACCTTAATTAAAATTAAATGGGAATATTTTATTATTGTTCAGAAAGATCACACGATGATCTTACAACGATATACGAGAAAATTTTTAGTTAGACAATTACTTGAAATAAAACTTATTCACTTGTAAATAAATTGATATTTAAAAATTGGAAGATAAGGCGTGTAACAGGGTGAAATTATTAGTAGTACCAGATGGATTAAGTGACCAAAAACTAAATCCCTAGGCGAAGAAAGAATGTCCGCGCATTTGGGTGTTACTAAATGTAAATATAAATTATATCCATATTTTTACTGGCCTAACTGTTATAATGATATGGAGGAGTTTGTAAAACCATGTGAAGAATATCAGAGGACTGGGAAGTCAAATGATAATACGAAATCTTTCTTACAGTTATACAAGAGGTTTATTCCAGAGGTTTGTTTTAAACAAATATTGATGGAAGTGTACACTTCCCGGTCACTTCTAATAGGAATCAATATCTTATTACATCTATTTGCATATCATTAAATTTTCCTGAAGTTATACCAGTATCTGATATTATTTCAGTTAGAATAACAGGTGCTTTATTAAACATATTCAGCTATATCAAATTTCCTCTCGAAAATAAAATGCTATCAAGGTACTTACTTTACCAGTACTCTAACTATACAGAGTTTTTTGAATGGTTTGGCATTCGAGTCCGGTATAGAGCCGTATATCTCCCTCAGAGTTATTCAGTTGATCGTTTTCATCGGAAGCTGATGCGACTTCTACGAGCTTTATGCTTTGAGTCGGGCTAAAAATGGGAAAAACATCATCCGTCTATTATTTTAGTACTAAGAACAGTAATACATGAAAGTAGGAGGTATACACCATCAGAGTTAGTGTATGGAAACATTCTCTGTACTCCTGAAACATTAGTTATGGAACATTGGATGGAACCGGAAGAAGAACCTATCCGAGTATATGCATAAATTAGTTAATAGGTTAAAATGATGTCAAGAAGTAGCTACAACTAAGACGAAGTAGAGGTAGCTTAAGCGAAAAACATGGTACAAAATTACTGTGGAAGGCAAATTTAAAGATGGATATTTAGCTTTCACAACTTATAAACTTAAACAAAATAGCAATGCAATTGATTCGTCTGGGAACAATTTTAAGTAAAATGTCAGAAGCTAATTATTCATTAAAAATTCTTCGAACATCAAATGTAATATATAAATATACCAAAATTATATTATAAGACACCGGAACATGTAAATTTATCAATCAGTAAAGAAAATCGTGAAACGCTTGGTGATGAAGATATAGAAGTATCGTATTTGTGGAAAACAATTTTACAAATTATGATTTTCTAAATTTAATTCAGGCCTAATCCTAAAACGTAATTATTTTCAAATTATTCAGCGACGCCAATTTTTAAATAGAATTCCAAAGCGTTTCTCAAATAGTCCAGGGGATAACTGATTGAGAAGAACACAAAATTAAACTAATTAGTGATAAACCTGTTGGATATCGAAACTATATCGCACGGCTCACAAACAAAACGAAAATTTTGAAAAACGAAATAAAAAAGAATGTTTAAACTAGGGATTTTTTTAAATAGGCGAATCGGTTTATTTCTTATCAATGATTTTAGTTGAGGTACCCGGCAAAAATCCCTACCTTCTGTCGATTATCGTAAACCAAACGAAGTCATTCGAACTGAATACTTTCCACTCCTAAATATCCAGGAACGAGTGGAATTGGTTTTGGAATGGAAATTTATTACCAACCTTTGATTTTTCAAAGGGATATTGGCAAAAACGACTAAATAAAAGTGCCCGACGTTATGCAGGCTTTTGTACTAACTTTGGTACTTCACAGCTCCCTTAGGATGAGTTTCGGAGTAAAGAATGCTCATTATTTTTTTAGCAAATTTATAGCTGAGCTACTAAAAGGTCCCAAATATTTCGTAGATTTTCTACAAAGATTATGCAGCTATTTTTTCTGAAAGACGGTTGAATCTCATTAAAAGTGAACAGAGCTGGGTATATTTGCATCGTAAAAGCGAAATTAACTCTTAAACCCTCCAAATGTGAATTTACTCAGAACTGTGTCACGTACTGAAGTTATAATGTAGATCGAGGTCCTCTCAGATCTAAGTTCAATGTGTCATAGAATTTCCCATCCCACGATCTAAAATAAATATGAGAATTTTTCTGGGATTAGTAAACTACTATTCACGCTACATTCAAATGTGTTCTTCCTAAAACTGTGGAGAATAGCGAACTAGTAAACCGGTGAGCTGAACGTTATTGTAAGTGTTGTGACTGTTATAAGTGCTGCTTTATATCTACGTTGTTGATCTAAGCAGGTGCTTTCTAGATTCCTGTTGTGTCGCTAATCGGTACACATGCTGAGCTTTGTAATCGTGCTTTACAATTTTTGCTACCCGTATTTCATCTTACTCTGAATATTTGTGAATAAAGTGTCATTTCCCTTTATCCTCTGTGTTGAACTTATTTCACTCGTACGCCCACTGGATCACAAATTTTGTATTTATTGGAAATTTAAAATAATGGTTCAAATGTGTTTTAAACTAAGATTGTATAAGAATAAAATTATACTTGATGGCTGATATATGTTAAGTGTATATAATGGGCATACCGTATTTCATGACACATATAAAATGAATCATTTGAAACATATGAAACATATATATAAAAAATTATGATGGTGAGTCACTCTTTCAAATACAAAACTTACTGTTATTATTTTACTTACTATTATTATTTTACTCTTAGTGATTATAATTAATATTTTATTAATAATTTTAGGATTCAATTCCGACAGTCAACATAAGACTTATATAAAAAAAGAAATTTTCATCAAGATAAAAAGAAAAGGCTTTGAGGAATCTGTTCGTACAAAACTGCAATAATTATTCTCATTCATTCTATATACTGTATATATTCTTATTCAGAAATTCATCCGAGAAACAACAGCATTTAAAAAAAAATCCACACAATGCACTGAATAAAAATAAAAGAGTGATTCTTCATTAAACCATAGCTTAATCATGCGTTTTTCATTTATAATATCCACTCAAGCACATAAAAGAAAACACAGGCAGCTGAACACCAGCGAGAAAACGCAACAATGGATCACTTATACTTAACAAAATCATCATTGTTTAAATTTAAAAAAAATATATACTTACTAGAGAGGAATACTAATTTTAAGGCAGTATGAACTCATTAGAATGCAGACAATATGTATTCAGAAATGCATTTGAAAATGTCATTATTATATAAAAAACGCTTAAAATAGACATCACTTTAATTAAAATCGCAATCCATAAGAAAAATTGCATTTCATTATTACAATTATAGATCAAAATAAATTTTTTTGTGAAAATATTTTATATGGATCACACATTACAAATATTACATCTATATTTGCTTTTATTACTTTCAAAAATGTCACATAGTTACATTGCGCACAATATATTCAACTAATGCTTTCTTTTTCAATGTTTTCAGTTGTTTTATAGCTTCATCCCCAGAAATCCCGTTTATGCGTGGATGTTATATTTCCCCAGTCTGCGCGTTTTTTAACAATTAGTTTTGTAAATATATATTTATCAAATGCTGCATTTTTGTACTAAAAGTAAATTGAATTCAATATTCTAAACCAAAAATCAGAAAATAATTGTAATGTATATTTTTTAAACATATTGAATCAATAGATATTTTTGACTTATGAAAAAAAAAATTGAATTAGAAAAAAACCTTACAAATAAAAGTAGCTATGTATAATTCTTTCAAAAGCAAAAAATAAATAATTGATACAATCATAGCAACATTTTCAAGCGAACATTCCACACGTCACAGTATGCAAATAAACCACACTGCGATAAAAAACATTTTTGAACTCTACTTACCATTTGTCAGGAAGCTTGAATTCTCTGTAGAAGCCTCCAAAACATTGACTTTTTTTCATTGACGTCAAAATCACCAGTAACATCTCAGTAACAATTTCATTGCTCACCTTCTCACAATCTTCATTTTCTCTTTTCTGATACCTTGCTTGAAGGATAAGTCTTCCCGGTGTTCTGTCATATCACAATCTTTACCGAAAGTTCCTAAAAATATAAAAAAAAATCAGTGCTTATCAAAGATGGAATATCCAAATCCTTATTCAAAATGCTGGATATCAAGAAGTACAAAAATCCTCATTCCCTAAGCAACTGAAAGATAAGAGCCGAATGACTTAGCTACTAAACGCTAACAGATGTATATTCTGCTGGATGAATGAAGGTAATCTTGACCTTGTGCAAATAGCGGTCAGAGCATTTGATCACGTGATGCTGAAGTCAGCTCTAACTGGAGCCATCGAAATATCTCGCAGGGTACAAGAGCGCTTTTACAACAAATAAGCATACATTTTAGAGAAAGCGGACCGCGATTCTGCGACTTAATTTATTCTTTTCAGTCGTGAGAAATTTATCGCTAGTGTGTTTTTATGCTTCATAAATGCTTTATAAAAGTACATTTCATGAAAATAAGCTTCAATTTTGTATTACGTAGAGTAGAAGAAATACCACATGCTGATTTGTGGAATATAAAGTAGCCAATGAAACACTAAAAACTAAGAAAATCGCAAGGACTTCATTTTACATTTTTTTTCAAGTTGTAGAACCTCACTGTTTCAAATAATTATATATTCTAATAACGAGTAAGTTAATTCATTCCATTTTCCATTCAGTTTTTTTTTATTCCAGAGAAAAACCAAACATTCAAATAAATTCCTCAATTGACAAAAGATTTAGCTGCTCAGACAAAACTGTTAAAACGTGGTTTAAGGATGGTTAAAGTCTTAATCGTAACCAAACTCCCTACAACTACAGGGGGCCAGTAGTCACGGGCGTGAACACTAAAAATAAAAAGAGTAATAAATGATAGTAACATTTGCATTTATTGTGAGAGAAAAATTGTTCTGTCTCTGAAACATAAACGCATGATAAAAATTGATTAAAAAATGTTCAAAAGTATTTCCCTCTATCTTAATACGTTAAAAAACTATTTACCATTCATTCACACATATTTGGGAGATTTAATAGGAAGTAACGAAAAGAAATTGTAATGGAAATATTTCGATTTAATTTAAATACACAAGTTTCATTATATATTTCTTCAAAGAATGTCTATGGTAGTTAAAAAATTTGTTACAATTCTGCGTTTAATCATATAAATATAGAAAAAAATAATTCCTATCCACTTACTTTAAATTACTTTCTAGTACTTATATGAGAAAAATTTACCTTCACATTAAAATATATCTGTCAAATTGTTAAGAGTGTCTGAACGGAATGTCTTTGGGGACCGTTATGAAAATAAACTGCAAATACAAAAACATGGAGATTTCGTGACCGAACAAATAAAAAGAAGAAATAATTTTCAAATTTTTCCTCTAAATAAATACACAGAGAAAGCGATTGATATTATGGTAATAGATAAGAGTCAAAGTATATTGATTAATACGATCATTAGCAGTGCGCAATTTTGATAAATTATAAATATATTTTGTAATATTACAAAAACAAATCACCATCTATCTTCTTTTCATGTGTTTGTCATGTCATGTTTTACTTTCTTTTTATCAAAATTCATCATTTGTATACCAATTTGTGTGTGTGATCTTTTATTAAATCTCTTTTATTTTTAAGATACGTAAATTTAAATAATTAAAGGAAACAAAGTATGAGACACAAATTAATTTCCTCTCTTCTTTCTCTGATTCGTAGCAGTACTTCATGAACTTTATGAATAAAATGTTTATAGCTTGGATTTATTTTTAACTGAAAAGTTTGAACTAATGTTCTAACAGAATCCAAACTACTCCAATGCTCAAGATTGAATAACAATACTGCAATGTGTTTCGAAATTAATGTAATGAAAATCTTATACACTGCGTGACAATGAAAATGCGTCACCAAGAAGTAGTGACCAGAACATTATGAAAATTTCAAGGTAGACGCACATCACTTTTATGCGAATAATGTGAAATCCGCAGCACTCCAGAAGAAGAAGATATAAGGAAAGGAAATTACGAATTGGACAATTTTCGTACCATTATTTCTGCTAAGGAAATCATCGTAGAAAATATGTTCTTGTCTCCGAGGACGCGTGCATTAGCAAAGAATACCATTCCGTCGTCAATGGAGGCAGATCCAGCAAATGAAGCAATTTACGCGGGGTTGGTTTTTGGATTTAGAATGGCCAATTAGTTCATACGGAAAATATCAGCTGAAGCACATCTCAACGTATCCATATTGCACCGGTTGTGAAGAAGATGGTTGGAACAAGGAAATGGGGCAAGTTTGAGAGAAGCTGGTGCAGCCAGAGAGCACGCGCGGTTTGACGCATCCTTCGAAAGAGATGATGTACCCGGAAGCCCCTTCTACCTCCATTCTGCAGCATATTCAAGACACCCTGGATGTTCTCATCTTGATCAGAACCATTTCCCAACTATTCGTTGATAGTGCCTTGTACTCATGGCGTTCGTTAAGAAGACTGCCATTGACCCCACAGAATCATCACGCTAACATCTGCAATATTGCTGGACTTCAGCGATATGGATAATAGAAGGGCAGAGGGTCGTATTCTCAGATAAGTCACGCTTCTTTTTCTCCAATGATAGTCACCGCGAAAGAGTGTGGCGTCGCCGTGGAGACAGGTCCCATTCGGCAGCAATTGTAAAACGCCTCATCGCGCCATAACGTGGCTTATGGTTCGGGGAGCAATAGAGTACGATTCCAGGTCACCTCTATTTCATATTCAGGGCACTATGATAGCTCAACGATAAGTGGATTATGCGCTGTGTGCGGTGACACTCCCCTGCCTTCAAGGGTTGCGTAATGCCCTTTATTGGTAGAATAATGCTCGACCAGACACTGCTCGCCTTAGCCAGGGTGCTCTGCAAGGTGTACCGATGTTTCCCTGGTCATCATTCACACCTGATCCCTTACAAATTGAACACATTTGGGATTCGATTCGACGCTATTTGAAGATCCTGCCACTGCGACATTCAGAAGACACTGTTTTAAAGGCTGGACAGTGGATGGAGACCCATTCCTCAAGATGCCATCCGTACTTTCACTAACTCTGTACCAAGACGTGTTGCTTCGTGTATTGCCGCTCACGTTTGTCCTACAACCTACTGAATCGATGTTGTTCTCACTCTATATTGTGCATATCATTTCGAAATACTGATCACTTATTATTCGTGGTTGTCTCTGTCTGCTTTGCGAGTTTCTTCACTTTCTGGACATTCCTTCTTGGGTTTTGCATTTTCAATGTCCCGTAGTGTGCAATAGGAATCTAGGGTATATATAAAAATTATGAGGAGTTTGTTATCAATTTTTTGTTATCAAAAACTATTATTTTATAATGATAGGCAATACTTTATTTACTTAATTTAACCATTTTTAAATGTTTTCAAATGGTATGTATCCATAATTATTAATAATTAGCGTAATTGTGTGTTAAGTAAAATAACACAAATCGGGATTTTAATTTAATCATGAATTTGAAATTTTTGTGTCCTGCACGTGTGTTTTTAATTTTGTATTCTGCGTGTAATTTTTCACTTCATGTGATATTTAGCTAATTTCAGTTTCCCTTCAGTCAGAAATTATTTTTGTTATGCCGCTCAAATCGAGAAATAATAATATAGTTCATTAAGTAACAAGAATAGTTTTAATTTTTATTCTTTGAGTTCAAATCTGATTAACTGTCTGTTGAAATCTGTTTTAATACTTGATAGGTAAGATCGCACAGTACGCAATAATAACAAAATATTCAAAAACAGTTATGGCTTGATATTAGTTGTTTGACTTCTATAAACATTAGTGCCAAATTTACAAGATATTTAGCTACATTTTATGCAATTTACTTAAACTTTTTTTAACAGAGTGTTAAGTCATTTCATTAATATTTAAAACCTTAAAACTATTTTCTCGACTTTTTTTTTGATGGTAATGTACTTATAGAGCTGTGGAATTTTTAACAATTTGTAAAAATATTGAAAATTTTCTGTACCTTTTGCCTTCAATGTTTGATAATTATGTAAAAGGAATAAGGATTTAAATAATTAGCTTTTTTTTTTACTTCTTGATAATTTAGATATGGTTGCTTTTTTGATGCTTATCATATAATGTCTAATAGAACCAAATTGTACGTCTAAATATAACATTAGTACTATTAAATTCCAGCATAAAATTATGAAAAACACTTCTAAGAAATTGAAAAAAGAAATTGCTTACAAATATTTAAAATTAGGGAATTAGTACGAATTTTAATATATAGAAAGATTTTGAAAATTTTAAATAAATGTTTTCTTTTAAAAGGTAGTATATTTATTTGAAATTCATATGAAAAGTATTCAAATATGATGAAAAAAATTTCCTTTTAGATATCTAATTTTAAAAAAAGTTGCTCAAAAGGCATTGTTTTACCTGAACAAAAGTAGCTACGCCGGATTCTATAAACCTACGTTTTCCATTCGATTTTAAGGTGAATTGCTACCTTAAATTTCACTGTAATCCCAACTACTATTGGTGATGGACTACATAGCGCCTTAGGGTGACTCTCCGGTGATCCGAAAAGATTATCATTTGGAAGGAGAAATCGGCTTTCGGGGAAGAAAGCGATAGGTAGGGACGTTTGATTTTTTGCATAACGTACCACAAATATTGAAAGTTTTGATTCCCTGTGTGGTTTATATATATATATATATATATAAATTTTTCTCATTCTCTTATTTAAAAGTAAAGTGTTCATTCTTATTTCTTTATTTCTTGATATCATTCTTTTTTAACTTCAATTAATGCAATCTCGCTTTCTTAAAAATTCACTGACAACGCTGTTCACATGGCTCCAGACATGTAGAAATGGTCCCTACCAGACTTCAGGTCTGTATATAGATTCCCTCGAAACCCCTACATGTTCTATGACGTTTATTGTGAACTTTCCCTGCTCTATATTTAAAAACACAATGAAACGCCTGCTGTTGCTCACTCTTGATTTTACACTCTTACTCTCATAATCTTTATCCAACGGCAGAGTTGTATAATTCCCTCCGTGTAGAAATGGTTTCTCTCTCTCCTCTACAATAAAATAATTACGTAATGAAATTGGCTTCGACTGTTTTTGAGACTTAATTGAATTGCTCTAGTTAAAATATTTAAAAGAAGGCATAACTTTAACATTATGTAATTAGTTGACAAGATAGCTACCTAAGTTGAAAAATATTTAGATTTAATTATATGAGAGAGAGAGACCGTACGTAGTGAATATTGCTGCACTGGAGCACCTAACTCTGTTTGGGTCTTCATCTCCATATCTGGAAGTTAAGCCTGGTTAAATGGTATCAATGCCCATGTTTAATTTGGATGTTTCTTTAGTTAAAATAATTAAGTTATTAAATGATAATAGAATTAAAAATATATTAAAATTAATTATAATGAAAAGTATAAGTTACAGGAAGTTAAAAATATTAAGGAGCTAGCTTGAGAATCTTAAGTAGAAACGAGCAATCTTGAAGGGGTGGGGGAGAACAGGGTGATGGCGCTTGTCCAAACAGGAGACAGCTACTCAGGACAGGACTTAGAGTAGGTATTCTGGCTATGAATGTCTCCTTCTCCACCGTAAGGGAGAGAGGGAGCTTTCCTATTGGTTGTTGTAAAAGTGTATTAAGAGCAATTCTCCGTGTGTTTTTTTGGCTGGACTTTTCCTAACAAGTCCCGGCACGAATCTCCGGCCATTTGTCATCTCCGTGGAAGATTCCCACTGGAAGACCGAAAGTGACATAGGCGCCTCCAGAAATCCACAGCGTCTCTTGACGACTATGATCGGTGCCAATGCAAGAGCCACTACAATGCCGAAAGCGACGCATCAGTGACAACCATTACATCTGTAGTGAAATGGACTCTGAATTGGACATTCCTGGCACCGGTACTTCATCATGATATTTTTAAAAATATTTTACTATCGAGTACATCAATTACCCTCAATTTTCAGAAACAGCAGAATTGGTCTCGTGAAATGTTAGGATCGACCAAACACACCAGCTATAGGAAGTAGTACTGTCTTAATTCAAAGGGAAAATATTCTCTACCATTTATATAAACTGGAAATTCAGTTAAGATTTCATTTACACTTTGATTTTAACTCTTTTGTAATAAATCTATAATAAAAATTATGAATAATATTATGAAACAAATATTTAAATTGTGATTTTTTTTTTTTGAATTTCACATTTATTGACTACGAAACTAAACTGATTTTTCGAGACCTGTTAAGCAGGATATTTAAAATTCTTTCTATTATTAAAAATTACTGTATGGTAAACTAGAAATCTTAATTATGTTGAGCAATACTCCAAATTTTAAATTTATTCTTTTTAAAATTGAAGAAAAAAATTATATAGTTTGTTTTGGTATATGATAATGTGTGAATTATATTTCATGAAAGTTGTTACATTGATTGAAGATGATAATTGCGATAATAACATTGCTTGATGTTTAATTAAAATTGTTCCTGGTTTAATTTTTAAACTTAAGTTTTTTTATGAAATTACAAAGTTAACAAATTTTGAATTTAATTAAATGTTTTGAAAATGTTTGATCTTGTGTTGTGTATCTTGCAAAAGTTTTGGAATTATTCGGTTTTAAAAGTGCGTCTGGTTTCTTAAAGTTTTTAACTATAAAAAAATGTGATTTTATAAGTCAAGTAATTTTGAAATTAGTTCAAAATTGATTTTCAAGTTTATGCTATATTTGAAAAAAAAAAACATTTATTTTATGAGTGTAGTGAAAACAAAAAGTGTTCTTATATTTAGTATTTCAGAATAATTTTAGTGAAACACTTTTTGAATTTTTTAAAAACATAAATTAAAATCTTACTGTTGGTACAAAATGAACATCAAACAAAAATAATAATTTCTGATATATAAATAAACGATTTAATTTTGATAATTCGTGCTTTATTAAGAAGATGTTTATTTAGATATGTGTGGCGAATATTTTAAATTGATATTAGAAGAAATATTTTTGATTTTACATGCGTTAATTCAAAATGATCATTATTTAGTTTGAAATAAATATAAACAGTGTTTTGAAGTGAATAATTATTGAGAAACATTTAGGATTTTATATACTTTTGATTTGAATGAGACATATTTTTGTTTTACATTACTTGAGAAAAGATAACTAATATATTGATTTGAATGAATATTTTGTATTGAAATAAGAAATGTTGCATATTTTTGGAAAAGAATATTATTTAGTTTTAAAATGAAAATAAAGATTGTGTTGAAAGAAAAAAGACATTTTGTTATTGTTTAACTATTGATAATATTATTTTAAGTTTTAAAAGGTGTTTTGTATTTAAAGGAATATGTGTCTAGTCTAGATGATTTCTATAGATGAAAGTCTTAATTTTAAAGGAAGGTGGATAGTTAATTTAAGTGATAAATAATACATATAATAAATAAATAAAATAAAATTAGCGGTTCCAGTTTTACATGCAAACAAGTGTCGCACAGTTTTGCAAGAAACCACATTTCTTCAGCTAATTTGGCAAAAGATTTTGGTTAAGAAATTGTTATAGACTAAGACAATAAGAAAGTAATAATACAAACATACTTTTAAAACTACTTAATAAAGTTAATGAATATAATTTTTAAACCCAATTTTAAAAAAACTTGCATTTCTATGTCTGTTGACATTTCTGTCCCATGTGGAAGAATAGATTTAGATTTTTGCATGTTTATTCCTCAATCCAGCGATGCATGTGAAAAATGTAAAAAATGTTTCTTATAGTGTGTCAAAAGTTTTGTCATCAGTGTGTCCCTTGTCAATTGAAATTGTTTTTGTCTCAGATCCCACACTCAATGCAAAGCGGTTCACTCACCACTATTCTCTTATATATGTGTTTTCACCCCACCATTCCTTAATTTTGTAGGGTTCACGCACCACTGCAATTAAAAATTTATGAGTTTGGTTAACGTGGCATTACATTTCTTGTTGTGTTTGAGTGTTATGGATCAAAAGGCAATTGAATTATGAAATGTCAAGTTAATCATTTTGAAATTTTATATTTGTTTCAATATTACGTATGATTTACAAAATGTCACCCACACATCTCTGTTATTTATGTACTTTTTTTTTACAGATTCAAAAATTAATGTTTCATGTTAGCAAGCTTTTTACTGGGAAATTCACGTTAAGCTTTGAGCACAATACAACACACAACATACAAATTTACCTTTTTTATTTAGTATTTTAGATTTTGATTATCTTTTTGAAATAGTTTATGTATTCTGTGAAGATGAAGGGATTTTTATGGCATAAAATGTTTAGATCTTAAATTTTTAATTATGAATTTTTTAGAGATATATAACATTTTTAAATATAACTCCAATTTAAGTTGTAAATGTGCTTATTTTCTTAAACACCCCTTTTAGATAATGGTTGTGTGTTAGGTCCCAAAGCACATCTGCGTCTTGCGGAGGGAGGAAATTTGTAATGATTTAACTTAATTCATATTAGTTTCTCATAATAATAATTTAATTTCCTAATTTTTCCCATTCTCTGATTTAAAAGTAAGGCCTTCATTCTTGTTTCCTAATACCATTCCTTTTTAACTTTAATTTATGCATTAAAGCATTCTTAAAAATTCGTTGGCAACGCTGTACCCAAGGCTCCAGACCTATAGGGATGATCCCTACTAGATATTAGGTGAACACTTCGATTCCCTCGAAATCCCTGCATTAATACTACATGTTCTATGACGTTTGTTGTGAAATTTCTCTGCTACATAACTAAAAACACAGCGAAACGCCCGCTCTTGCTGTCATAATCTTTATCCAACGGCGGAGTTGTGTAATTTCCGTCGTGTGGAAATGGTCTCTCTTTCAGCTAAAATAACATAGTCCTATGAAACTGGAATTGACTTCGACTGTTTTTGAAGCTTAATTGAATAGCTCTAGTTAAAATATTTAAAAGAAAGGCATAACTTTAATATATATAATATATATATATATGTGTGTGTGTGCGTGCATGCGTGTGTAATAACAAGGATTCATAATGATGAGCACTTCAGTTTAGGATGAAACTATTTATTCGTATTTACAGAGATTCCTATGCAGACAATTAAATGTAATTAATTAGGCTAATCGGAAGGAATATTTATAACGCAAATATGAGAAGACAGTTCGGTGCAAGTGATTTGTGCACTTATTTGGTAAAAGTTTATGTGATGGTAGCTCTACTACCTGACGCGAGACAACAGACTCGCCTTGTGTCTACATCAGCTCTGTAATTGCATCATCAAGCGCAAAGCGTTTTCTTTCCCCGAGCGAAATACTGCTCCCCTGGTAGTAGTCCTCCCTTGTTGGTGAGGCGCATCCTGTTCTATAGCTACGTTCTGACTAATGAGACAAATTTCGGATCTACGATGGGTTGCCCTGACTCTGCTGTCAACCTCAACAGGAATCTGTGTACTGGATAACCTGAAAAATTTACAAAATGGAAGCAAACAAAATTATACAAAAAAGAAATTTGCGGGTTATGACTGAGAAATTCACTGCCTAAGGATTCATATGATCAGCGGCAGTTGTTCTTCGCTGTGGTCCCTCATGATTTCCAATCTTCTCCACTTTGTATCTGCCACGGGTATGATCAGTTTTTATTTTACAAGG
Source organism: Nephila pilipes (assembly GCA_019974015.1). Taxonomy (NCBI): domain Eukaryota; kingdom Metazoa; phylum Arthropoda; class Arachnida; order Araneae; family Nephilidae; genus Nephila; species Nephila pilipes. The sequence continues at coordinate 33,577 of BMAW01108230.1, read as the reverse complement.
TCCATAAAATTTGGATCTCAACTTGAGACCTCCATCAAATTGGGTCGTCTGTATGGAGATAATATCCCCACCTCAATGTTTCATTGATTTCTTCCTTTTCTTGCTAAAAGTGCTCTTATTTTTCATTTGCAAATCAACAGTTTTTGTTTTATTTGGACGTCAATTATTTATTACCGAACTTAAACTCGAACGTAGTCAACTGTCTGTAATATTTGAAAAATCAAAAAAACAGTCAGTTTCTAATGATGATCTAATCTGTAAAGAAAATAACGCAAAATCATCTTTTTTGTTCTGACGGCATTCATATTGTACATCCATTTATCTTTTCCAGGAACACAAATAATTTCAATTTAACTCATTTTGGCATTTTTTGCTTTTATTTCTCTTTTGAACATTCCAAAAGGAGAGAATAAATTGTTAGTGGTACTATCTATCCATTTGTAACAAGTTACTTAATTCGGCTTTAGTCCTTATAACAGTTAATGACTTAGGTAAAAAGAAATTCAGTCACGCAACATCTACTTTTTCCATTTCACTAAAACATGAAGTTAATGTCAGTTCTTCAAATGAACTTTTGTTTCCGAAGAAGGACTTTTTTAGAACAATGCACTATGCTCTGCAATGATCAAAAACTCTTAATTTTTTTTATCATATATGAAACTATTAACATAATTTCATTTATTTGGCGGGATATTTGTTAGACAATTATTTGCAGCTCCCAATTCAAAATTATCACCATTATTTTCATAGTGTATCCCATTGACACACTCATTGGATTCATTTATTAGGGGTATTTTAAAGTCTTTCTGGATAATGAGTTTTATTTCAAATCAAGAACTTGATATCGTGATTGTTGGAGGAATATTTTGTTGAAGGATTTTCCGTTACTCGTTGAGTTTGGTTATACAAAACGCCTGTTTTCGAATTCTTTCGGGACTTTAGAATCAAAAGGAATTTCGAAGAGGGATTAGCCTTTTAGATATAATTGTTTCGGTTTTACAAGTTCAATTTTTTTAGGTATCATTAATAATTTTAATTTTTCCTGTTCTATTTTAGCGTGGTTTAAAGCGATTTTTTTTTTTTTAAATTCTGTCAACTGATAATTCCCGATCAGATTCAAATGTCTTATAAATTCTGGATCTGACTTAAAACAATTACTATTTTCGATAGTAATTTTTAACTCATCAGTGTTTGCATTGGGGAAGGGGGGGATGCACTTCTTCATATAATTCTTTTACCACGAGGATAAGATCCTCTTTTCCAGAGTTTGCAAACATTTTGAAAAGTATGAATAACTACTATACTACCCGATCACTTGCTGCTGATGAAAACAAATCATGTTTCTTAATTCAGACTTTCCATTGCTGAAATGAGATGGAAATTCCTTGTTAAGGTGAAAAATGAAATCTCCTTCATAATACTTCAGACGTCCGAATGCGGAAATTATATGTAAGTTCCTTTTTAAGTTTAAATCCTTTAAAAATTTTAAGAAACGTATGAAAACTGTATGCACTAATCACTGTATTTAAGGGCGAGCTCTTACTTGTAATATCCAGGATTCACAATAACGAGCACTTCAATTTATGCAGAAGCTATTTATTCACTTTTACAGCTATTTCTATGCTGACAATTAATTAAGTTTCAGTGAAAGGAATATTTACAACACAAATATGCGAAGATATTTCATCGTAAGTGCCCTGTGCACTGCTAAAAGTTTATATGATGGCAGTTCTCCTACCCAACTCAAGACAACAGACATTTCTTCAACTAACTTGATCATTCTATCTTTCAACTTGATCAAACACTTTATCTTTCAAGAGACACGAAGAGGTCTTGATGAAACATGAAGATCAAATGCCTTTTTAAGAGCAACAAGAAGTATGAAGAAGACAACTCACGTTTCTTTGGATGCAAAATATATTTTTAAATTGATTTCTTTATAGAAATATCTAATCGGATAAAATAACTAAATTTTGGTAAATCTTATTACAGTATGAAATTGGTAATTACTGTTAACTTGCTATTTTCAAACGATGTTTTGTAACGAAAATAATTTTTTAATAACGACTTAATTAATAACGACTTTTATAAAATAATTTAAGATTCAAAAGTATTAAGACATTAAAAATCCAATAATTTAGGAGATTTTCAGCATGAATAATATTAAATTTCTATCACCATGAAATGACTCAGAGTAGTGAAAACTTGACTTTGTCAATAGGAGAGATCCATCTCTGTTACAAAAGAGAACAAAAAGCACATAATTTGTGTTCTAATATAATAATTGCCTTATTCACCTTTCAGGTATTGTAGAATTTGCTCGATGAAAAACACAGACACTTTAATAACACCTAATAGTGTCCGCAGTAGCCTAGTGATGAGAGTCGCGAAATCAAGAGCCGACTACGTTTCGTCCAGTCCCGATGCTTCAGAAGACACATCGTGCAGCTCGCTGATGCTAATTAAATTTGCTGGAATAGTCTCCCCTTTAGTGTGATGCACAAATTTAGAAAGAAATATATCTATTCCGGTGTAGTCCTAGCCACTTGAGTGAGACCAAATTACGAGGTCCATTCCGCTTCTAGTTGCTTATTATGTCTTTATTTTCCACGAACGTCAACCACTGAACCTATTTTTTTTCATTAACTGATAAAATCTTTGAAAAACTGCTAAAACAAAACATTCATGAAGAACTTCATGCTCAGGCGGGGACGAGTAAGCCTTGGTATTCCTTTTCGAGCACACTCACACAATCTGCTTTTTGCCGTATTTGAGCACTTTAACGTATCCAATTAGAAATGGAGCACAAATGAAAAAATAAATAACGTAGACGAGTGAAGTAGAAACATACGGCCTTTATTTCTTCGAGACATAGGAAACAGCTGCTGAACACCCACTTGGAATAAAGCATCAAAGTCCTTTGACATTTAATTTTTTAAAGCGATGATTGAAATCTAGAGATAAGAGTTGAGGTTCTAGAATTATATTTTATAAGTAATTCATTTGGGGTTTTAGCATCGAGAATCCTGTCGATTTGAATGTAATCAATATTTAAGTAATGAAGAATACAAATTAAATTCAAGTTCAACTGCTCTTTATCGGCTTTTCATTTTATGTGAACAATGCGCAAGATCGACCGGCAGGGCCGAAAAAGAATGAAGTTTTTACATTTGAGCAGTTTAACTGCAATGCCTTCTGCAATGGCGAGACGATAAAAAGTGCTCTATTTCACAGAGTATCCCATTATATGTTAGAGATTTTCCATAAAAGGCGTCATAGAACACGTGGTACAGGATTAGGATTTCCAGAGAATGTTAAAATATACCAAGAGTGTAATAGGGATCATTTTTGGAAGATTTACGAACGTAGAAAAAAGGGATTAAACAAATTTTATAAGCGCGTGATCTAATAAAAATAAAAGGATAATTTTGAATAGGATCAGGAAATAAGAATGAACTTTTTATTTTTCAATTAAGTGGGGGGATAGAATGAAAAAATAAATTATTATTGAGAGAAATTATTAAATTAAAGTAAAATCATTACATATATATATATATTGGAAGGAATAAACTTTTCTTTGCACAAGAAAGAAAATTTAATAATTTTTAATTTTTTCTTAACTAATGAGTTTAACTAATTTCATTGAAAACTAATAGAGTTTTGTTTAAAAAAAATTCTAGAAATAATCAAAAGGTTTATTTTTTCCGAAATGCATATATCTATTTGACAGCATTTTCGTTATGTTCAATGAATCAACTCAATAAATTCAGATTGAATATTGTTTCGTATAAAACACCTTAAATTATAAAATTATTGCATTTAATCATCGGTAAGTGCAATGAAAAAAAAATAATAGTTTTATGCAAAAATTTCGCAAAGAAATATTTAGCTACCCAAGGTGCAATGTTTATTATATTATTTATTCGATTAAATTGTAGAATTAAAGTAAACGTTGAAATATTTGTTTGGACAATAATATAAGCTACACGTAATTAAAATTAATGCAAACAATAAATTGTTACACTGAATATATTTTAAGCTAAATCTAATTAAAATTAAAGAAAAAGAAAAATGAAATTACCTGAAATTTGAATGAAAATTACCTTCTTATATAAAATTGAATATAATCTATGCTACATGTCATTAAAATTGAAAATAAATGATTATAATATAAGCCAAATGTAATTAAAATCAAAGCAAATGATAAACTGTTAAATTGAATATTTTAAGCTAATAGTTACTAAAATTAAAGGAAACGATTAATTATCAAGCAAAATATATTTTAAGCAAATAGTTACTAAAATTAAAGGAAACGATTAATTACTAAACAAAATATATTTTAAGCTATATGTGCCTAATAGGAAAGAAAACGATAAATTGTTAAATTGAATATAAAAAAAACGAAGAAAGAATTAACACGAAACCTGTAAATAGAACCGTAAAATTAAGATATTTGAATAACATCCTAGTTAACAGGTAAAATTACCAAGTATTTATATTTAATATTTCAGCCAAAACCATTAATTATAATTAAAAATAATATAAAAAATTTAATAATAAGGCCATTGATAGAACCGTGAAATCGGGAAGAAACAAAAATGGTTATCAAAATTTAATTTAGATATTAAAAAATTGTAAAGGGATCTGGTACGGCATAACGCCCCATCTAAAACAATAGCTCCTTGGGTGGCTAAAAAATGAATATAATTATTTTACATTTCATCATTTTCAAATGAACCCTCTAATTTTTATACTATTTTTAATAATATTTTTTCACTTTGTTTTACAAGTTCTTAATATTTTGCTGTTTAGATATATTACATAAATTTTATACAGATATTTTACTATGTACATATTATTATTTTTATTCGTCTACTTAATTGTTTTAGCTTTATTTAAAGAATACTTTAGTAATGTGAGAAATGCTGAATTTTTACTTACTTCCAGGATGACACATATTATCTTATCTTTGAATTTTGAAAACATTTTCAGTTAGAAGTTCTTATAATGGGTAAACTTTGTGGAAGGAATACGAACACTCGATGAACTTTGATTGTTTTAAAATGTTGTATGCATTTTACGAGTTATATATTTCATTGAAAATAGTGCTCGATTTTTTAAACATAATGATTTGCAACGTCAATCAATCTGTTGTGTTTTAAAATGTTAATGAGAAAATTATGCTAAAAGGGAAACGACGCTGAGCAGTAGAAGTAATTAAACGTTGATAGTATTTAGTGAGATTCAATTGTAATCATTTTGTTGTTGCAAGATCCAATCATATGGAATTGGTAAAAAATCTTAACAAATGGAAGTGGAAATTGAATGGATAGGATATGAATATGGTAAATTAATTTGTACACGGATTTTATTACAATTTATTTTCTACTTCTAAAAATATTAAATTAAATTTTTTTTCTTCTTCTTATAAATGCATTTATAAAAATACTCTATTAAAATTTTTTTTTTTTTCTGTTTAAAAAAAGTATTATTTCAAATTTCCTAATGAAGTATTATTATTATTAAATGAAATTATTTTCTGCTTTAAGATATTTATTTCCTAGCAATAAAATTATTTGAAAAAATTTTCTACTTATTATAAAAATATTATTTAAACCATTTTTCTACTGATAGTATTATTATTTCATAAAATTTATTTCCTCTTATAGAAAATTATTTATATAAATGTTTTGTTTTAATTTTTTTTGTATATGTAGAAAAATTAATTTTATTCTCTTATAAAAATTATTTTCTATTTTAAAAATATTTTTACTAATTTAAAAATATTTATGTCTTAAAAATTTATTTTCTAACATCAGATAAAATTATTCCTAATTTATTTCCAACATTAAGAAAAAATGTTTCTTTTTAATATTATTTTCTAACAGTGAAAATACCACTTGTTAAAGGAATAATTACAGTCATTTATTAATGCTTATTCAGAAAAACTTTAAAATATTTCTCACTTATAAATTAGGTATTAAGACGAACAATAATTCAATAAAACATACAAAAATGTGAAATAAAACAAGCGTATTTATTTAATATGTTCGAACAGAAGCAATATACATTTGTTTTGCATCTTCAAACATAACAGATCTATTTAGTTTTTCTAAGAAATATTTATTTACATGATTTGACGATTGAGAATTTTTCTGCAAAACATTTGCAGCCAATTGTACGAAATTCATGGAAAAAATAGCAAAATCTCTATATGATTGCAATATCATTTTATGATTTCAAATTTAACACTCATAACCGATATTTAGGAATAGTATCTAAATCTATTGTTGGATTTTTCTCTGTATCCATATCAATATAAACTTGTTTGGGGAAAAAGAACTTTTAAGAATAAGATCCCGTTTCATCTTTAATAGAAATCCAAAAGAAAACAAAACTTGAAAAGATTCGGACAGAAAACGTATCTGATATAAGTGACATTAAACAATGTGATAATGTAAAATGAAATTTGCAATAAGTAGACAAAAATTTTAGGAAGAACTTTACACCAATACTGAGCTGTGATTGGCTTATTATTTAACTAGAAGTTGTTTGGGGAAGTTGTCTCTCACAGAATGATAAAATAGTTGTAATTTGGTTCGGTTATCAACATTTTCTGTAACATGTCTATACGATGCTTACACATCCAATTTCCTGCACCTTAATATTGGATTACTAATTTTGAGTAACCCTATCGCATGACTAATCATGTTCTTGTTTAAACACGTTCTCCAATATATATTTTCGAAATCATTCTATTGCCATACAAGAAAACAAAATTTTAAACTTTTTTTTTATCAACGTGTTTTACAATGACAAAATGATATCAGCATTTCAGGTTCAAGAGATCTTACAATTCAACTTTATGTTCAATATTTTCAACATAATCATTGATTGTACCTGATCATAATATAATGATGAAGAAAAATGTCTTCGTGCTAACATGTTAGAGCGTAAATCTTACATAAATGTTAAAATAGTTCTTCATAATATTAGAAGAATGAAAAAGGAAATGAAAATTTTTTGATATATATTTTCGAATTATAAAAATGTATTATTTTATTAAATTCTCTTTAGATGATTCATTTTAATACGTTTTTAATAATAAACTAGTATGTTAAATTCTACATATTAATAAATTAATCAATTTTTATATTTTGAACATATAATAAATGATCATGTGGAAATATTGAACATGAAATAGTAAACAATTTTTAAAATTTAAATATTTTTAAATGGAAAATATTTTTTTTATTAAAGATAATACTTTTGAAAGTAGAAAATAATTTTAAAACTTTATATTTAGAACTTAATATTTAATTATTCTAAGACTTAAATATTTTTCAATGTAGAAAATAATTTTTAAATATAATATTTTTATAATTAGAAAAAAATTGAAAATTTATTTTTTATAAATATAAAAACAGTTTGAAACAATATTTTATAGAAGACAAGAAAAATAACAAAATATTTTTCTTACAAATACTTTTCATAAGGAGAAAACAATTTTTAAATTTTAATATTTTTAAGTGGAAAATAAATTGTAGTACAGTCTGTAATCAAAATGATGTTTTGCATTCAATTCCTATTCGTTCGATTTCCACTTCCATGTGCTCTGATGTTTTACCTATTCCATGTGTTTGGATCTCGAAACAGAAATTGGTTACAATTGAACCTTATTAAATGCGGTCCATGTTTAATTATGTACATTGCTTCGCGTCGTTTCAGGTTTCGCTTAATTCTCTCAAGAACGTTTTCAAACAATAGATAAATTAGCGCTGAAAATAACCATATCTAAAATATTGCGTGTTATTTCCAGCCAAACAAATCACTTTGAATAGGCATGCGTCATTTTCCAACAATCAAAGTTTTTCACGTGTTCTCATAGCTCTTTCAACATTTAACTATAACAAGGAATTTCAATTCAACATGTCTTCTGAAAGCAAAGATAAGATATTATTTGCATTCATAGTAGTAAGAAAAAAATTCAAAATTTCTCACATTACTGAATTATTCATGAAATAAAGTAAATAAGAAATCAAATTAATTTAATAATTCAAATAATTAAGTAAATGAATAAAAAATAATAAGTATAAGGTATAAATAGGATCTATACAGTATCTATGGAATATATCCAAACAGCTAAAATATTATTAAATTGTAAGACAAAGTGAACAATTTTATAGATAATAGTATAATCATTACAAGGTGTGTTTCAAAATGTTGAAATATCAAGTACTTATGTTCAGGCAAAGTTAAAACCAATTTCCAAAAGATTTAAGCTCAATGCAATTGTGAAAAATTAGCAAGTATATATATATATATATATATATATATATATATATATATATGTGTGTGTGTGGAGGTTGGTGTCGGTATATTGTCAAGAACCACGCTCATTTAAGGAGGAAAAATGTTTATTTACATATGAAAAATTAAAGAAAAAGACGGACACACTTTTCTGCATGCTTACACCTCGAGATCTAACCATCTAATCTAAATGGAAGGTGGCGCTGCTGTAGCGCTGCGGGACAATTCCCACAATCGGCCATCCGACAATATCACCTGACCCCAGGTGAGCCAGTAAAAGTATAATTAAAACAATAATATATATGCATACAATATTAACAAAATAATAACACAATTGAAAATTAAAGAACATACTCACTTAAAAGTTGATTAATCTATGGTTGAATATTAACAATCAGAAAAATTCAAAAAATTTAAGGTAATTCACAATATCTGAAAAATTGAAAAGAAAAATTAATTCACTAGAAAAACACAAAATAATGAAAAAAAAAAAAAAACGAAATTAACTCTGTTATAATACAAAAAAAGATAATAAGGTAAAAAATAATGTGTTTTCAAAGTTCGAATGAAAATGTCATTTCATTAGTTTATCAGGTAATAGCATCATTAGTCCAATGCTTGAGATATTCAGCACACGTACTAGTTTTCGCTGGACCTTCAAAAAAAACCACACTTTTGAACATCGTAAGTGTCGTTCGGTTTGATTTTCGTTATCTTGTATGGACCGAAATATTTGGGTTTCAGTTTGAGTCCTGGTCCAATTTGAGTACGTTTGATGGCGACAAGATCATGAAGCTTGAAAATAGTTGCTGGGTTTCGCCGGAGATTGTAATTTCTTCTATTTTCATCTTAAACTTTCAGGATTTGTTGTTTAGCTTTTTTCCTTAACTCGTCACGGTTGTTGACAAAGTTAGCTTGGATTTCTTCATTAAGTAAATTTGTGATATTGAGATCTTGTGGCGTCTTCATTTTAGTACCAAACAGTAATTCGAAGGGAGTTGTTTGAATGCTTCGTTGAAATGTTGAATTTATAACTCTTTGGACTTCTTTGACGTGCCTAAACCATTTTTCTGGATTGTCTATGGAAAGTTTAGATATAACTGTTTCGATTGTAGAATTTAAACGTTCTACTTGTCCATTTGCTCTAGGTAATCCGGTGGTGATTGGGAAATGTTCAATGTTTTCGGTACTGCAATAATCTTGAAACTGTTTAGAAGTGAATGCGGTACCACGATCAGAAATAATTCGAGATGGATTGCCAAATATGTATTTTTGATTTTCTAACTTTGCAATAACTTCTGCAGCATCTGTTGACTTCGTTGGGTAAAACCATACGAATTTTGTGAAGGAGTCAATGACGGCAAAAATATGTTTATAATTCTTATTTGTAGTAGGAAATGGGCCTAAATGATCAACATGATATGTGTGTAGAGGAATGGCTTCTTTTTCGATAGGATGTAGTAGACCATCTTGTTTGCCACGTTTGCGATTAACCAAAATACATGGAACACAATTTTGAATTAAACAGTCTATTTTTTTCTTTAACTTTAGGGATATAGAATTGATGCTTAAGTGCTTCTTCTGTTCTTTTAGAAGCATAGTGTCCACGCTCGTGAGAGCTGCGTATAATGTCATTCTGCATATTTTTAGGAACAACGAGTAGTTCTTCACCATCTACAAACTTGTAGAGTATATCGGATTTTAGAAGGTAATCTTTGTACGGTTTAATTTTTAAAAGTTCTCTGATAATTTGGATTTCAGTGTCTTGTTCTTGAGCCGTTTTGATTTTTGCTACGAGACTGTCTTGTACGACCATAACTGGGTATCTACTTATTGCGTCTATATGATTCATTTTGGAACCAGAGCGATGTTCTATTTCATAATCAAAATCTTGCAGTTACAATGCCCATCGCGCTATTCGAGTACACAAATCTTTTTTCTTTAGAGTCATTGCGAAAGTGTTGCAGTCAGTAACTATCTTGAAATGTTTGCCTAATAAGTATACTCTAAACTTTTTTAATGCTTGGACAATAGCTAAGACTTCAAGTTCATAACTGCTATATTTTGTTTCGGCGTCTGTCGTTTTCTTACTCATAAAATATATTGGGTGGAGCGCATTATCAGTCATTGATTTTTGGAGTAAAATACATCCATAACCATGAATACTAGCATCACAATGAATTTCGGTATCAGCGTTCTGATTGTAAATGTTTAGAACAGGTGGAGAGGATAAACATTGTTTGAGACAATTGAATGCTTGTATTTCTCTATCAGTAAATTTAAATTTACGATTTTTCTTCAGAAGTTCTGTTAGAGGATGTGCAATGATGGAGAAATTTAAAATGAATTTCCGAAAATATCCAGCAAGACCAAGAAAAGATTGTAAGTCCTTTTGGCATTTCGGTTCAGGGAAATTAATAACAGCTTTGATTTTTTGTGGTGATGGGTGCAATTTACCATTTTTAATAACATGACCAAGAAATTCTATTTGTTTACTTAAAAATTGGCATTTTTGAAAATTTATATCTAAGCCGTAAGAGGAAGCGAGTGAAAACACTGTTGCAAGTCTTTCGAGACCTTCTTCAGTATTTTTAGATTTTATAATGACATCGTCCATGTAAATTAAAACATGACCTTTAATAATCAAATCCTTAAATATTGTGTTTATGTACCGCTGAAACACTGTTGGTGATGTACAAAGACCGAAAGGAGCACGTAGAAACTGAAATTGTCCATTATGTGTAACAAATGATGTATATCGTCGGCTATTTGGTTCTGTTCCTAAATGAAACAAAGCGTTACGTAGATCAATTGTACTGAACGTATTTGCATCTTAAAGGTTATCAAGCAGATCATCTATTAATGGTAAGGGATAATTATCTTTTACAATGTTTTTATTAAGTTGTCTATAATCGATACAAACTGTCGGGGATCCGTCTTTTTTCCCGACAACAATTACTTGGCTAGAAAAATCAGAAGAGCATCTCTCAACAATACCATCAGCCAACAATTTCATCACTTAGTCGTCTACAATTTTTCTTTCAACAAAAGGTAATCGTCGTAGTTTATGAGTTATTGGTGAATCATGCTTTAAATTAATAGACATCTGAATATCAGTAGTTTCAGTCTTATTTGGTTTATAGCTTGAAACCAAATTATGAAGAATGTTTCGTTGAATTTTTGTGACATCTGATCCGATTTCAAGTTCTAATTTATCATTCGTTGAAATGTTAGTGATCGAAAATTGTTCGGTATTTTCCGTTTCAGTATTCGAAATTTTTGTTAATCTAACACCGTCTGTGTTGATTTTTATTTCGGCCTGTGCTAAAATATCCATGCCAATAATAGCATCTGACGTCATAGTGTCATTATTGACAACACAAAAGTTGGTGATAAATTTCTGATTATCTATTGTAAGTTCTTGTATACAGCTACCGATTGGTGTAATGTGTCCATTACCAAAAGCTGTAAGAGATCCATGAAAAGTAGTTAAAGGTGGTGAACCGATTTTTTTATATGTATTTTTCTTTAGAATTGTTTTCTGACTACCAGTATCTACTAATGCAATAAATGAATTATCATTAATAGTAACAGTTTTATATATCAAAGGAGGAGAATTATTTACAGTTGACACAGCATTATCAGTTTGATTTGGAATAAGTTTATTAGTACACTTTGCAGAAATATGACAAAACTTTTACAAATACTACATTTTAAACCTTTATGTTTGTCGGGACAGAAACGAGAAATATGACCAGACATATTACAATTAAAACAAGTTTTTGGTTTATTATGTGCATTATCATTTTGGATTTCAGACCTATGAAAATTATGTTTTGAGTTCATGCCGCGTCCTTGACTGAATTGAGAATTTCTTCTCGGAAAGGATTTTTTTATTTTTATCACTGACTATTTTTTCATAAATACGAAGTTTCTCTTTAAATTCTGGAATAGATTTAGCACCGCATAAAATAGCTTTATTTGATGGGTAATCATGTATACCGTTTATACAGTATTCAAATAATGAAGATTCATCAATAATTTCACTGGAAATACTAGCGAGTTCTCTAATGGCAATAAAATATTCGAAAAGGGATTCGTTTTGACGTAATTTACGTCTACTTAACTGTCTATGAATTTCAGCAGAATTTAATTGATGGCGGAATTCTTCTAATAAAGCATTTTTAAATGAAAACCATGTGGTAAGATTACGTTGCGTACATAAAAAACTCTTTGCCTGACCTTCAATCAAAGTTTTAGCGAATATTATTTTTAACTGTTCATTCAACGATGGGAAAAAAAGAAAAGATTCCTCGCAGTCTTGAATAAAACACTTTATATCATATGTATCAGAACCAGTAAGCTTTCGATGTGAATTTCCGAGATCTTTCAAAACAAAATAAAGGGAAGGGTCGAAAGTATTAGCAGACATGTTATGATTCAAAGCCGGAGACATCACAGAAGGGGGAAAGAATGAAGTAGGACTTTTTTCTGCTTCGTCATCAGAAATTTCAGAGTCGCTGTTTAACAATTTACAGCTTAAAGCTTGCAATTCATTTAGATTCGATAAAGATTGAAAAAGTCTATTAAGGAGTTCTTCTTTACAACCGTTAGTATCCAGACCTAACACATTTATTACACAAACTAAATCATTTAAAGAAAAAGAATCGAATATTAATTTCTTACGATCTTCAACATTGAAATCATTGGGAAATGAGGAAAAACTTCTCAATTTTTTTCTTGAATTACGATCAAATGCATCGTTAAATAATATACTGTTTAACAATTTAATTGTTTTAATATTTCCTCTTTTAAGAAAATTTGACACAACAGGAATATCATTAAGGGTGATCATCTTTATATAGTTCAAGTAGCACAGTCACTGAATAAAACTTATTTTCCCATATAAATTGAAAGGTAAAGAGAGGAGGTACTTACCCCTCTTTTCAGCAGTGGTATATCCAACAATGGTATATCCAAATTGGGAACACAAAACACAAACCGTCTGTTCTTTTAGCGTTGATTTTTCTAAATTCTGCAACAAGTCCAACGGAATGGTGGCACAACAATAAGTGCTGTCTGCACTTCCAGTTTCGCACAAATTATGGATTTTTCGTAACTTGGTAGTGATGTAAGTGCCGTCTGCACTTCATATACTCAAGTCCAAAACTTTTCTACTTCTTAGGCGTACCGTCTGTACTCAGAAGAAATCATTTCCAACTTACGTCTCTACACTAGCGTCCATTTTTTGGGCGTCAGCCAAACCGTTAGCCTGTTCGCGTTCTAGTTGCAAGATTTCATTTTAAATTTTAATTTAACTTTAAACAGTGGTTCATTTGCTGAGCCTCCATTGTGGAGGTTGGCGTCGGTATATTGTCAAGAACCACGCTCATTTAAGGAGAAAAAATGTTTATTTACATATGAAAAATTAAAGAAAAAGACGGACACACATTTCTGCGTGCTTACACCTCGAGATCTAACCATCTAATCTAAATTGAAGGTGACGCTGCTGTAGCGCAGCGGGACAATTCCCACATATATATGTGTGTGTGTGTGCTCATGCATGACCATATCTTAACACTAAGTGGGTTATGTGTGTGTGTGTGATTAGGGGCTCTTTCTCAGCTTCATATTTCCAAAACTTATATTCAGAATGAGAGAAACTAGAAACAGGAGAAAGAAATGAGTCAAATAATGCTTGTCCGCATGAAATGGGTGTAAAAAGGCGAAAGAATAGACTGAGAGCTTTTTTGAAGCTGGTATCCGCATGTGAATTTATCTTAATGTGCAGACAGTGACTTTAGATACAAAAGGGGGGAGATAAGAATTCGACTGAACGGAGATGAAGAAAAAGATTATCTTTGAATCGCATCCGTTGAAAATTTGGGACAAAGAGAGGATTCACCATTTTAATAATTTTTATTTATCCTTCTGGAATTTGAATGTTTGGATTGGATATAAATCACTATTTATCACAAAGTGAAAGTTTTTATACGGAATTATGTGAAAGATATTATCTTGATCTCTGTTGAAGATATTATCTTGCTGTCATTGAGATAAACTGAACAATCCGCCAATAGAATTGGCCAAATCTTAAAAGCTTAAACATAGATTGAGATTTTTTCCCCTTGTATAAATAGATTTCGTAATAATTAAAAATAATGTCAAAAGAATTTAAAGGCAACTCAGCAAATTGATAGCAAAGTTACAATTTGTATTATATATTATAACAAAATTTGTTTAACTATAAGTTCATTATCATATTTTAAAAATGAATCAACAATATTTAAGAAAAAGATATAGGAACTTGTAACTACCATGTACAATTTGAAATTTAATAATGATTTGCTAGCATTAAGATTTTGTAATTTTTATTTTCATTTTCTCATATAAATTAATATTTTTAATCAAACATAATTTTTAATTACATGTTTTAGTATATAATTAACTGCAGAAGTGAAAATTTTTATAACAGAATTAAGAAGACACATACCAAAAATTATATATTTTATAATCGATTTAATTTTTCAAAATATGTATAAAATGTTATTGTTTTTACACTGTATTCTCTATAGGAATGATACCATAGCAAAAACAAAACATATAATTTTGCAAAGAAAGATACATTTTTGGTCTGAAAATCTTGAATACAGCTGAACAATCTGATGCTGCTCTGTCGGACAATTGTGATTTTAGTTTCTTCCCGCCACCAGCGGAACATCGGTTTCATTTTGTAATTCGTATTATATTCGTCGTATTTCTTAAAAAATATTATTCATGTACTTCTTAAAGTTAATTAAAGTAGTTCAATTTTGTAAATAAACAATTTACAAATATGAAGTTCTTTTATATTATGTCAGA
Source organism: Nephila pilipes (assembly GCA_019974015.1). Classification (NCBI taxonomy): domain Eukaryota; kingdom Metazoa; phylum Arthropoda; class Arachnida; order Araneae; family Nephilidae; genus Nephila; species Nephila pilipes. The sequence goes on along the minus strand of BMAW01108230.1, from coordinate 18,406 downwards.
ATTATCTTACAAATTCCATTGAATAACATATGTTTAACTCGGATCCTTTGTAAATGAATGTGAGTGATTGTACTGTAAATCAAAATGTTTCACATACGGAATAAAATGGCTGGATAATATTCTGGGCCTTGTATTATGATCAAGATGTATAGGTATTCTTATAATTTAACGAGAATTATGTAGAAATATAGTGTTCTTCTCATGTATCGAATATAAAAGAAGTTATTATAATTACTCGTGAGAACGGATTTTGAGTTTATGGCATAGAATTAAATCTCTAAATATATTGCCTCAAGCATTTATTTAATTTTTTGAAACTTTTTTTTTTAAAAAACCACATTATAAGAAAAAACCCAAGGTATAAAATGTTTGTTTTAAATACATAAAATAAAAATGAAAAAAATATATAAATTGAATTAAACATACATTATATACAAATTATACTTTTTATTGCGATACAAACAATTTGTGGCTTCCTCTACTAAATTGTAGGAGCTTAAACCATATGACTAAAAAAATGGAAGAAAATGACGATGAAGTACCAGAGTCAATTATGGTAGGATGAACAGTGCTTACAAAAAGAAAGGAAGGATTCTGTACTACACTATGAATATTTGGTTCCAAAGTGCACATTAAATCTCTCTCTCTCTGTGTGTGTGTGTGTGTGTTTCAATTAAAATCATAATCTTCAAGAAAAGTGTATTTTGAAATATCTTGCTTCTGTCGAAATAAACATATGAAATTTACTCTAATTCATTGAAAAATAATCTGAGAGAAAATCTATTTTTATCAACATTTTATACCTTGAGTATTATTTCTTGCTTTATTTTTGGCATAAAATATTATTGGAAAGAAAAACTAATGCACAATTCTTTGAAAATAGTAAAACACCTTAATACCTGAAATGTAAACAGATATCTTAAATAAGATGTTACAAAAAATCTCGCAGTCAATTAAAAAACAGTATAAGTTACATGATCTTACTCTTATAAATTAAAAAAAAAAGAATTCTTTTCGAGCATGATTCCTGTTCAGTAATCTATAACAATTTAGGAAAAAGAGTCGTAAATTGGCCCAAAATTCTTTACATTTCGCATCATTCCATTTTAAATACTAAGATATTATTTTCAAACAAAATAATAAACATAGCTCACATTTGATCTCATTCATATGTTGATAAAGCTAAAATAATGCATATAATCAATATTACTTGTGGCATCCTTCAAGAAATAAAAAGCAATATAATGATTACCCATTTTGCGATAAATATCGTCCGTATAATACACATATATTTACATATGGAGAAATCATATTTTCAATTCTGATTCAGAATAATTCTCAAAGAATTATTGGATCGTATAAATTTCCATAAAGTAAATCGCTAAAGATATGATTACTATGTAATGTTGCATTATTTGCATCATACGCAAATAATTTCTCATATGAAATCATTTTCAAAAAAATGATAACCAACAATTGTTAAGACATAATCGAATCTTTCTGAGGATATTGCAATATATGCAATGTCTTAAAAATATTCTATTATTTTTGCATTAATTACTCAAGTTTTTTGAAAAATTTCAAATTTGAAAATTTTCGAAGCATAAACCAACAAATATTATCAGACAATTTTAACGAATGTTAAAAATAAATACTAACATATTAAAAATCTAAATATCACTCAAGACATCTTATTCAGGCACCAGAATTTCCTAAGCGTTGCGTAAGAGGGATCTTCCCACGAATACACACACACACATATATATATATATATGAGTATGTATGTGTGTGTCTGCATAATTATCTGTCTGCTTATCAAGACTATCCATCTTGACTTGGTATTGTATCTCTCTTCTGAAGCTCACGTAGTAACTTTAAAACGATTTATGCCTGAAAGAGGAAAATTATTTCGGATAAAGCCAAAAATTTTGTTTGAACGAAAAATGAAATAAATCAGCCTTTTATCTGATGAAGGAACAAGACCCAGTGTTACAAAATTTCTTGTAAGAAGAAAGGATAATTTGGAGCCACATTCCCTTAACAAGGTTGGTTTCGGGAAGTTAAATCTTTTAAATCTTATTTCAAAATAGTTGTAAGTATTACCTGTCTCATTTATGAGGAGTTCTAAACTATTTTAAGTTAAATAGAAGTACGACTATTTCTTGACTACTTACCTCAATTTCCTTTGAATCGGAGGACTTAGAAGTTTTAACTCATGTTCATTTTTTATAGGCCACCTATTACTGCTTCATTAGAACCGTTATTGGTAGAATCCAATGATAATCGTCTTAATTGTGAACCAAAAAGTGAAGAAAATTTGGAAACATTGGAGTAAAACTTACTTGAATAATTTGCGACAACGTAATAAATGGATGTTCAAAAAGGACAACATCAAAATTGGTGACATTCTCCTTATTCAGAAGGAAATTGTTCCTATGGCTAAATGGCCTTCAGGTCACTTAGTTCAATTTTATCCGGGAAAGACAACTTCTTTCGAGTAGTTGATATTAAGACGATGAAATGAATATTTAAAAGATTTGTATCCGCATTGTACAAACTTCTCATTGGAAAGTAAATATATTACAAAAAAAACTTTATACAATTAGTGTGTATATACATTGCTACAAATGAAATTTGTGCCTTATGTGCAAAAAGTTTATTTGTGAATAATACACACTATTGAATACTTTATAGAAATGTTGAAAATGTCTTTGTGTAAATTATAATTTAAATTGTACAAGTTCTAAGTAATACTAATAATTAGACTTAAAATTTAATATGCATTTACTGCGTAATGTAAATATTTCCATATTGTTAAGGTTATATTATCTTTATTGCGTATCTATAATTATTAGGATTGAGTGTTTCATTATATTAAGTTATTTTGAATTATGAATACCACGCGATGAAACGACACGGGGTGATTTTTTTTCTTCTCCCTCCCTTTAGATGAATTTTAATGACTTAGTCTAAAAAAAATCTCAGAAGTCGATGATCTGTGTTATGACTAAACGAATTGGTGATTTTATCATTTTCGTTCAGGTCGCCTTTGCGATGAGACACCCATGTGTTAGGGAGATTTCCCTTTTTAATACGAGAATCCTTAAATGTTACTATTTTAAAATTTACTTAAGTATTGTCTTAAATTGGTATGCTTATGTGGTTATAGTAAAATTATTTAAGACCAATGCAGTCTTATATACCCATTTTTATCCAACCGAGTTCTATAGTAAATCATATTGAATTAGAATTGGAAAACAGCAATAAAGTGGTATTTTTTTAAATTTGAAAATCATAGTTAAATTAGGATGTTTTCATAAGCACAAAAACTGTTTGCGTGTAAACCAAGTAAATTCCAAGACATTATTTTAGCTTGTTGATGAAATAAGGATTCAATACCTTAACGCTATAGCAATACAAAATGAAAAATACTTAAGTCTTTATTTTGAAACAAACATATATAAGAAAAAAATGTTTGATAAGTCTTCATTAAATTAAAAAGTAGTATATATTTTAAAATGTAAGTTACATTAGCTCATGAATTAAAACACATTTCACAAACGCAGTGCTAAACAAACGAATACGAGACTCGTTTATATCGGCGGATAACACGTGGTCAAATTATCATGTGATTGTAACGTCACATGAATTGAGTCCATGTAAATACTATATTTTAAAAATTAGTTAACTAACATTAAATAAGAGAACGTCTGTTAATACATCATCATCGTGGTGAATTGTGACAATTATTCAACACTTTTTACCTGTTACTCATAGAAATCTTACACCTGAGAGTATTATTAGTTTCATCCTAGTGATTGGCTTAAAAACAGAAATATGTTAACTTTTTTAAGACAAATCAGAGGCGAAACTGATGATAAAGCGAAATCATTTTGAATAAAATGAAACTATTCGAAAACAATAGAAATATTACAAATAATTTTTGGAATGAATAGTACAAATAAAAATGTTCCTCTCTATCCTTCTTTCGGTCAAAAAAATTTGCTGTTTTTTATCAGATATTTTTAAAAGGTTATCATTAAATTAAGAAATTTAAAAGGATAAGTCATAATCGTTGATTGTGAAAATATTTTCATAAGAAGAAAATGCTTTTTTTCGGTCTTTTCTACCCTCCGAGACATAATATAAAATCATTACATGATAAGAATTTAGGTTTTAATTTTTTTAAAAATGTTCATACTGTGAACTCGAGACATCTGTATTGAAAAAAAAAAACAGCATACATAGAACAATTTTTAATACATGCCATGACTCACACATAAGAGTGAATATTAAATCTTAAAACCAAAACTCTCTTTTCAAACACAATTTTCCCTTACCTTTCCTCGCGAGGTTTTCCCGGGATTCAAAATGAGTGATTCGGGAATTTTAACGCATGCGTTGTGGGAGAAAACTTCTTCAGTTATCCTTTATTGCACTTCGAATCGATCAATTCAGAACGCTCCTGAGTTCCGAAAGATCAACAAGTACTTCCGGCGCTTCAATTGGTAAGTTTTTGAAAATTTCTTTAGAACCTTTTTATTGCATCAATAATTTATTACATGCGATTTTTAAAACAAAATTTATAACTAAAGAATGGAATATCTTATTCATAAATACTCGGTTTTCTTTCTTACTGTTATTTTAGAAATTAATATATCTTGTTTAAACTATTCAAATTAAAAAAAAAATTACCAACAATTTTAACAAATTTTTACAGTTACTGTAATAATCACGTTCTATTTATATGAATTTTTGAAAAAAGAAATGCATTCTTAATTGATTAAAAAAAGAAAGAAAATAATGTTAATGCTGAAAGTTTTGATTGGTGATTATTGATGAGGAATATAAGTTGTTTACTTTATGTAGTTTACAGTATGACTCTGTTGCAAATATTGATTTTTACTCGCTCCGATCACTAATTCTGAAAGTTTGCTTATTTCCAACCTATTTGAATGCTTAAAAAAGAATCAGTTTTTATCAAAATAAAAAGTTTCTAATTATTTTACATGTGATGATTTTACACCATTTATTTCATATCGAAGAATTACAATTTCATTATATTCTTTATTATATGGATTTCATTTCTTCTTTCATTGTTCGTTAAATGATATTAACACTATAGTGATTTCTCAGGTACATTTATTTTAATATTTAAAAAAATGGGTTATTGGTATATTTTTGGGTATAAATACAATATTTGAAAAACGAGCTTATTTATATGTAATTAATATTTCTACTTTTGCAAAAAAAAATGTTCTGCTCAAATTCTTAAGTATATCCCGGTTCAGCCTAACCAGTTACTTTTGCCGTACTTTGTGAAGGGACCCGCTACCTGCCCTCCAATGTCCAAGAAATCGAACATTACGGTACCGGAATCTTAATTGTCTGGGCAGGCATCCATGTCTTTGAAAGAGGCAATGCGATTCTTCAGAGGTGTAGAAAAGAGGTTTTGGAGCATTATATCTGCCTTTTCATGGATCTAGCTGGTCCTGATTTACTTTTAATGGATGAGAACGATAGATAACATAGAGCTCAGCTGGTTGACGAAGTTCTGGAAAGTGAGGATATTCGCCGGATGGATTGGATAGCCATATCTCCAGACTTCAAACCTATAGTGCATTCCTGGAACATTACGGGGAGGGTAATTGCAATTCGCAAGCCCCTACAGAGAACCATCGAAACCCCGAAAATATCGTTGCTAAACGAGTGGGACCAATTGCACAGGAACTCATAAGGCCCTTATTTCCAGCCTAAAATCACATTTCGATCTCCTATTAACGTATTTTTTTGTTCTATTCAGCAACTGCTGTTTTATACCTTGAGACTCCTTAGAGTGTTACAACTCTTAGATATATATATATATATATATATACATATATATATATATAATGTTCATTCTTTCAAAATTTTCAGTATATATAATATATATATATATATATATATATATATTAAATTATTCTTTTCTCATAAATCCTCTTTATATTACATACATATACATATACATACATATACAAATTATTCTTCATACCTTCAGTATATATGTTATTACAAATATAATATATATATTTTATTTCCATATGTTGCTATACATATATAATAAATCATTCCTTTCTCATAAATTTTCAGTATATGTATATATACATAATACTTGAGAGCATACATATATATATATATAGTAGCATATATATATATATATACATATTACATATATATATATATAACATATTTATATATATATATACATACATATATATACATATGGAGGTTATAAATAACTTATTATAGTGATAACAAATATATTATATATATATTAAATTATAATTTCTCTCATAAATCTTTACATATATATATATACCAAACTAGTTGATAACCACCTCCTCGCCCACGGGCAGATCGATATTATTATATTTTGGAACCTAGATGTAAAATATCAAGAAAATTTTCAAATTTTAAACAATAATTATAATCTGAATTTAAATTTTTAGAAATTGACTGTCTGTGATAATGGTTATCCACAACTTTCAAATATATGAGAAAAGTATTTAATTGTTAATAGTTTATCAATGAATGGGTAAGTTTTTGTCCTTGCCTCAAAAGATCTTTGATTTCTTAACATTTAGGATGGCAAGTGAATGTAATAAATAAGTCGGAACGTTCAAAATGTCTTACGTATGTCATAGCGTCTTGAGTTCGTTCATGCATGTAGCGAGATCCTCTAGTAAACGAAGATGGCATCACAACCATTTTACCTATTTCTGAAGACTGTGTATCTTTTTTTTGCCTTAGCGTCTTTTAAATGGACATATTCCTCACTCCTAAGTTTTTTTCTGATTGATACAAATCCAATCAAGCATTTCAGTTTCTATTTTTGCATACATACCGACCAAAAACTGATTAAAAAGTTGACGAAAGAGCAATAGATAATTGATTTCACCAACACGCTCCATCAACCTATAGCTGTAGAACTCAGAAGCAGTGACAGTCTTATTCATAGGAGCCCTAGTATTGCTATCAAGTTTTGAAATATTTATACATTAACCATCTTCCCCACGAAAAAACATCAAAGGGTACTGAAGAACATCGTAAGCTCGATGCGTTTCATTAATTCGCACCAATTAACTGTCTCTGCTATATAAAATATCTCTTTTTTCGAAATCCTGACTCACAATAAAAATAGCTACTTCTTTATTTTGAGGAGCATTGAAACGACCTTTGTGAGCTCCAGATGGTTTTTATAGGCATTAATTATAACCTTGAACTCCTTTAGGAACTGAATCAACAGCAGCTCTGAAATCGCGAATATACTTGTTAAGTTCATGTAGCGCCTTTTGTAATTCGCTAACTAATTCTGGCTTAACACCTGGGAAAATACCACAACGAATGTTTCGTATCATTTTCACAGAAAAAGTTTAGCTGAAGAAAAGGTTTTTGAGGAGGCTCAGCCAAAAGGCTACCTATCCTGTGGTATACCTACCCCTGGGCCTTAAATGTTAGTATAAAATTTCCCTCCTTCAATTCTTTTGCTCTGAATGACAACATCTGAAAACATCTATTATACTTACGAATTGTAGAAAGAAAATGTTCTGAAAGCTGATCCTTATGGTTAAGACTATTCAAAGGTTGAGGGTAGGATCTAATAGCAGGAAGCTGGACTTGACCACCACTGCAGCACATTCCTGGAGGTTCTTCTATCCATTTTAAAGCACGGCACCTCGAACAGGGCAAACGTTTTCCGATACTGACAATTTTTTCAGTCAATATTTATTTTATATTTAAAACCAGACAAATTTTTGGAAGTCCATGGCGCTAATTTAACTTTTGATCTTTTTTCATTATATTTAATTACAGCTGCCTGATTCACACGGGGGTTATTAGAAAAGTAATTTCTTACAGCTGCTCTATGTACTTCAGGATGGCTTTTAGTATATTTTGAAGCAGCTTGTCTTACTTGTTTATATTTAATTGAATTTGTGAATCTTTTTCTTTTTTTTTACCTTTTTTTATTTGAAGAGATATTACATCATTAATAATTGATTCACTTGAACTTGATAAATCAATGTTAGATATTGATTGAGTCTTTGAAACTAACACAGACACATTTTCCTGAGGCTGAAACACTAAAGATGACACATTTCCTTCATTTTGTTTCACATAATCATCACCAGAATTAACTTTAATTCTATTTGTTAATCCAACTATTTCAACATAAACATTAAAATGACCCTATTACAGTTTCCCGTAAAACGTAATCTTTTTTCCCCCTGAATTGCTTCACCAACAGAAGCTATAAGGCAGCCATCTTGATAAACTTCAAACTGATAGGGAAATAGCTCTGCCACCGCCATAATTTCGCAAATAGATCCATACGTGTTTGGCTTACACATTTCGGTAAAATATAAATAGTTAGTATTATAAGGGGAGCCAGATAGCATTTGAGTGTAGCATTTAAACCGATCCCAGTTGTTAAACACGTGAGAAACAATAATATTTCTCATTTTATACGCCATCGATATGTCACCGAACACCAGCACAGACAAAGAGGAAAATAAACATGTTCCGTTGCCAAGAATTTTAAAAACTTTGAAATGAGTAGGTATTCCATCGATTCAAATATATTCAACATCCATTATTAAGAGCTATAACTGAAAAGTAAATATGAAAAATCAATTTGTATTAATCTACAATGAAATACTTTTCAAGTTAAAAAATATAACCGAAATTATTTTTTTAAAATCAAATTATTTTAAAATTCAACAAAAAATTCTAACAAAAAAATGAGGTATAATAAAAATTTTTAGCAAAAAGTCATTCGTACTACGTGATACTTTTTGCAAAAGGATAACTCTATTACCCTTGCAGCATATCTAGAACTGCAATTGAATAGACAGAATAGCACTTAAAAATTCCTAGCATTAAAAATAATTCTATATACTGAAAACAATAAAATATCCAGCCGTTTTAAAAAATCAAAAACGTTTATTTCCCAGAAAACAAAAACTAAAAATTGCCAAAATACAGAAACAAAACTTTTGCATAATATTTACATTAGGTTACAGTTAATGAGTACATCAAAATAAATATTTTGACAGCTACTTATTTTTTTCATTAATGACATGAATAACATACCGTTATTATTCATTTGTTAAAAGCCAACTTCAATATCTTCGTTAGATTGCGTTTAGATTTACAAATGTAATTTATCAATCATTATTAATAATAAAATACTTTTCTCATAAATTTAATACTTACGTCTAGGTTCCACAGCAATAAAAAATTATCGTTTGCTGAGCAAAGCGAACCGAAATCAGCTGGGGTTACCATAGTATAGCTTTTTAAAATTCACAATGCAAGGTCATTGAAATGCTTCGACTTGGCTGTGGAAGATATTTGGTGCTATTTCGCAAAAAGAGCCCCTTCTCCAAAATCTTGCCAATCCTCCATCAGCGCTTTAATATTAAATTATTTGATATATTTCCATTTCGCACGCGCAAATCTCGCAAGTAAACTTAATTGGTAGCAATGCACAGATTACACATAAAAAAATATATTCCGTTTGGCGTTGGTCATGTAATTTTTGGCGATAAAGTCGCCAAAATGACATAACCGATGGGTAAGGAAAGATTAACGGATGATAATTACATTTTGGATAAGACTTCTGTAAAATCCGTTCTTAATGGGCGTCTACATCGCAAAATGAGTAACTCTGCTATATTTCAAGTCAATTGGTTGTATAGTCTTAGAGATATCGTGATGAGTCAGTCAGTGGTATTTCGTTTATATATATATAGATATATAAGTAATATACCGGGTGGTTATAATTAAAGTTACACTATTCAGAGGCCGGTAGATCCTCTTTTGTATATCAGATTTTGACGAAACTAAGAATATACGCTAAATGGACCATGGGGAAAAGATTTCTGCAATAAAAAATGAGTACAAATTTTGACTACCATTGGCGTTTATCGAATATTCCTTATGCTAATCGTAAAACCTCTGTATAAACTTGCAGTGATACCCCGATAATCATTAAGCGTGCATTTGCCATAGTTAATCATGCCGTTATAAAAAAAAGTCCGAGCTTTAATGTTAAAACTGTTTTATCAAAATAGCAACAACCACTTAGCTGCTCAGCACGAATTACTTTGTTTAAAGGATCTGCGAAAAAGCCTCATAACCAAGAGTGGTTTGAAGAAGATGATCATGAAATTTGAAGAGACTGGAGATTCGGGTATGCTGCCCGGAAGAGGACGAAAACCGACTGGGGCTGAAACTGTAGTAGGAGTCGCTACTGCTGTGGTTGAAAGAAGAATCTACAGTTCTATCTATATTTCAATAAGCGGTCGATCAGTGTCACGCAAGTTGGAGATTCCGTGGTCGACAGTACGAAAAACTCTGTAATACCTTTTAAAATTGTATCCGTATAAGATAACGTGATGCAAACACTGAAATCTCAAGATCACAAAACACGCCTTGAATTTGCTTGCAGATTTTTAGCGGCAATGGAAGTTGCTGACACGTGGCCTTGGAAAATTCTATGATCAAATGAGGCACACTTTTATTTAGATAGAGCTGTGATTAGTCAAAACTGTCGCGTATGGTGTACTTCACCTCCTAATGTCTTGCACCAACAACCACAACCACCAAATTATGTGATTGCTTGGTGTGGTTTTAGTGTTGAATTTATCATGGGACCTTTTTTCTTTGAAAGTCTCACACCCCAAAGTCCTAAAGATGCTCTGTCACGAGTTCACGGTACAGTGAATTCCTTCAACAGCAGGTCATTCCTGCTTTATAGGAACGACAATGTTTGCAAACCACTATCTTTCTGATTTTTTTAATAAATAGTTTTTTTAAAAAGTAACTCCTTTAGATTGGGCGCCAAGTCAAAGCACTACTTAGTGCTAAATTTGGCTATAACCATGTAATATCCAGACATTTTCCGGATGCATGGCCTTCTCGTTCACCCGACTTAAATTTTTGAGATTTCTGGTTGCAGGGATTTCTTCACGACCAAGTTAAAAGACGAGGAATTAGGACTTTACGTGACTTGAAAACTAGCATTATATGCCATGTGGTTGAAATCCCTCGTGAGTTGCTTCGCGCTACCATTGAAAACGCTATATAAGCTTTCAACACGTTATTGATGACAATGGAGCATATATTGAGCACATTCTGTAATTGAATAAAATATATATATATATATATACATAATATATATATATATATATATATATATATATATATATATATATATATATATATATATATATTCATATATATCTAAATAACATTTTGTTTTTGGCATATTTTTCAGTTTCTTTAAACCGATCATTTTACTTCTATGGTTTCATTTAAGTGAATCAATCAATTTTTACTTAGGTGGAGAATTTATAAAATAGGTTTGCGCGTATATTCACATTTTTATACCGATTTACATGTATTTAAATAGCATTTTAAGTAATTTTATATGTGTAAGGCTCTACAACTGGAAGTTATATGTGTAAAGCTCCAGTTGTAGCACACGTAAATACAGCAATGTGTGCTGTGTCAGAGGGACTCTTGTTTCTCACATATAAAGTTCCAGCAAAGTCGATTCCAGTCGTAGAAAATAGAACACTTGGTGTGACTCTTTCAGAAGGAAGAGGACCATTTGTCCATAATGTTGCAGCAAATGGTTGAATATATAAACCTCCTCACAGAAATATTTTAGCAATCGAGTTCCCAAAGCAGTTAAGAGTTCTAGGCGAGGAAGAGTAATCTTTTTTACAGGTGCTAGTCTGTTTCTACTGCTCACTATATGAACATTTGATTGAGAAGTAACTACGTAGAGGAAGGAACCATACGCACGTTCAGATGCATCACAAAACACATGTACAATATATGAAGTGTGAGAAGAAATTCTAATGTAGCGAGAAATTTTGATAGAAAAAATATCGTCAAGTTGCTTTACTGCGGCATACCACATGGTTGATAAGTTTGTTGGTAGTAATTCATCCCACCAAGAATCCATGTATCTTGAGATAAGATTATTCCCATGATCGTAAAAGGTGAAAAAAGTCCTAATGGATCATAGCAGCTAGCAATGCAACGTAGTAACCATCGTTTTGTAAGTGGTTTGTCTCCAGCAACACAGAAAGATGTCTTGAAGGCGTTACCCAAAGTATCATCATTTGTATCCCAGTCAATACCCAATACAGTTGTTGTAGATTTGTGAAATTCTTTATTCGTCTGTATTACATCTTTTAGTTTTAAAGAGTTTGTAGCCCACTTTTCCATTGGCAGTTTCATTAGTGTCATTCAATCGTTGATCTCATGATATAGCACTGTAATATGTGTTTCAGTTTCAGTACGAGCAAGAAAGTCATCCATGTGCAGATGTTTATCTATTATTGATGCAGCAATTGGAAATTCTGATAAATGTTCCATTGCCAATTCTCGTGTTAAAACGCACAATAAAAATGGACTGCAAGTAAGGCCAAATGGTAAACGAGTGAATCTGTAAAAAGCTATTTCATCTGTAAAATATGGTGTGCGAGATGAATCAAATTCTAATTTGTACCACAGAAATCTGGTAAAATCTCTATCCTTTTCTTGAAAGACCAACTGCAAGAAAGTCTATTTGCCATCACACGTAACAGCAAATTCATGCTTTCAAAATCTGAGAAGACAACCAACAATTTCAGGCACAAGATTCAGTCCAGCTTCTAAAGTGTCGCTCAGAGATGACATTCCTGGATCTTGCGATGAAGCGCCAAATCCCATAAATCCAATAAATCGATGCAACATTATGACTACATTTATATTAATTACAACTTCACATTTACAGCGAAAGTTTAAATAAATAGGATTAAGGATGCAAAGTTTAGGCATTCGTACCTTTCAATTTCAATTATAACGGAATAATTTACACTACTTTGAACTAAGATATCCTTCATACATTTATTAAAAATCAAAATTTAATATTTTGTGGTACTAGATGAAAAAGTTATAATATTACAATTATAATTTTGCAATTTTTATAAATTTTGTAGACCTCTGTAGCGTAACTATACAAGGGATGAATGAAAAGTCCAACAGATGGCGCTACTCGGAGAGTTGAAGAAGTTGAAATTAATGAATGAAGAAAAATAGATCAGAGGAGTACCCGTGATACCATTCAGTATCAACACAATGTGAGTTCGATGTAACCAATATGAAATACAAATGGAGATGCTATAATTCTGACGAGAAGTGAAGTATTATTAGACAAATAATGAGAATCACTATGGAAGTTTTAAGGGAAGAGACCCTTTGCTTGTCTTGTAGGCGAAATTGAATTTTGAGTGATGATTGGTAAAAATAGTTTGAGCTCTGACAATTTCATTATTGTGATTTAAGATGGAGGCGAAAACATTTCGCGACAGCTTGGTGATGTAGTCTTTAATAGAATGAATATTTAAGTCGTTATGAATAACTGAGTTTCTTATGTACCAGGGGGAATTTGTCATAATTTTAAGGATCTTATTTTGCATTACTTGCACTTTTTTTTATATGGGTGGTTGCGGCCGACCCCCAAACGGAGGCGGCATAAGTGATGATTGGGCGAAGAACTTGTTTCTACAGTTGCATTTTGAGATTAGACACAATAATATTGCCCTAACCCAGATTCAATATATTCGTAAGTTATTAGTGGTGCTTGCTTTTAGGGATAGAACAACAATATCAAAACATGTTTTTCTAATGAGAAATATATATTTTAGATGTTTTGCTTTTGTTTATAAAACAAAGCCAAAAAGATTAAACACTGACTAAATATTAATGAAATGATTCAAACATATTTCGTACTTTTTAATCACAAAACAATTCTATACTCCTCATTTTGTGATTTATATTTTATTAGCAAATCTCTTTTATTTTGATTATTTGAATGCAAGATCTCAAATTAATATATGAACAGAAACTGGAATTAATATTTCATGTTTTTAATCATGGCACTTCTATGACGCATATTACGAAAACTGCAATAATTTAACTTTATGCTAATAATGTGGAATTTAAGGTGTAAATATTTAAATTCTACTTTGGAATAAATCCTGAAATAGCGATTATGTGAAAACTTCTGAGCCCTTCCATTTTGGAATTTAATGAAACCTTAAATCTTTTATTAAAAAGTGTATTTTTTAAAAGTGTATATTATTATAATACATCCAAACATCGAAGAAATGTAAGAACGATATTGAAATTTTTTACAACCCGAGTTTGTTATTTTGTGCATTTTAGTGTAGCAGATGTCATCTTAATGTCAAAACAAGTTAGAATTGAATCCCCTCCCACCCAATAGTTTTAATCACGCCTCGACACTCATTACGAACACTCTTTTAACAATCACAGAAAGAGCGCTTCGAAACGCGTGAAAATAAACTTGATAACACTAAAGAGCTTACAAAAACAATTAGATTAGACAGGGAATTGGAACAACCTCTGGGTTTATTCAGCGCATGCGCTACCTCCTTCATGGAAAAGAATCGCGAGAATCGACAGCAATGAATCTAGAGAAGTTGTTACTCTAGGGAATGCAAAGGAAAGTGCGCCTTCGCTGTTTTTCATCTAGAAGGATGAAGCTATAGCTCGCTTCTAAGTGAATTTGTTCGCAAGTAAGCTCATTTAGATCCACAACTCTCAACCCGTGGAAATCTGGCGCTTCGTGGAGTCACTTCAAGCATTGCGTGGAAACAATCAAATGCACAATTAATTACTGTTGAAAAAGACAAGTCAGAACAATGTAATAAAGATTTTATACGGAATTGTTATTGACAAACATGGATTCAATTAGAATTATTCGGAATCTCTGTTAAAGCTGAATACCCGGAATATTATGATTTTTCACTTTTTTTTTGCGTGGTAGGATTTTCAACGATGATTAATTTTAAAAAAAAGAAACATGAGATCATCTGAAATAAAAAGAGATAAAATACTTTATGTTTTACATCAGAGTCATCGTAATATTATTGAGATAATTTAAGATCACTTATCTTATTATATTTCAAAAATATTTTAAAATATTGTGCTTTTAAGTGATTTTTAAATAAATATGATTGAATCAATCAATATCGGTTTTGATTACTTTTTTACATAAATATAACACTTTGAAACACGGATGGGCAGGAAATTTTTCATTGCATCCTTGATAATGAAATTTAACCTGTTTTAAACCATATGTTGTGTTATAAATGTTTTGCTCAAAATATGTTAGAGTTCTAAATTCCCCTACTTCAAAAAAGATTATAACAAAGGCTTTAGACAAAAATGAAATTAAAAAAGAAGCATAAATTAGTTTATGTAGTAAACCATCGGCCAGATTTACTTTTTGGTCAGATTTGGTGATGCCACAAGAGCCAGTTCAGTCTATGCTGAGCCATACATTTGCTTAAAATACACCAATTGTTTCATTTTACAGATAACCTACAATGGCTGATAAAAACAGAGTTTTAAAACTGTTAAATTTCAAGTATAAGGCTGATTTTTCTTGAAAAGCAAGTAATTTATTGTGGGAGGATTTCCCCACCAAGAGTGAAAAGTTTAAAACAGATTAATGAAAACGTACATGACAATGATGATTGCACTGTGAACATTCGAAATTCTAAACTCCCCTACTTCAAAAAAGATTATAACAATGGCTGTAACACCCGGTCGACACGGGCGTTATCTTGTGCCATCACTAATATCTAATATTAAACACTACGACACCAATAATTACAGAACCACCAAAACAGCTTTCAACATTTATTAATATATATCTACTATGACATTAATAATAGTGCTCTCCAGGTTAAGTTTACTAACACTTTAATTCAACCCACCAATAATAATCTAACAGCTTCTTACCAATATCTCTTATCAACTGCAACTCCGAATCTGGAACAACTGCTGAAAATACTAGAACAAATCTCAATCGAGGCGATTTTCACACTCCGGACCTCAATATAATCCGTAAATCCACCTTTCTATGCTATAGCACTTAGATTCCCCTCCTCTCACTACAACGCCTCTGAGAGTCCTCCTTCAGCTTCTCCTGACTCCTTCAGATGGAGTTTATATACTTCTTAATTTAACCGCTTCGCTTCATTCCTACTGCTTTGCAGAATTACGTTCTTCTCACGTTTCATTTTGGTTGGGCAAGGTTGTTTTAACAATCAATCTCAATTGTAAGTCCCCTAGGGTTAGTGAAGAGAACATCGCGAACCCAATGTCTACAGCCTCTCAGAAGTAGAACTTGTGATTTATCGTTCGGTACAAAAAAAACCTATACCGATTAAATTGTTGAAGTGCCTACGTATTGGGACATTATCCTGAACCGATTACGTTCTAGATTCTGAACTACTTAATATACAATTCTCTAAATTTATACCCTCTTAATAGAGTAAATTTGAAACTTTCTGGATAGGCTACTCCTAAAAATTTGAATTCTTAACCTGCTAAGAAGCTTACCCAAACCACTATTACTACAAAATATTAATTAATGAATTTTACAAATTTCTTCCTTCTCAGCCGGAGAATTTTTTTCTTCGTCTTGACTTCATTAGACAGTTCATTTTTCAGGTCTGTTGACCCTGGGAAATGGATTATCGTGTGTACATCATTTTGTAAATGTTTAAACACTAGCTGATACCCGCCCGCTTTAGCTGGGCGGAACTGATAATATTATGTGGAACCTATACATGCATCATCAAAGAAGTTTTCATTGCAATCATAATCTGAATTTAAAAATTTAGAAATGGATTGTTTTGTAATAATAGTTATCACGATGTTAAACACTACAGAAAAATGTTAGAATTATTATCAGTAAAATGTAATTTAATTCATAAAATCTGTCCAGGTGGGCAAATTCCACGCATACTGATGAGAAATTTTGTGTAGTGCTGATGTGTATTCCCCATTATTCATGACCTTAGTAGCATTTGAAGCCATGTAAAAACCTTGGCTTTCAAAAATAAAAATACATTTTTATACTACTATTTTTAAACCTGTTAAATATATTTTTATTGTATTCCATTTCTATTATGCTTTATTTTAAGTGCATATTTTTGAGAGTGACAACTACATTTTATTTTTATTATATCAATTTATTTATCTTAATTAGCCCATTATTATTTTATCTTAATCTAATTTTGAAATAGTTAAATATTAGAAAATATCAAATATAGCATTTCAAAAAGCAATACTCTGCTTAGACAACATTCTTCGTTTTTCTGGTTGAAGGGTGATTAAATTTCCACGTGAACTAACTCTTGAACATACCCATATAAAAATTGACCATATGAAAAACGGGCACTTTAATAAATACACCAGCTAATTTTAAGCTCTTGTATGTGCTTTATTGATAGTCAATATGAAGCTAAGTCTAACTGGAAACTGCAACCGCTTAGAATTCAAAATGATAATCTGATGGAATTGTGAAAATTTCTTGGAATGAATATATTTTCACCCCTCATACTTTTCCTGTAAAAATGGTCACTTCTCTAACGTTTTTAGGTTTTCACTTTGAGTCTGGTGCTGTTACATAGTACGGAGGATTTAAATTACGCAACATTATTGACATGCCAATCTTTAGGTGGCCCTAGTGGGCTTAAGGTTTCGGATTCGTGCCCGGCAGTTTCGTTCAGGTTGCAGGGGTTCGATCAACCAGCCTTGAATTATAAATATAGACTGGTGCACATTCAAATCTGTCGGGGCCCAAAAGTTCTCCCGTTAGTGTGGTGTGGATGTTAGGAGAGGGGGTGCCAGCTCAGTTGTCATCCTCGTCACTTGACCGTGTTTCAAATGAAAATGTTCACAAAGCTGATCCATATAGTTGAAGACTGACTCAAAGAGTTCAGGGTAGGATCAATAACTTAAGGAATTTAGACTTGATCACTGCTGCAGCACACTTCTGGAGGTTTCTTCTATCAATTTTAAAGCATGGCACTCTCTACAAATGGAGACAAACGTTTTCTGATATTTTTATCTGCGATTTTATCATTTAAATGATCCAATATCTGTTATATATTGTGAAAATAATAAAGCTTTAGAAGTCAAGGCACTAATTTAACTTTTGATCTTTTTCATTGCATTTAATTAGCTGCACCTGATTCTGGGGGAGTATTCGAAAAGTATTTTCATTACTGCTGCTCTCTATATGATGAATGGCTTTAAATATAGTACACGAAGCAGCTTCTGCTGTGTTAAGATGACTTTGGTATACTTTCAGCGTGTCTTACTTATTCACTTATCTAAATTGAATTTGTGAATATTTTCCTCTATATACTACCTTTATTTAGTGAAGAGATATATTATCGTTAATAAATGTGATTCATTCAGCCGTCATTAATATTGAATGTGGTTGGTGGTCTTTGAAAAGAAAGTAACAAACAACATGCTAGCTTCA
>BMAW01108229.1:17503-46547 GCA_019974015.1 Nephila pilipes | reverse complement strand
AGAAAAGTGAAAAAGAAGTTTAGTGATAAGATCAAAAAGTTAAAGTTAAGAAATATTTTACACACATTTTACTAGCTATAATTACTAGAAGTAATAAACCGTATTGAAGTAATAATTTTGTCACGAAAAAAATTATGAATAAGGGGGGGGGGATCTGCTTTTTTTAAATTCCAAATATTGACTTTTTTGAAAAAGTTTATTCTTTATGTAAAAATTAATAAACAGAAATTTTAATTTCAGTTTCATTTTTTATCAAAATAGAACTCTAAAGCATATTTCGTTTCGATTGCTTTTTCACAGGTAGAGAAAACAATGTTGAATACCCTTAACCAATAGCATTACATACAATATCATTTTTTTTCCCCAAAAAAAATTCGAAAAATTATGTAACAGAAAACTCTTGCGTAAGTAATTGAAAGATTCATCCTTTTCATATTGCGATCACAAAGCCGTCTCCTTATGTTTTTCATTCCGCTGATTTTTGAAATATAGCTGCATTGTTTCTTTATTTAAAAAATGACACAGTGTTTTTCTTTCCCATTGCATTCATGGTTTTAAATAATAAATATTTTTTGAAGCAAAAGTACAATTTTAAAATCAAATTTTTGTTAGTAAAAACATAGTTTGGATATCATACTGTAAATTTCCTACTAAATTATAATACACAAAAGCATTAGGCATACAAAAAATGTTACGCCTTTAAAAATCATTTTTAATTATATATTATTTATATTAAAGTCTTACTTCAATGCAATATCTAAATAATGGAAATCATTCTCAAAATATCAGTATGTAAATTACTTTGTAAATTAAAATATGAGTAAATATATTAAACATTCAAAAGTTTATGTCTATAAAATTCATTAGTTGTTTAATAAGTTTTAATTTCAATGAAAAGTCCACATAAAATAAATTATCTTATAAATATCATGATGTAAAATATTTTGCAAGAGCCATAATGTATATATATATATATACATGCATATATATATATATATATATATGTGTGTGTGTGTGTATGTGTGTGTGTGTATATATAGATTTATATATATATATATATGCGCGTGTGTGTATATATATAGATTTATATATATATATATATATATATATATATATCTCTCTCTCTATATATATATATTATATATATTTTTATTTATATATATATATATATATATATATATATATATATATATATATATATATATATAAGACGTGTAAAATCATTAAACATACAAAATTTTATATCCATAAAAATTACAAATTAAGTTGTTTATTGCATTTTTATTTCAAAGAGATGTCTAAATTCCTTATGTTTAGTAATATAAATACATATATGAACCAGACTTATTATCAAACCAATATGCAAAGTGTTTTAATCACGAATGAAAAATTAAATATTAAATCAATATTATTTTTATTATATTTTAAAATTTACAAATACGTAATTTCAGAATTATCAAGAATTTAATATAAAATTTCTCCAAATTTTATTCAGAGAAATTCTTAACTTATACTTAATATTCATAATTCTAAGGGAGGTTAAAACACAGAATAGCTCTAAATTCTATTTACTTTAAACTGTTTTTGGCATCCGACAACGCTAAAAACGCAAATTTAGGAAAACATTTCTTTTTTATAAATACATATTAAAACATCATTTGGTACATTTGAAATATATATGGCGAAATTTAAGCAGTCTGCATTTCTTAGAAAATTACTGGAAAATTTATTTTATTTAAATGTTTTGAAAGGTATTAATTTCAAATCATATCTGCTAGACAAACCTTGAAATTTGTATCATTATCTACTTTTTGTTGCTATCCGAGGCGACACGCAGTGTAATTAAGCAAAAAAGAATTCGATAAATAAGTTCATAATGCCAATTGATATTAGCATTTCTACTTAAGTAGTTGATACAATAGCATTCTTTTTAAAACGGGTTGTTATTGTTGCACTCAGTATCCTAAGGCACTTCTCTCACTTTTTTCATTGGTGATAGAAAGGAAAAGTTACCGAACAGGAAGTAGAGCGAACGGGACATTAGGTATGAGAATACACCCACCTTCATATTTTCTTCATTTGTACCCGGTTTCTTTTTTGTATTCTTTCGCCAACCATAAATGGCCAGTAATGTCTTTGAAATAGCGTGATTTCTTGTTTGTATTCGAACATTAGTATGAACAGGAATCATTCGTGAATTCCCTTAGTAATGTAATCGTTATTGTTATTTAAAAACTTGTTGATTTTTAGTTTTGAAATCCATTTTATTTCCTGAATTTAATTTTTATGTACTGAATTGTAAGGTATGTGCTTACCTTCGGGGCAACTTTTTTCAAAAAAAAAAAAAAAATTGTGAAACACTTATGATTTTAGTTACAATGATATATAAAATTATAAAAGTCATTTTAATGAACTTTTTTTTTATTCTCCAAATTTAGGCTATGTTTGTTTAAACTATAGTAAAAATTGACATTTACTCAAAATTCATATAACAAATTCTAATTAATATATTTCACTTTTTGTTTCAACAATATATTTAATACACATGTATCGGCGTTGTGAAAAAAAATAAATGCTATTATCTCTTAAACTTACAGAGTTATACCAAAACTTATACACACGACATGATTTTACAAAAAAAAAATATATTACTTTTTTTAAATAAAAATAGCTCCAAAATAAATAGTTATATACTTAAAATCGATGTTTAGGTCCATGACACACCTAGATATGTACAGAACATTGGGGTAAAATTTAATTTGAATATATGAAATACTTTTTTAAGAAATGAGATTTTTCGTGCTAAAAAAAAAATTTAATCGCAGTTTTCCAGAAAATGAAAATAAAATTTTTTAATGTTTCTTAAAATATGTACATACTTACATTAATGCATTAATTAACTACCATAGAAACAAATGCAAGCCATTTTTGAATTCGTAAATATGTGGGTTTTAATCAAAAGAAATAAAGAAAGTTTCGAAAATTTTCACGAAAACAGTGATTTTTGGTAGGTACATGGCCTTAAGGCTCGTTAAAAAAAGCATCAGGTTAATTTTTTTTTCAAACTGATTAAATAAGTAATAACGACAAGAAAAAAAAGAATTTCAATTGACTTTTGACATACACACACACAAACAAAGAATTCTCACTTTTGACAAACAAACAATTCTCCATAGTGAGAAAGATCCAGTGAAAAGGAATATTTTATAAAATTCTATAGCAGCCATTCCTAACCGTATACCACTTGGCGTTGACCAAGCTTGGTCAACCCTAAGGAGTACGTAAAAAAGAACATGCAGTAATCAGAAAAAGGTGATGCCCTCTGAAATCCACGATAGAAATAACGAAGCGTAAGAAAACTCGCGCTTCACGCTTTTCATTACAGCGCAGTCTAGAGGTTCACCCCTTCCTTTCTACTTGTGCTTTGCAGAGAGAAAATTGCTTGCTTGTATGTTTTCTATTACCTCTTAAATTTTAACCCGTGAGTTTTGAAACACCCTATAAATGAACCCGGTGCTTCACATTTAAATAACTTAACGAAGTGAAAAAGACATTACAGTCATCAAAATCAATGAGATACATTTAATAATTTAGATGATTCTCGTCGCTTCGGGACAAAATTGGTAATATTCGTAAAAGTTCAAAGGTTACTTAATTATGATACTAACGAGTTAATCATTTAACCTAGTTAATATCGTAAAATACTTTTTCTTCTAAAATAAACTTCTAAAATACTTTTTCGTATACGTAACCTGACTTTTTGGGAAGTTCGATAGCGAATGATTTTGCAGCGACTCTCTTCAACAACAACAACGCCAGAAGTTAAAACGCTTTCTCTATTAGCCTGAGAGATACGTCTTTCTTAGCCTGGTTGGTAAAGGCGCAACAAAAAGTGACCCGTCAACTTCTTCTGGAGGAGAAGAGTAGTTGGTCTTCTGCCAGTGGTGTTCGAACTGGTCCAGGGTTCGAAAAACGCCAAAATCTGCGTAACATAAGATTCAAATTTTATTTGAATTCGATCATAAGTTCCAGTAATACTCGAAGTAAAGCATTAGGAGGTGAAATACAAGATTTCCTCCGTGCGTATGAGTGAACGATTGTAGAGTTTAAAGAGATAAAAGTCAGATGTGACCATGCTGCACCAAACAAGTTGTAACTGTGATCTAAACTTTTGAAAAAGGGGAAAGAAAGTTAAAAAATGATTGTCAAAAAAGAACGTCGAAAATGGAGAAAGATCGCTAGAATATCCCAGGGAAGAGTCACCACGTTTACAAAAAAAGTAAACCGCAAGGGAAAGAAAACGATCACTAGGGTGCGTCGGAGTCATCATGCCCGTACCTATCAAAAGATAGTAAGTCCCTGAGGACGATTGCTTCCGTGCACACGATTCATAATATTTTCCTCGTTTTGAAACATGACGTAATAGTGGATCCATAATTAAGATTTAAATATTAATATACGACCCCCTAAGATTCTGCGATTAACGATGGCAAGCTTTTGACCTTGAATATTTCCTGATACCTGATTAATTGCATGAGAAATCCAAAACAGGCAAACATTTGGGTATTTCGCAATTTGCCTTTTTGTAACTATTGAAAAAAAAACCATATTTTTTAATAATAATTTTATGCTTTTTTTCAATGAATCAATGATTTTATAAAAGGAAAAATTGTCTATCCTTTAGCGCAGAAGACTTCACCAAGATGCCGAGTAGAGTTTTGTTCTTTACATTCAAATGTTTGAGTTACTCATATACTCATATAATATCAAAGGATCTGTTTTTATACCCCTGTTACTTGGACACTTTCCGGCTGAATATAACGAAATATGGCATTTAAGGGGACACAATACCCTGTGAACAATTTCTTTTATTGGACATTTATAATAAAATGTTTCTGTGAACAAACAAAATATATGTATTTCAGGGAGGAAACTTCATTTTCAAGGAAATGTTTATTTAAAAATTTTCAATATTTTAGAATGTGTCTACTATTCCTTCAAATCTTAATATTTAAAACAATTTTTAAATAAGTTCCTCAGAAGTGTTTCTCGTAATTATATGCATGGGTTTGGTTGTACTAACATTATTTTTAATTTTACAATTTTTTTTTCCATCAGACACAACGAAAAACATTAAAAAACAGGTATATCAAATTTTGTGAATTCTAAAAAAAGTAACAGTGTATCTAAATCCTTAATCCGTACATAGAATTATCGAATATATTATGCAGAACAACCGGAAATATATTCAAAACTTTACATATCGATTACATGAAAAGTCTTAGCATTTTAAGTTCACGACCATCATATAATATAAAAAAAGTTGAAAAAAGTTTAAAATTTTGAAGGTCATTCAGAGAGAGTGCGAAATGATACAGCACGCTGTGAAAGAAAATTTAAATAACTCGCTAAATATTGTAGAATTTTTGAAGACATCAAAATTGAAACCAATTTTATTCAGCGGTGATAAATACTGAGAAAGTTAATGATGGTGTCCATTTTTATCACGTTATGTATCTTAAGTAACATTACATTTTTACATGGTTAAAATTATTAAATATATTTTTCATTTATACAATAACCCATATAAGCGCACCTGAGGGAATTTCTGGTGTTGTTTATCACCCTAAGCTTTTCTAGCTAGTCTCGGAAAATGAACAGTAAATACGATTGCATTCTCTGATTAATAGGTTTTGTTCCAAACCTGAAATAGGTGCATTCTAATCATATACACATCCTGTATTTGTTCAGGCGATTGTTGGATCATTAAACACACTTGTTAGAGTACGGTTATTTGAGTGTTTTGCATGGGTTCCAAACATCGTTTTATTTAGAATAACTGCTACATATGCATAAATGGTACGAGTAGAACTGTTTATTATCCTAGGCCCTATGATCTTGCGATAAAAGGGTCAGTACTTTGAATCCAGTGATTGTCTAACTTCAAGGCTCCGATGAAATTTTGAATTTTTTTTTAATTATGAACACGGTTTAAGTGTTTATTATACCTGGGTTATATAAGTGAGACATTGATCTCATTTTCTGATTTGTTGGCGTAAATTTCATAGTTACAGATGTTATTAGTAATCTTATATATATGTAGATTTGAAATTTTGTCTGTTTGTTTGTTATACAAATTCCCACCGCTGATTGTATTACTTCAATTTTTAAGATGGTCCACTAATTCGTAAAAGGATCTATAAGCATATTTCTAAGAAAATAATTTGCTTGGTTTATTTTTTGAAATATTTTTCGACCCTTTCCTCTTTTCTTCTTAATGTTTCTGTGATTCATAGTAAATGCAACAATTTTGTCCCACACTTCTTCCAATTCAAAATTCTCCTTTTTTTTAAGGCAATTTGAATTTTTGAAGTCGGTTACATAGTAATGAATTCAAATTAGTTTCTGTCCCAGACCAAACATTATATAAAGCTCAATATTTAATTGTTGGTTAATTGCTTTTAAATACAAATACACATCCTTGATCAAACCATCCCAAAAAATGTTGGGGATGTTTTAACGGTTTAAAGAAAGGACGATGAAAAATATCAATAGGTGAATTTCATATTTTTGTTTTAATTACTCAATCAGTGGAGGAGTTTTATGATCTTTTGTCTATTTTACCTTCACTAAGGAGGTGAAAAAGGGTCATCACCTTGCGGTCAGTTTTATTTTCTACGATTCGTGTTTTGCAGTCCTGATACACAAGGGACCCACCATGTAATGACGTAAAGCACTTTAAATTTGCCGAGACCAGGTCCTCTCTTGGAGTTTTGTCGAAGTTCGGAGATGGAGGATACTAACTCAGGTGTTGTTCTCGTCACTTGAGAGACATTCAGAATTACAAGGACCGTCACCGATGGACTTGGTGACGGTCTCAACTGGTGTTTTCTTAAGTGCAATAAATCAATAACGAAGATTACCGCTCCATTACACATATCTCTGGAGCATAATACGTCACATAACCTCAAGGTCAATTTTTGTTACTGACAATTAGTTCGTCAGGATTTTATATCCAAAATCCCCATGTGTGAAGACAGAATATTTCAGCTAATTAAATATAATAAACACATTTTTGAAAAAGAATTTCAAATACTTTATCAAAGTACTTCCGGTAACATTATATTATCATTCAGTACAATAAATTTATTTTGGCTCATTGTTTTCATGTTTTTGTTAGCTTGCAAAGTTCCTGTGAATTTACTTGATTTATTAGTTTGAAATTTTTTTTTATTTTGTTTGTATCTGAATTTTTTTTTTCAGATACAGATATACACAGGAAATCGGATTAAGAACTAAATCGTTCTTGAATGAAAAATGCACTTACAGCTGTCGTCTTAAGAGAATTGATTGTTTATTGACGTTTCTCTCTCTCTCTCTTACATGTAACGCGAGGGCTATTCATCTTAAGGAAACCAGACGCCTTCGATGAGGAAGCTCCACATTACACAGTTTAAGTAATCCTCAATTTTTTAAATTAAAATCAATGAAAATAGTATTTTAACATTGAGGCATCTGCATATTTATGTACTTGTTTATGCAATGACAATCGCGTATGTAATTATGCATTCACAATTAACATTCGAAAATCGTGTACTTCCCTCTATCTTGCAGGAAAATTCTTCAGCACATATAATTTTAAATATTTGCACACACACAGAACTTATAAACATAACATTCTTACATACTGAACGTAACTATAGTTTCAAAAATTAAATTTAATAAAAATTTTAAAAATTTTAATTTTATGATTCAAATTTCCCATAAATTTTAAACAAATATTCCCATAAATAAAACTGACTGAGTGTGTAATCGAAAAAATTACGAGGTAACGAGACATGCTGCTACAGAAGTACGCATGCGCCTAACCCCAGTGACACACAGTTGTTTAGCGTGGAGCCTTCTCTTTCGAATGCAGTATCTCTTGTTTCTATAAACAAAACCGTATAGCCGTAGCCTTCGTTTGCATTAGTTTTTTTTCTTTCGTCGGACAAATGATAAGTGAGCATGAAATCCTTGTGAAAATTTCATATGAAATTTGGAAAAACTGCTTCTGAAACTTATAATTTTTTGAAAGAAGAGTATGGCAATGAATGTTTTTTTCATGGAGCGTGTTTCTGAGTGATTTAAGCGTTTTCAAGATGGCCGAGAAGACATTGAAGATTATTCACGGCCCGGTCGTCTTTCCACTTCAAAAACGGATTACAATATCGAAAATATCGTTAATCAGGTTCGATATAACCGTCGGTTAAGTATTCGTACGATTGCTGAGATTGTAGGAATGGACAAAGAATCCAAACGGCAAATGTTTCCAACAAGGCAATGCGTCGGCTTGTTACACATTATCTGTTAAAAGGTTTCTGGATAAGTACAGCATCCCAGTGTTAGACCATCCGCCTTATTCTCCGGATCTTTCCCCATGCGATATCTATCCGTTTCCTAAGGTGAAATCTGCATTAAAAAGAACAAGATTTGAGTCCGTTAAAGCTGTGAAAGAGAAAGCGGCATGCGTCCTGTAGGAGCTGACACAAGAACAGAACTGTTTCGAACAATGGAAGATTCGCATGGAGCGTTGTAGGGATAGAGGAGAGATATATATTGTAGGCGATAATACGTTTATATGTATGACATCAAAATAAAATGTTTCACAGAGACGGTCTAGTTATTTAATAGCCACATCTCGCATATTCATTATATAGGAAGGAACCTCAATTCGTAATATGGAACATATGAGCTCTATGGATAAAATAGATTTTCATTAAAGTGTACTGGTATCCTACACTAAAACATTATAAAGTTTGTGCAAAATGTTTTTTAAATTGATATTTCCGTAATTGTTTTTAGATCTCCTCCTCATTTCGTAATTAAAAGTCATGTAATCATTAGAATATTAAAAATGAATCTATAAAATTGTCAGTTTTTCCTTAAAAATACCGTTTTAATTGTTAATTTAGTCCTTAATCAAAATCACACACTTAACAACCAATGAATCTATTTTTTCATTTAAAAATAACAAAATTTACTTGTTTACGATTTTGTCAAAATGCAGAATGCTAATTAGAGTTCGAGAATAAAAACATAACTTGAAAACTAATTTAATTTATCTATGAAATTGCAACAAAAGTGGATAAAACGGAAAAGTGAAACAAATATTCAACAAAATTAATGAATCTCCTCAAAATTAATGATTTCATCACTTCGCCAAAAAATCCAGAATTCGAAATCGAATACTGTTGTTTCAGGTGTTACTCTGTATTGTCTAATTAATATCGGCTTAATTTGGTCGTCTCATTAAGTACAGTAATTTACAAAAAAGGAATTACAAAGGACCTTAGAACATTTTACTACTTGTACTTTCGATTCTTATAACCGAATGGTATTTTTTTTGTTCAAATTAGTAACAGAGTTTCCAATTAAGTATTTGCAACGTATTACATAGAAAAATTGAAAATGGTGCAGAAGTCCATCCATCTCTCTCAAGGAAAACTAATCCTTCGTGAAAGCAGTTTATGTGTAGTTTATAAATGTATAGTTTATAAGAATTCAGCTTGAATCAGTTCACAAATTTTAAGATATGAAAGATAATTATTCTTATAATTTCTTGTGTTTAAAAGAAAATATATTTCTTCAAACTCTCGGCTGAAAACAATCTTGATGGTGAAACGGAACTGTATAAACTAACTATTATTAGGAAAAAAACCAATTTAACCTACGAAAAAAAGCGGGGGAGATGAAATTATAGCTCAAGAAAAATCTTAAGTATTAAATATTTGGTTAATTGTATATTTTCACTAATATTAACTGCGTGTTTAAATAATTCAGATGCTTATATAAATTGATTTTTTAATCTTTCTGAACAAATTGTTAGTTTAAAATAATTTTTGGGTTATACTCATTTTAAATGTATTATAAAATAAATAAATATAAAATAGCATAAGTGAAAAAATGTTTATATCAGAAATTCTTTTAACATTTGTTTTGATATACCCTATCTCTTACAAATGAATGTTTTAAAACAAAGTGAATTACTGTTTAGCTACTTTAACAATTTGTAATGAAAAGGTATTTATTTCTTGACGCAAAAGGACTTCATCAAATAAATAGGTTGGTACGACCGCAGAAATTAGTTATGGTTAACGAAGATTTAATCGAAAAGTGTGTTTGAACCCTGTTTCCACTGGAGACCCGTTGTATACCTGAACTGATACTCGTTAAATCAGTCCAGTTTTTAAGTCATCACGTTAATGTGGCGTAGATGCGCAGAATGAGGTTCCAGTTCGGATCTCGACCTCGTCATCTGACCGTAAATCAAAATTATGAGACGTATTGGCTACGGTTAGTGAATTTTTTGAAGGGCAGGAATAACCATTAAATAAATAAATTAGGTTGGTTGTACCTCATCTCCCTCACCAATCAATGAATCAATTGGTTGTACCCTATTCTCAAATATATTTTTGAAGCAAGTTAACTATTTTTAGTTGTGCATTGAATCACATTTTCAGTTTGGCCTTCCAAGAAGGGAATACCCACCGAACCAGATATTTTGTCCCTTAAATGCAGGTACCCCTTAATAAGAGGTAAATATATATACTATTCAAAGGAACCGGGACTGAAATTATTCCTGAAATAGATGTATCTCTTAAGAGAGGTACCAATGTGTTTCAATTGAAAGCAGAAATAGTTAATTTTAAAAATGAAAAAAAAAAAAAAATTCTATGCAAAGATTTGCAAAGAACAGATTTAGCCACCCAAGGTGTGCTTTTTCTTATAATTATTATTAAATTACTCAACTAAATATAAGAATTACAGTAAACGACGAAATATCGAGAAAGGGACAATAATAAACTTTTCAGACATTAAATTAAAGGAAACATTGAATATATTTAAGCTAAATGTGATTAAAATTAAAGCAAACGATAAATTATTAAACTGAATATATTTCAGCTAAATGTAATTAAAATAAAGAAAACGATAAATTATTAAATTGAATATTATATGAGCTACATTTATATAAAATTAAAGCAAAAGATAAATAGTTCAATTGAATACGTTTAAGCTATCTGTAATTAATATTGAAGCAAACGATAAAAAATTGAAAAGTGATCTGGTATGCGAAAAGTGATCCAACAAAAAAACAATACCTCTCGAGTGGCTAAAAACTTTTTCTATATTTTTCCCGGGTCATTTTTAAGTGCCATATATTGTTTTAGGTCAAATTGTTTTCCTATAAAGATGTCCAATATGTTTAATAAAACGTCTAGGAATCTATATGTTTAATAAGAAACTATTCTAAAAGATAGATTTAGCTGCCACTAAACATGTGATGCTTTCGTATTTAATTCTGTATTTCACTTCCTAGATTCTCTAAACAAGCAATCAAGTACTTCTTTTTCTTTTACGAGGTAATCAAAAACGCCCATGCTTCCATTGCATCGAAATGTCGAGCGACGAACTCGTATTACCCAGAACCGAAACTACCTACAGAAGAAAGAGAAGGAAAAACAATCACTCAAGACCTTGTAACCTCTCTCCGCTTGGTTGAGTTTAGTAGATAAAATAATTCAGTTTGGATCAAAAATAAATAAAGAGTCTCAGCTCGCGTTGCGTCCTTCGAGGAAAGCTGCCAGGAAAAATTCTTGTTTATTTTACATAAATTAGTGACTCAGATTCATATCAAATTAGACAAGGTTTTTTTTAACTAAAAGCGGACTGTTAAAAGAAGTTGTCTTGTTCTGTTTTTGCCTGCTTTCACCAGTTCTGTCGAAACTCGTTAATCTTTCGTGTGAAAGAGTAACAGGCCCTTTCTCTTCAATGATCTGTGACGAACTTTCTCAAAGTTAAGGTTGAATTCTTTGAAAGAAATTTTTTTTTCGTTTCGATTCGCTTTATGAAAAAGTCCGCAATGAATCATTACGGGGTTTCTCAAAATTTCCCAGATTTTGACGTAATGTATTTACGCTGTTTCATTAATTATAAATATTTTTATCCACAAACATGGGAAATTCTTGCGTGTCTATTCATATTTCGGAACAAACTATTTGAAAAATTGTTTGTGTCAAAAATGCGCTGGAGTACTTATTTGAATTATGAATTTTATTAATCAATCAAACTAAAATCTTTATCAGCAACAATGATTGTTTGTTCACTAGTAGTTTTTAATTTCGCGAATTTTAAAATTTTCATTTCCCTCCATAAATTAAAACTTCAAACAGTAAATGATGTTTCAAATTTTATAAAGGAATTTACTGAAGTCTGAAGGATTATTAATTCTTCCATTTTTTTTTCAATGTAAATTATTATTTTAGCATTAAAATTGTTTTTAAGAATATTAAAAAAATGCGTAACAGTTTATGCAACTTTATGCTTCTGAATTAAAAATGTTTGCTTTTTAAAATAAAATGAATGAAAAAATAATTAAAACTGTATGTAATTTTGTTTCACCCTAAAACAATACGCATATTCGCATTCATTTTATCATTATTATTCGAAATAAGTTATTTGCAATAAATAAAAAATTCAAATGACATTACACAAAGTAATTTGATTTGATTGTTTATTAACGTCGTACTGAGAAGTAACGCGGGGTCTGCTGGCGACACACCTTGTAATTTTGAACCTCGTTCAAGTGTGACGTGGATGACACCTGAGTTGGTACCTCCACACCTCACCAACGAGAGGAATTGGGGTCTCGACCAGACTTAACATGCATAAGCCCCGCTACACGATGGGTCTTTAGTGATAACAGGACTTGAACCCACGACTTGACAAAAGCAACGCCGGCCGCGACATGACTACTAGGCAACGGTAGCCTCTACACGTTGAATGCATTCAGTTAATTTACAATGGTGTATTTGATTGCACCGATAGATAATAGAGATCTAAATAGAGTTGATCTCATATAAAATCTGTATCATTTTTTTAATCTTAATCATTCAATCAAAAATATATTTCGAAATCTTTTTGGAAAACAAAATATGCGAATGAATACATATATATATGAATAAAAATAAGCGAATGAATATGTACAAGTATTTTCCAACAAAAATATACTTGCTTACTTTAAATTCCTGTAATACATCTGCCAGGATAACATAAGAATTCCAAAAGATATTTTTTTGGCTTCAAATTTATTAATTACCTATTATGAGATTAACGTTAGATACTATTCATTACAGTAAAGGATATCTTTCAAATGTCCTGGTGCATTAAATTTTTGATATTCCAGCAAATATATCCTGTATCTTATAACATTTTTCAACATAACAAATGTCCTTATCTTGTCTTACATTTGTCATTTCATTGGACGAAAAAAAGGCAAAATTATTTGAAGTATTTGATATATACAAACAAAACATGAGTATAGATTGTTTTACATTTCTAATAAAGCCTTTTAATTCGAATCGATCATGGCTGTAATGAAACTTTATAACAGCCATGAGTAATATACATTTTATGAATTATAAATAAAATTATTTAATTTATATTTACTATCATATTAGCTATTTCCGTTACGTTTGGCAACACTACAACGAACTTTCTTCATTATTTAATTTTACCGACATATTTCAATCTGATTAAATTGTCAATAATTACAAGATTTCAATTGAAGATACGTAAAATCAAGATAAATTACTTTATTAATTATCACTGGAGAATAGATAAGGTTGCTCACTCTCGAATCCCACTTAACTCGTCAATTCAAAATTAGGACCAAATAATAAAAAAATCTTAGCTTTTAAATTCACTCCTTCTGATTCAATCACTTCTCGCAAATGGCCTATTCTTATTTTGGTACTTTAAACAAGATTCGCTTCAATCCAAAAAATTAATTGCGATGTTTAAATACAACTAACAACTATTTATCAATCTGACATTATTTCCTATCTCCCTTCATTTTCTTTTGATTCTATTTCATAACTTTTAAAACATTTTTTATGTTGAAAACAAACTTAAAAACTGAATTAAAAACTTTAACATTTGTTTCTCAATTTATTTTATAAACAAATTACTTCAAGTAAAAACGCGCTTTGTAAGAAAAAATATTTTCATATTCGTGATCTATCACCAGATGATTTATAATCTAGGCTCCTCACTAAAATGTAATCTTGTTCATTTGTGAAAAGAAAAGCAAATAAGACCCAAAAAACGTACTTAAAACAATGGGAAAACAAATATATCTCTTAAGAAAAGTCATTTATTCTAAAGAGATATCGTCAGATGTCATAGTAAATAAGATGAAAACAGGTTTACAATAATTATAATCCAAAAGCTCGAGGAATTTTTAAAAGAACAGAAAGGAAATCAGGAACTGACTACTTAATTTAATAATTAAAAAATTATTTTATAAACATCACGGCACGTTTTCTCAATTTGTGCTTTACTGACGCTTTGAGTATGTTTAGAAGGAACGTTTAGCGAAACTGGATTGTTTCTGAAGGTTTTTAAGATGCAATACTGCATAAAAAGTGTTTCATTGCTCCAGATAGCAAGTAATTAATACAAATGAATAGACAATATCTGCAAGGTGAAAACTATTTCAGTAAATATTAATTATTTATTTTCAAATGCTTTATATTTTCATTTTTATTTATTCTATTCAAAGTATCTGTAATATTTGTATCATGTGGAGCAAAAAAATCCAAACAATTACATTTGGAGAAGCTAATAATTAACTTAATGACTTTAATTTGTCTTTAGTTAAAGTAATATTAATTGTAAAAGGTGAGACTATGTAATTTTTCCCTTTTTAATTAGGAAGTGAAAAATAATGATTGTTGAAATGGTGATTAAATTACCTATTTACGTATTAAACAATGCGTTCTTAACTACGAGTGTTTCAACACACTGTAAGTTTGTATTTATCAAATTTGTAGTATAATTAACATCGAATATATATAACAATAATTTAGATAAAAAAAATATGTCCAGATTTCTTAATGTATTAAAAAAGCACAGAACGAGACTGCCACTATTACAGAAGTACGCATGTGCCAAACACCAGTGACCGACAGCACTGCTTAGCAAGAAGCCTTCTCTTTCAAATGAAGTTCCTCTCGTTTCTGTAAATTATTCCGTATAGCCGTAGCTTTCGTTCGCTTAATAGTTTTTCTTTGTTTCTCCTGAAAAATGATAAGTGAGCAACGAGTTGGGAAATTTGGCATGAAATTTTTGAAATTCGATGCTGAAACTTAAAAAAATTATTGAAAGAAGTGTATGGCAATGAATGTTTTTTGCCTGCAATATGTTTTTGAGTGGTTTAAGTGTTTTCAAAATGGCCGAGAAGACTTTGAATATAATTCCAATACCCGAGTTGTCCTTTAACGTCAAAAATGGATGACCATATTGAAAAAATCTGTAATCTTGTTCGATTTGAACATTGTTTAATTATTCGTACGATTGTTGAGACTACAGGAATCGACAAAGAATCCGAGTGGCAAATTTTTCCACCAAGACAATGGGCCGGTTCATTTCACGTTGTCTGTCAAAAGGTTTCTGCCAAGTACAGCATCCCAATATTAGACCATTCGTCTTATTCGCCGTTTCTTGAGCCATGTGACTTGCATCTGTTTCCTAAGGTGGAATCTGCATTAAAAGGAACAAGATTTGAGTCTGTTGGAACAATGAGTCAGAAACGACACTAGTCCTGAACGAGTGGACAGAAGAAAACTTCCAACACTGTTTCGAACATTGGAAGATTTGAATGGAGCGTTATAGGGATAGAGGAGGGGTGTATATTGAAGTTGATAACAAGTAAACGAGTGATATCAGAATAAAACGTTATACAACGTCGGTCCCGTTATTTAATAGCCCTACCTTGAGACATAAAATACGACTGCATATATACTTATTATTATCAGAAAATACACTATGAATATTAACAAAGTTGCAAAGTCTTGTTATTTTAAATTTACTTATTTTTCATACGAACGAGGTCAAAATTGAAACTCTTACTCTCTGAATCTCTTGAACCTTTAAATCATTTAAAATATTTTCTTAAATCATTAATATTATTGTCTACCATTTCCATTCATATTCAAAGTGTCCAATACATTACAAAATGTCATAGAAATTGAAGGAATTAGTATATTTGAATATGGTTTGCTAAAAAGTTATTTTCACGAAGGGAGATTTTTTTCGAAAAAGAAAGTCAATACTCAAAATTTTCTCGATAGCCACATTTACTGCATACAAGTTAATGTGACCATGAGAGCCTAATGTCATGGTTGCGAACTCGCGGCCGGCGTTGTATCCATCGAGTCGAGAGTTGGCTCGAATCTTTATGCCATTAAATCCCACCACGTAGCGGGACTGAAGCACGTTAAATCTGTTGAGGTTCCAAATCCTTCCATTGGTGGGGTATGGAGATTTTGAGAGGGAGAAGCTAGCTGAAATATCATCGATATCACTTGATCGTGATTCAAAATTACGAAATCAGTCGCCAATAGCTCTCGTGTTACTTCTAAGTGCGACGGTAATAAATAATCAATTAATCGCTGTTTGACAATTGACACTACGTATTTCATCACATTTTCAGTGTTTCGACATATTTATTCAGAATCTCATTAAAGTGTGACATTGGGCTGTTCGCTATTTTCCCTTCACTAACCTTGGGGACTTTAATTGAGATTGATTGCATGAAATAACATTCTCTTCCCAACCAAAATGAAACGTGATTATGCAAATTAGAGGCAGGTGAAAATAAAGTGAAGCGAGTTAAATATGACGGCATGTAAAAAAAGGGAAATTTAGAGAACAGAGGACGAGTGGGACTAGCGCTGAGTGTATGTCTTTCGAAAGAAAGATGATATCCAGAGTTGTTACGGGCGATAACAGTCGCATAGGATTTGAGAAATCAAAACAACCTCAACTGGAGAGGTTTTGGTAAGAGAGTATTATTTCAATAATAGTCGAACAAGTGAATTAATCCAAGGGGTCCCCAAAGAGAGCGAATATTCCTTAAACATTACATTACAGAAATTAGTAAATAGATAGTTGTGTGAAAGACTTGACTGGTGTATCCTTGCGTAGGTGATTGACTTTTAGCGTTAGTTGTATTTGACTGAGGGCACAAAAGTCAGGTAGAAGTGCTTCGCCACAAAAGGATCAGCCCTATAACAATTCTTCTCTTTTCATTCCCTATAAATATAAGGTCTACATTGAAATATTACAAAAACGTAAAATTATGAGGTCAGTTTTTCGCTATTTAAAAAAACAAATTTGGCAAAATAGTTTTAAAATTTTCATTGAATTTTTCCATCTATGAAAACATTAAAGATTTACAACTTGAAAGACTGTAATAATTTAATATAATAAAACCATACTTTAGGTATTCTAATCGGATGTTTTGTTTTCATATTTGTTCGTAAAATGATACACTACCCAAAAAAGTCTGACCTCCGATATTACTTCCTGGATAATCTACTTTAGGTAGTCATTACTATGATCAGATGAAATTTTCACCATGCACTTGAATCGCATTAAAAAGACTTACAGTAACAAATATCAGAATAGTCTTTATATGTTTATTATGTGGCCACTGTAGTCTAGTGGTCATGATCGCCGAATTGCGGCCCGTGTTGTTTTCGTCAAGTCGTAGGTTCGAGTCCTGATACTACTAAAGACCAACCGTGTAGCGGGTTGATGTGCGTTAAATCTGGACCATGTCCTAAGTCCTCTCGTTGGTGTAGTGGGGAGGTTCGGAGAGGGAGATGCCATCTCAGGTGTCCTCCACGTCACACTTGACCGAGGTTCCAAATTGAGAGCTTCGTATCCAATAGTTTTTGTGTTGTTTTTAAGAACGACGTTAATAAACAATCAATCAAGCACACAAGTAAATATAATTACATGTAAAACTGCATTTATTACAGGCAGGCAAATGTTTAGAAACATATCACCGTAATAGAATGCATTTTGTATGTATCCTTCATTACCACAAATTACATTTTCAAACGAGTGACTACTCTAGCTTCCGCATGTAGAAATACCGGAATGGATGTAGGATATTTCAATGCAAATAGCGTCCTTTAATTGCACTGAAGAAGATGAGGTATTGAATTACACTCGGGACTTAACGTAGACCAAAAATCAGTAGGGGGAATGTTCGGTGAATGAGGGGACCATTAATTTGATGAAGGTTTGAGTTACTTATGAACTTATGAGACAACCTATATTTTACAATGAATTAAAAGTGTGCTTTGATCTAACCACAATAGATTTATACTTCATAAAATCCTGATAGAATTTTCGGGGGGGGAAACTTAGTGCTTTGCAGGGAAGCGTATAAAAATTGCTAGAGTGAAGTAATACAACTTCAAAATGTTAGGAAAATTATTACACATTCAGCTAATAAGAACTCAATTATTAAGAACAGTTTTTTTACTTTCTATATATGTCACTTTTTTTCAAATTGAATTATTGAATAATGAAGCTCCAGAAATTTGTTTATTAGAATTATTGTCCCACCATTTATGAAATAAATACTAATGAAAGAGTAATTTGAGTGACTTTCATTTGTTTTCGGACACATGCGTTTTTGGGTTTCAGTTGTTAAAAAAAAATGTAAGTAAAATTGTTCATAAAAATTCTTTTGTTTCAAAAAATTGAACATATTTCTGAATTATTTATTTTATAGTTTTTATCAACAAGAGCTTCTCGACTTGACTGCATAAATGGCGAGTAAAAACGAATATGAATTTATACTCGGATCTGGTTGCATTCGAATATTTCGAAGCTGTGAATTCGCAATCAGCAAAGAATGCACTCAAAATGATCATATCAATATTTTAGTAAATGTAGAATTAATATCACGCCCTCGCATACATCTTTATTCTTTCTCGTGCCAAATCGCCGCATGTGAATTCAAATCTATAAGCATTTTATCTTTAAGAATGTCAATTACACATTTTTATATCTGTAATTCGCCATCAATAAAAGTAATTTCCACCCAGAGCAGTTAATGATTCAAAATGACAACAAATTGGTGCAATCTCTTCGTCACCGTGAGTAGGTTTTATTAGAATTTGATTCAAACAGGCGCTGTGTCTGTTGGAAAATCTCCAGGAATAGTAAATAAATGAGAACACTTAATTGATAGAACGGTGTCTTAAATCTCACATTAATAAACTTTTGTAATCGTTCCATATTAATTCTGCAGTCGATGTTATGACTGAAGGAAAAGTCAGCAATGTAAAAATATCTTTTTTTAATGGGGAATTTTTAGGTACGTCACATTTGACAAGTATGTAACACATCGATCAATAACTCCCGAGTCTAACATTGAAAACAACATTTTTTTTGCAAAATTTTTTTTTATTCATCAACATAACACCTTTTGTTAATCACCTTTTAGGGTGATACAATCGTTCCAACGCTTTTCCAAATCTTTTTTTTTTTTTTTTTTTCTCCCCTAATTTTTTTTTTTTTTTTTCCCGCAAGAAATCTTTTTTGTTGCGAGTAAATAGCGATAAACAGCTTTCTGAATCATCGACTCGTTGCTGTTTTTGTTCCATCGAAAGCAATCGCGGCACCCACTTGGAAAAAAACCTTTTTCACTTCACTTCAAAAAACCTTTTTCCTGGTCCGATCGACTTAAAATTTTGACACGTTTCAAGCAAAGGTTAGTACTCTAGAAAGACCTGGTTACTGGTTTACTACGAGCGCCATCTCTGGGTTAGTCTCGGGAGTTATTGATCGATGTGTTATAAAAAATAAATTTTTCGCGCATCAATCCCTAAGCATTTAAGAGGTTAAGTATTTAAGAGGATACATCTTTATTTTTCTCTTAATGATTATTATCTGTTTTAATTAAAATGAAAACATTTATGTTTATCAGCGAAAAACAGACTCGTATCAAACCTTTATCAGTATTTAAAATTTCAAACATTTTCAGTTTCTTCTAGCATTGTATAATAGAATAATTCAAAAAAATTCGACAAAAAATTTACAAACATAATGACCGCTAAATATTAAAATTAATCGAGTGAGATATATATATATATATACCTATTCAAATGTTGTCCTCGTTGCGTAACATTGGTTCAAAATTAAAAACAAATAGTCTGCATATTTTTGCTCCTTACTCTCTCTACAACGTTCATTTACACCAATCCTAATTTCAATTTATTTTATTTAATTATTTTTAACACTTTGAATATTGTCTCTTTCAATTAATAATCAAATAAAATTCTATAGAATTATTTATATAAGTATCTTAGCAAATCTGCTAAAGAAATAGTGCTGACTGACCAAATAATTCTAAATGAAACCCCTTTGGACACTTGGAATCGTGTCACAACTAGTGATTGCACATTTACCGAATTTCTATAATACCGATAATTCGGTAAAATTTTCAATCAAAACCGGTATACCTGTAAATTATTGGGAATTCCTTAATCCAAAGGTATCAAACTCATTTTCTACCGCAAGCTAATTTCTAACAAGTAAAATTCTCAAGAGCTGCAACGTAAGTAGTTATGGCAGAAATTTTTTTAACCGATTTACCTTCGCGTTAGCCAGAGTACTGCTCCTTATAATGTATATCATGTACTTATGATGTTCGTAATGACTATTTATGTTATATAACTTGCACTTAAATTTTTTAGTATTTTTCTTAGGACCACAGTATAATTTCGCGTTAACCGATTTTTCATGTTATATATTTTCGTGATAAACGTTTTTCACTGTTTAGTACTTTTAAACTGATATAAAATATGTTACAAAGTATAACTACATTTGATATCCGTTAACTTAGAAGGGCATTTTGTTTAGTACTGGGATATGTTCAAAGTTAATTACAAGAAGACAAGCATATATGTTTTTTCCACAACGATAACCAATTCATGTTCTTTATTTCTTTACCGCTATTTCTGTCATGTGGTTCGGTATATATTATTCTCAAGCCTAAAACTGCGTTAGTAAAGGGAACATATTCTACTATATATACTTATTAAATAATTAATTGACAATCTGAGAAAGAATTAATACTGGAAGAATACATATATAAAATACACAGTTTTAATAAAATAATTATTATAAGATTTAAAATCATTTCGCATAAAAGAAAATGAGAACTCTAAGGCAGTATGATTAAACAATATACTTTCTACACATAATGATGTGAATTGTTTCCTTTTTATTTCATGGAGTTTGTTCAGGAACTCCGTATCAGCAGTATAAATAAAGCTTTTGATGTTTAGATACGCAATTACAATGCGCGGTTCCATGGTGTAATGGTTAGCACTCTGGACTTTGAATCCAGCGATCCGAGTTCAAATCTCGGTGGAACCTGTGAAAATTTTATTTATATTATTATTTTATTTGAATTTAAATTATAGATATTAAAGTAAATCGAACGGACTTCTTTTATTACAGATTGATCAAAATCGATCGACAATACTTTAAAAATATATTTGCACGGAAAAATAAGATGATGATAAAATGGAGTAAAATTATATATCAAATAAAAATATAAAAGTTAAATAATAAAGGTGATTTAAAGAGTTTTTCTTAAAGAATATTTAGTAAAGATCTTTTTTTATTTTTTCATAAGACCTTTTCATTTGAGTTATTGTTTATTAACCTCGCACTTAGAAGCAACACGAAGGATAAGTCCTTTAAAAAAAAAGCTGAAGTTGATTGAGACACAAATATTTCCTTCAGATTCAAATATTTCCTTTCTTTTATTTGATACTGTTTCTCCGATTTCGTAGATGTATTACTTATGAGAATTTAATAATTATATCGTCGAATTTAAAATCACAAACTAATGTGCCATGTCATAGAGAAAGATGTCTTTATTTAAATTTTTCTGAAAACGCGTATTTTTAGGATTCTGGTACTCTCTTTCCTCGTTATCTTCTTTATCCATAGTACCGATATTTTTCACATTATGAAAATTTTTCCTGTGTAATAAACGGAAGTATTTCCTAATAAATATTCATAAATTTTAAGAATTACTCGGTATTTGTATAAAAATTATGGTAAATTTGAATGTTATATTATAAAATTTTAGATACCATGAAATTTAATTTTTGATATTATAATTATATTCAGTATGTAAAATTTTATGTTTATAAATACTCTTCAAGTATTTAACATTATTACTCTCCCATTGTGCCGTTCCTCTACTTCTACCCGACTCTTGTGCCATAATACAATCAAATACGAGAAACTCTAAAAGTCAATAACCTACGCAAGGATACACCAATCAGTTCTGACACAGCTATTTATTTATCAATAACTGTAATATAATATCTAAGGAGTTTTCTCTCTCTATGGGTGACTTTGAATTAATCCACTTATTCAAATATTATTAAAATAATACGTTCTTACCAAAACCCTTTCATTTAAAGTTACTTTGATTTACCAAATCCTCAGCGGCAGTTATCGCCCATAACAACTCTTGATATCATCTATCGCTTGTAAGGCATACACTCAGCGCTGGTCCCACTCGTCCTCTATCCTCTAAATTTCCCTTTGCTTATATACCGTCATATTTAAATCACTTCACTTTATTTCCCCCTGCATCTAATTAACATAATCACGTTTCATTTTGGTTGGGAAGAAATTGCTATGTCATGCAATCAATCTCAATTAAAGTCCTCAAGGTTAGTGAAGAGAAAATCGTGAATAGCCCAACGTCACACAGTCTACCGGCCATTTTTATTTCGTAAACGTAATGTTAATCCTATGGAATATCTACTACCGTCCGTAAGTTACACTATTTTATCTACTTTAACACAAGAAAGTGCATTCGAAAGAGCAAATAGTAATGAAAGTTTTAGCATAAAACATTTTCCCCGGTTTTTGAAAATATTTTTGAATATTTTTTAAAGATGAGAAATCTCACAAATGAATCATAAAAATAAAGTTAAAAATATTTTTAAAAATAGGAGAGGTAATATAATTTCGCAGAAACCCTCAGCACTTGTTGCTCTATCGGATACACTTTTTTTTACACGCAAATAGATGAAATTGTAAAGATTTGAGGACGTTCAGGCCCCTCAGTTACTGTAACAACTTAACAATTAAGTGCTTACAATTATAATTGCTTTTAAATTTGAAGCAATGTGTAATGAAAGATTAAATTTCAAATGTGTTCGATGAAATATCATACTGCGAAAAACAATAATTTCTCGTTTCCTAAGATAGATGCTATTTTTTTTATTTTTATTTATAAATCTTACCAATTTACCTTGTATTCTTAAGACTATTATAGCCTCACACTCAGTTTATTTTGAAATTCTTGATCGTAAGCGTTTATTTTCCCCTTAACGCTTACGATCATAGATTCTTAGCATTTTTGTGTTTGATAGAGCATAAGGTGAGAGAATTTCACCTTTTTTTTTTTTCTCATTTCGAAAGCAATTGCGAAATATTTCACACCTGGAAAAGTACGAGGAAATCATTTCTTTCGTTAAAAAAATAATACGCATCTCTGTGAGGGTTAAATGACGTAATTTTCTTCTGTGAGTCACCTGTATTGCCTTTTACAATATTTCGAAAGTGTACATGTTGCCATGATAAATAATTTTTTATTATTGATAATATAAATGTTCAGTTCTTTTAAAACACTGTTTTCATTTAATTCTTATGTAAACATAGAAGCGTGCTGAAATATATTAGATAAATGTTTTATAAATTTATTTAGTTAACACTGTAAACCAAAATGAAGAAATAAATACCCACATTGCCGCAGTGGCCTTAACAGTAAGGTTCAATCAATGACATAACGATGGGGGTTGGGAGATATCGGAATTACATAACCACCTCCTTCTCCTCTATAATGATTGATCTATACTGAAATTTTGAAACCGAAACTTGTTTTAATAAATTTTTTATATTTTTCCCGTACTCCACGTAAACATTCTTTTCACCCTGATAATAAATAATTAAATTAGAAATTTATTATGAAATGTGAGTTGAAATAAAAGAACCATCTCCCTCCATCTCACAATTTCTGGCTACACCCCTGGGTTCAATAATCTAAATACGATGAACTAAGTAAAAATGAAAGCTCCGTGCATTTTTATTGTTTATAATTATCATATATATTTCAAAGAGAGTATAAAATAACCTTAATTTGCTTAAAGCCTTGTGCTAAGCTTGTTAATTTGCTTAAAGCGAATGCTTATATCGCCCTGTTTCTGTAGTTTATTGGTAATATTAAACATTTTCAAAGTCGAAAAAAGTCCACCAAAATTTTTTTCCAATGATCTAAATGTAACATAATAGAAGTAAATATATATTAAATTAAACTGAACTTAAAAGTCATCTATCGGCGTAATGTAAATATTTGTATCACAAGAGGGACTACAATTCAAGTGTTCGATCTTTTTACTCAGTCGTGAATTATTACTTCATAAGTCAAAATATATTAAAATAAGTCATTTCGTCAAAATAATTTTTTCAACACATTAGTTATCTTTAAGTATGTCATTTTAAGTATTTATCTGAATTTATTTGTATATTTACGATATACAAGTAAACTCGGAATTATTTCACTGCATAATTCCCTCGAAAATATATTGATCTTAAAGTATTTTAGACATAAATAAATTAATTTCATTGAGTATCGATCCCGGGAAAACGTCGCAAGATTTTCTTACTCCTAAGCAGAGAATAAATGCACTATTATACACTGAAAATACACTGAATACAAGAAGAAATATTTCGAATAACACTATTTGACTGCTTACTGCAATGGTATTGCAATCAGGCGTTTCTGACGGTGTGGTTCCAGTAGTTGATCTAAGTAAAGAAACTTAACCTAAAACCATTACAGGAACCTAAGTAAAAGAATTTATGATGAAACATCAAACAGTTCTTTAGATGAAAATTCATTTTATAAGCTAAATCTGTTGTAATGAACTAATACTCAATAACACAGGCTTTCCGCGAAACTTACCTTACCTAACATCTGGACTTTTTTCTGACTTTATATTTTAAATATCCAGTTAATTTCCAGTTTCATTTGGTTGAAAAGGCAGACTATATTTTCCTCCTTTTCAACCACATTAAATGTGGTTACTCATATTAAGTGAATTTCAGAAGTGAAGTGAATTAACGTAATCGGGTCGTTTAAAAATGACAGAGAATTGAAATTGAGATATATATAAAGGAAAATCCCTTTTTTTTTCAGTAATAGTGTGATTGCTAGTGAAAGGCATTGAGTAGAACGCAGGAGTTATTTGCGTGTACGTGTGATCTATAAAAATTAGGATCCGACGCTGTCTGGTCGAATTTATTCCTTTGTGGATTTACTAGCCTCGTATTCCGGTAAGTATATTCCTTGATATTTTACATCAGATGTTAGTTCTCGCGGTAAAGAACATTGAAGTGGTAGAAAGTATTTCCCTTTTTGAGAAACAATCAATATCGAAAAGTATTTGACTAGATTCCTGAACTGTTGGTAATTAAGTATTTTAATTACTTTATCTGTGCTTGGAATTGAATTGAATTTTCTATTTGCGGGTAAATTAAGTATTTTAATTACTTTATCTGTGCTTGGAATTGAATTGAATTTTCTATTTGCGGGTAGATTAATATTTAAGATAAAAAGCGAGTCGGATGATAAAGATACGCCACAACTAACTACCAACTTTGCTTGAAAATTACAATAAGGACTGCCATCCATAACTAAACTCACACAAAATTTGTAATAAAAATTATAAGCATTTATAATGAATATCAACTAATAAAACAATTTTTCGTAAAGATGTCTTCGCAATGTTACAGAATAGGGAATTGCAGAATTTTTTGG
The DNA here is from genome assembly GCA_019974015.1 of Nephila pilipes. Classification (NCBI taxonomy): domain Eukaryota; kingdom Metazoa; phylum Arthropoda; class Arachnida; order Araneae; family Nephilidae; genus Nephila; species Nephila pilipes. The sequence continues at coordinate 20,788 of BMAW01108229.1, read as the reverse complement.
ACAAAATTGGTTGAATTTCTTCCGACAAAAAAAAGTGTTCGAGCATTAATACTATATTTTTTCTTCGCTATTCTTCAAAAGTAAAAGTATTTTATAATACTACACATTCGTGTATGAGCCAATCCCTTTTTTCTGTTGTGAAAATTTGATCTATATTTCTTTTTTCTTCGCTATCCTTTGGAAGGTAATGTATTTTATAATGATACACATTCGTGTAGAAGCCAATCCCTTGCTTTCTGTTGTGAAAATTTTGATCTATATTTCTTCTTTCTTCCCTATCCTTTGGAAGATAATGTATTTTATAATGCTTCACATTCGTGTAGGAGCTAATCCCTTTTTTCTGTTGTGAAAATTTTGATCTATATTTCTTCTTTCTTCGCTATCCTTTGGAAGGTAATGCATTTTATATTGCTACACACTCGTGTAGGAGCCAATCCCTTTTTTCTGTTGTGAAAACTTTGATCTATGTATATTTCTTCCTTAAATATAAAGTACGATGGGGTATGGTAAAGTTTTAATTATTACTAAGGGATATATCCTAGATATCTGAATAAAAGCTATCCTTCATATTAATTATTTCTAATGTACAGAATATCATAAATAACATCTATTAATGTCATGCAAAAATATTTTTCATGAATATCTACTTCAAGTCCAGTAGACGCTCATTTCCCTTAGCGAAAGTGCAATCTGTATCTTTGGGAAGTTTGTGATTATATAGAAATTATTAGTTCTGTTAGTTCTGGGAATGTAGCGACATAAGACATATTATCAAAACGATTAACTTGCTTTCTTAACATATTGGCGTACACAGGCGTCTGGTAGCCGTCCGTTTATTTCGAGTCTTTTATTACACTGCCAGCTGTGAGTTGGGCTGAAGAGCTGTAGCTCCGTAGTGTCTCCTTCTTTCCGCCAATGACTACATATTACAGATCAATGGAAAGCTGAATATATATATATATATATATATATATATATATATATATATATATATATATATATATATATATATGTTGAATGGAGTATAAAATATTCGATTTATGTCAATGGATCGCGTGGTACAAACAATTGGTTTTGGTGATTTCGCCAACTACGATGAAGTAAAAGTGTAGTGCCGTAAAAAATATTTTTCAGGAAGTATTTAGATACTTTTTCTTCCAATTTTCTTAAAATTTATTTTATTAAAATTAAATTGTGGAAATAAGGTTGGCTATGGTGGAAAATATCTGTAAACCAAAGGATTAAGAGACGCTTTGAAAAGTTGTTTTAATCCACGTGTATGTGTATTGTGTATGAATAAAAGTTAATTATATTGGTTCCTGTTACTTTTTATTTCACTATTTTTAGCCTAAAATCTTTTTTTCCTTCGCCGCATAAGTTATTGTAGAAATTTAATTTTATAAGAGAAAAATATGTGATTCTTCCTATATCGGCCTTTGACTGGAAAATAGAATGTGACAATGAAAATGCATTGAACAGATGAAAATAATATAATTAGATACCTAATGTAAAAGTTTTCACAAAGTTTTCCTTAGTGAATCGCAATTTTATTCTTTACTAGATTCTAAAATAATAAAATCATGATTTTTCTTGTATTAATTTTATTTTTATCAGATCTAGACCTTTTTCTTTTGGATTTAATCTCTTGAAAACACAATTTATGAACTACATAATAAAAAAAGAAACTCTTCCACTGAATCACAAATCTTATTTAATACAACTGAAATCACAAACAAATATTAAGCAATCAAGAGTTCCTTGCTCTTTACGTTTCAAAATCAGTTTTTGTATCATGACTGTAGGGTATTATCCTTTTATTTGAATGTACCTGTGATTTCTCTTGACATCCTGAAAATTTCTAAAGAAGTTAGCAATTTTTAAATATTTTTAGAAATTCATAGATATGCAATTTTTCATCGGAGTTCAATTCTTCGAATGAGAAAAGTAAATTTCAGTTTTCTGAGTATCCCTACGTGAGTAGCTAATCGGGTATTTCATACATAAATGTTGCAAAAATTACTTCCATGAAGTACCTCATTTAAATATGTACTAAACACTACAAAAACAAATGAGATATTTTATAGAAAGTTGTGTATTAGAATATGTTTATTGCATCAAGAATAGGCAATGCGTTGCCTAATTTCTCATTACGTTTCCGAATAGTCCTTCACGTGTACGTAGGGAGTTTGAAGAAAACGACATCATCACCCTCGACAAATATAGCAGGTGTTTCCAGGTGCTTATTCAGCACAATACGAATGCGTATTGTCCTTGAGTTATGCTCGTTAAGGTTGTGGAATACAATGACTCCAATGGTAGAAAATGACACATTGACAACGAATCAATCCAAAAAAAGGGATGAAAAATCTTCGAACGATAAATAAACATCACTATGAGTCACAGTTTAACTTATGTTGCACCGAATGAGATAGCAGTAAAAACTTAACTGTCTCAATAAAAGAACTACGAGGCTTAATTGAAAAGCAATGCCTCCATGTGGTCATAAATTTTTCTTTTTCTTTTTTTACCATATTTTCTATATTCTTGTTTTTCCTTAAAACTGCATGTATCCTATATCCACTTGTAGACATAAACACCGCCCCTTTTCACGCACTTGCTCCAACTAATGACTTGGGAGCAAACCTAAAGAAGAATCGGTTGCTGTCTCATTTTGGTTAGAAGTTAGGGTGGGGCTAGGTTTTCTCCACCACATCGGGGGAGGACAAGTGGTTGACTTCGGGTACCGTTTCAAATCCCCAACCATTGGATCCGAAGAAAAGTTGTCCGGAGCATTTTTGCAGTGCTTTTATTAACCAAACCAAAAGGGATTCCCCTTCGGATTAGTTACTAAGGCATTTTAACTTGTGTCTTCATTATTGAAGAAAGCCGCCGCAAGCTGAAAGTCGCAAGGTCGGGTGCAATGATACTTCGTAACATCAACCTTATCTCTATGTGGATCGACATGTCTTTCAGTTTTCAGAACACTACCAACACCTGGAAGCAAAGGAAACAAATTTTTTGCATAGAGGGCCAGGAGGCTTTAAGGAACAAAAATACAACAAATAAAAACAATAGAACTTAGAACTATAGAGACATTACTTTTGAATTAAATCTCATATATAAAATTCCCAAGCCACGAACGAAATTTTTGACCTCTTCCCACGCTTATGAACTTCACTAAAAAAATGAGTGAAAATTTTTTCAATGACTTATATAAATGTTGCTTTATAGTAACAGTGGATGGCCGCGACATTCGAGTGATCAAGGTCACGATCTCATGGATGT
>BMAW01108229.1:0-17478 GCA_019974015.1 Nephila pilipes | reverse complement strand
ATGAAACCACAATAGTCGAGTGATCAAGATCGCGATGTCACGGGGGGGGAGGGGGCATTGTTTTCGTCGAGGCGAGGATTCGAGTCCTGATGTCACTGAAAACCCAATGTAGTGAAACGAATGTTAAATTTTTTTGAGTGCACATAGCCCTCCTTTATGTGTAGTGTGGCTTGAAGGGCGAGGGATGCCAGCTCAGGTATCGTCTTCGGCACTTGACCGAGGTTCAAATTACTCAGTCAGTCGTCAACAGCCTTCGTGTTGCTTTTAATTGTGACGTTAATAAATAATCAATCGATATTTGTAACAGAGAAAGTTCTTTAAGATATTCTCAATTTCATGATTTTGATAAATGCCATGATATATTTAATGACACACTGGTCGTTACATTTTTACTGATGTTGGTATGCATCTGTAAATTGTGTACTGATCGTTTGCAGTGTTGTGTGTATACAACTTTATCTTAACAGTGCGCCCCGGTCTGTAATATGTGACAGAATTGGTGGCCGAGGTAGCCAAAGAGGTCATGTTTTCTGCGATTCGTGGCTGGCGGTTTTCTTTGCTCAGTCTCGATCTGAACCTTGACGCTGAAGATCCAAGCGTGTAGCCAGGATGCGATGCACTTAAATCTGTCGTAAATTCAAATCCTCCCGTAGGGTGTGGTGGAAGGCTAGAGAGGATTCCGAATTCAGGTATCGTTCGTCACTCTGGTCGGAGGTTCAATATTACGAGGTCCGCCGCCAGTAGCCGTCTTGTTGCTTATAGTGCGACGTTAATAACTATTGAAATTCGACAGAATGAATCTAATCACGCTAGAACGCGTAGTATGCTGTATTTTTAATTAAGTAATTTATTTTTTTAATTAAAAAGAGTTCTTTCCTCGTGTTTATTTATTCCTTCGTGTTAATGAATAGTATCTTTTTTGTTAATAGCGAGCTGATTTTTATTGAGTCTGAAAAGAAGATGTATCCTACAGTTATTGAAAGTGTATAAAATGTTTAATGTCAATTGGAGTTCTTGAACAATATTTTTGTTGTTTTATAGTTAAAATGGGGTTTATTCTCTCTGTTAAAGGTTATTTATTTTGATTATATTCCAAGCATATCGAGTGGTTAGCCAAAAATAATAGTAGATATTCCAATATAATTTGAAAAAAATTGAAAACACATTGCAAAAATTGGTTTTTTCCCTCTTTTTCTCATAAAACAGTTATTTTTTTATAATAAAATAGTAAATAGAATGAGTGATATATTTATAAGCTTATATCACATTTCTGTTTTGGTTGATTATTGGTTATTGGCTGGTTTTATCACAGTGGTTGCTTTGCCAAGATGCATTTATTGCTATGGGTAATGTAGATTTCATAAATTCTCGAATATTATATAAGAAAGTAGCGTATAAATGTTGTCAAAATAAAATTGATTATTAATGTCACGCATGATGAAAAACACATTCTAAAAGTTTTTGATCAAATTATAATTTTAAATTTTTGTTTGTCATCTTTCGTGTTGAGATCCTTTAACAATTAAATATATAAGATCCAATTGATGATATGCTTTCCTATTAAAGCATTTAAATGAAGTAACACAAACTGCTGAGTTTTTTAATTTTTAGAAAACTGAATTAGTTTGACAAAAAAATCAAACTTACTAAATTGAAAATAAACGCGTTGCCTTCAATTTTATTAGTGTTTCTTATATTCAAAATGGAAATTAATGATATATCATAATTTATTAAATAATTAATTGACAATCTGAGAAAGAATCAATACTATTAAATAATGTACTTTTATATTCAATAAAAAAGATATGTAATTTTAACACATCGGATCAATAACTCCTCGGTGACTAACCCAGAGATGGCGCTCAGTAGTAAAACCAGTAACCAGGTCTTCTAGAGTACTAACCTTTGCTTGAAAACGTGTCAAAATTTTAAGTCGATCGACCAGGAAAAGGTTTTTTGAAGTGGCGAAAAGGTTTTTTCCTGGGTGCCGCGATTGCTGATGGAACAAAACAGCAACGAGTCGATGATTCAGAAAGCTGTTTATTGCCATTTACTCGCAACAAAAAATATTTTTTATGAAAAAAAAGAAAAAAATTGGGGAAAAAAAAAAAAAAAAAAAGATTTGAAAAAGCGTTGGAGGATTGTATCACCCTGCAAAGGTGATTAACAAAGGTTATGTTGATGAATAAAAAAAACATTTTGCAAAAAAATGTTGTTTCACGTTAGTCTCGAGTTATTGATCGATGTGTTAATAAAGTACTATTGTAAGATTTAATATCATTTACAAAAGAAAATGAGAACTCTATAAGCAGTATGATTTAAACAATATACTTTCAAATTACATAATGATGTGAATTGTTTCTTTTTTATTCTAAGGATGAAACCAGAACCTATCAGCAGTATAAATAAAGACTTTATTGTTTTAGATACGCAATTACAATGCGCGGTTCCATGGTGTAATGGTTAACCTGGATCTTGAACCAGCGTGATCCGAGTTCAAATCTCTGAAAAGGTGAAAATTTTATTTTTTATTTTTTTTTAAAAAATTTAATTGATGATATTTAATTGAAATTGTAAATTGAACTTTCATCATAAATTGATATAAAAAAAAGATTGACAATACTTAAAACATTATATTTTGTTAAAGCATAAAGGATGATGAAATAGAGCAAATAAAAAATAAAATTTTTTTTTTAGAGCAAATAAAAAATATAAAAATTAAATAATAAAAGGCAATTTAAAGATTTTGTTTTTTAAAGAGTAATTAGAAATATCTGTGTACTGTTTCACAAGTCCTGTTCAGTCGATTAATTGTTTATTAACGTCGCACTTAGAAGCAACACGCGAAGGCTAAGACCTTTCAAAGAACGCTTAAGTTGATTTTTTTTCTTTTTTTTTTAATTTTACTGTTGAAAAAGAGTAATAAACAGCTTACTGTACCATTGATATCGTAATTGTATATTTATGAAAATTTAATACGTAGAACTTTATTTTTTTGTAAGCTTAGGCAACTATGTCATATAGAGAAAAATATCTTTTGTTTGCGTTTTACTCAAACGTAGGTTTTAGAAATTGAGTACTCTTTTACTAGATATTAACTTCCTCCATAGTAATTTATTTGCACATTATGATATGAAAGTATTTACTGTATTACTAAACGGGAGTTTTCCAATAACACAGAAATTTTGAATATTTCGCATTTGTATAAAAAATAATTAAAAATTTAAGTCCCAAAATTTCTCATATCTTTATATTATTTGAGTTTTAGGTAAACAAAGTGTACTCATAAAATAATGAATGCTAATGAGGAATTAAATTATTTTCCCGATTTTTAAAAAATATTTTTTTAAAGACCGAAAATTTAAACGAATCTTTTAAAGTAGGGTAAGCATATTTTTTGTCTGGAGAAAAGAATTGCTCTGCAGAAGCATTCATTATTTTTTTGCTCTTCATATGCACTTTTAATGCATTCAAATAGATCAAATAGTAACTGTTTGAGGTAGTCGAAATTCCATAGGAACAACATTACGTAAATCAAATGGCGAGTAGACGAGAGCCTTATGAGTGTTTTTTCATTAAATGTTGTATTAAGATGTCCATCTATTCACCACCACCAAAATATTTGTGTTTGATATTTTTGGAATAAATGTTTTTCTGGAAATTATCAAAAAAAAAATAAATAAATAAAATTATATATTCTTACGCGAAAGTTCTCGAGATTCAATCCACGTAGCTTTACAATACTTTGACTGAAAAACTATTCGAACTTTTTTTTCATCTCGCAAAATCTTACAGCAACTACGCATAAGGAATTGACGTTTTGTTGATTTTCCTCAAAATCATTTTCAAAATATTTTCCATACATTTATATGCCAGCTTTAATATTCAATTTTAAATAAAGGAAAAATCAATATTAAAAATCATTTGACTCAAAAAAACATTCCAAGAAGGAAGCCAAACTATGAAGTCGTAGTTTGTGTTTGAGGCAAAAGTGCTGCCTCCACAGCTTAAAAAAATCTGAATACTGCTAATGGTTTTCAGTCATATCTTGATTCCCTACAAATCTACATTAAGTAGACGTAATAAATTGCTTATCTACACTCTGATAATAAGTACTCAATCCAGACTCTATGTATGACTGGTTCCGTCTAACTCCACTGTGCTAACTCAACCTCTAGATATTGAAAAATTCTCAAAATGTAGCCTCAGAACATTGTAAAAGCCTATTGGTATAAGCGTAATAACGATATTAGAAAATCAATCAAATATCCTTCACTCAAAATCTACTAAAAAAAGTTATCCAAAAATTTTCCAAAATTTATACTCACAAATAGAAATCCATCCAAGCAAAAGAAAATAATAGACAACTATATAGACCCAGAGAAAATTTTAATAGATTAATTATTAAATATTTTCCTAAAAACAGTTCGGAAAAAAAAAAAATTTTATCATACAAAACAACAAAATCCTTCCTGAACCTGCCCATCCATCACTGATAACCAACTCCCCACAAATAACCAATCAGAAGACACCCTCTCAATCTTGAGAGAAAACTCCAAACAACCAACAAAAAAAACACCAGACTGACAAGCTGCAGGATAATAATATCTACTGCCGCCAACCTATTAATATTATTAAATTTCTCATAAAAATAGGTTTTTCCTAGCAACACTCATCATAATTAAAACTAAATTTACTAAGTAAAAATTTTAACTTTTCACATAGTAAAAAAACTTAACTTTAATGCATTTTTATAAAAATAGTTTACTATTGCTCGATTAATTTCACTAAATTTTTTTCATGTATTAAATTTTAACTCCTGAGCAAGCGAGAAACCCAAGTTCAGCTAAGCATCTATATCAATAGTCAATTCTGGGAGATATAGCCCGTGAGGTTATGTGTACCCCAAAAATAAGTACTCTGCTATATATATATATATACCTTGATTCCAGCTACATATGATTTAAGGTAATAGCATAAATCGATAAGTACCAACATTAAAACATTCAACATATTGAGCCTAACTGTCATTTCAAAAAATTAAAATAATAAAATGGTAAAAAAAATTAAATTTAGATTCAAATTTTAATACACAAATACTGTGCAATATTTAAAAATATATGAATACGATTGTGAAAACCACGTTCACACTGTATAGAAATTACCTCATTTGTTATTTGAAAATATCAGCAGTATTGAATAAGGTAGAATTTAGTAAGTGTATCAGGAATCAGAAAAAAAGAACCATTTTCAAATAAATAAAAGTGCAGATATTTCTCTATAGAGTTGCACGTTTGTTCAATTATTTTAAAAATCTATTTTAGCTTACTATTTATCAAATTCTCATAGTAGATACATCTATAGAATTAGCGAAACGCCTGCTGCTCTTTTAACACTTTAATTTAAAATTTAAAATTTGAAGCATTTTAAGATCTCAGTTATCTTTAATTAAGGTCTACCGACCATTTTGATTTGTGAACGTAATTAATGTTAATCCTATAGAATTTCTTCTTCCTATGGAATTTCAATCTTCTCCATTTTATTACATTTGAATGGAAACAGTAAAAAAATAACGGTTTCTATGAAGTTACTTCACACCGAATTTTGGAAATATTTGAACATTTTTTAAAAAATCAGAAAATGAATCATTAAAATAGTGATTTGAAATCGGTAACCAGGAAAGAAAAAATATGTACTCACAAGTAGAATCTTTCTTTCTTTTCTCTCTTTTTTTTTTTTTTTTTTTCCTCTTTTGATGCTTTTTTTTATATTCAAACATAATATAAAATAGCAAAAAATTTGAGGATGGTAACAGAAATTCCATATAATTAAAATTCCAAAGGTCAGGAGTTCCCTCGTGAGAGTGTACAGTGTTTGGTAAACACGTGACGCACTCACGGGGGGTATCAAACGACTTCTTTCTTCAACTTTTCCTCTTGTCAACCAATTTTTATTTTTTTCATGACAAAGTTGCACCTTGTTTGAAGCAGCATAGTCACATTTACACGCCATTGAACTCAACTTATCAACTATTAAGCACTTATATCCCTGATTCCCTTTTATATTTCATTGCTCGATAGCAATTTGCGTTTCATTCCCTTTGAAAACTTAATGCAAGGCTTGGACTAAGATATTCGACCCACAAACTTTGACACACTCAAACCACACCTGTAAGCAGAAGCAGCCACGATAGTTAAGTTGCGGAATCGAACTATTGCTAGCTTTGTTTTTGTCGTGGATTCGGAGGCTTGGTAAGACTTGTCGTTCAGCGAAGCGTATTCTGTTAACCCAGTGTACTCAGTCCTGGGACATAAAGGAAGTAACACTTGTAATTTAGCTCATGTGTTATCTTCGTCACTTGACCGAGGCTTAAAATTTGTGGTCCTTCTTCAACAGGCCTAGTGTTACTTCTAAGTTCGACTTGTTTGACGATCAATCAATGAAAAATGCATAAGACTGTCTTTTTGTTGTGTCCTTTTCATTTTATTGTAGGATTAATCAATTTTCGTCAGGGACCCATGTTGAAATGCTAATATGAAAAAGTTTCAAACAAGTAAATAAACTTTAAAAAATAACAAATATTTTGTGAACTAAAAGAAAACAAAAGTACAGTAGGTTCCAACTTGAGATTTGAACTCAAATCCAGGAAGGCCAGAATGTTAAGAAATCCAAATCCAGAATGCTAACCCATTTCACAATTATGGAACCACATGGCAAATTGTCTATTAAATTATTGTATGAATTTGTTTGTATTACTTTTTTATCAACCTGAACAAATTCTCTGGACAACAGAGAAAATTAGCAAACAGTTCAATGCTTTTGTGTCGCAGAGATGTTGTAAACCGTAATACCGAATTTGTGGCCTTCTTTTATTTTCAAAAATGGACAAGTCAAAAAAACTATAAAAAAGAACTAGAGAAATGGTTACCGCAAAGGATTGTAATCACGTAAACCGAAATTTTAAAATTTAAATTGAATTTCACAGAGCGGTTTTTTTGTTATTTGAATTTTGAATTTCATATTAAGAATATATATATATATATATATATATAATCGGACAAAATATTTTTTAAGATATTTGCTCTATACCTTCCAAGTGTGACTAATGGAAGCAGACGATTAATACCACTCATAATTTTTTGACGTAAATCAATATCAAGTGACGGGAATTTAATGTGGTAGAAAATTTGTCCAAATTATGTAACTGTACAAAAAATTAAAAATTAGAATGATTATGTTATTTGGTATTCTCTCTTCAAAGGTAACAGTACAACATAGGTTTTTGTAAAAGTGATTCATAATAGCAGTTTCAGTAAACGAAGGTGGGAATCTCTCATTTCAGAAAGGGTTATTTGAAATCTTATTAATTATACATTTGTGAAATTATGTATATGTACCTTGATATCTCATTATAATATTATGCATATTTTATCACACATGAATCTCAAATATAATTTAGATATTCTTTATCTTGTAATTTCTCTTCTCATTTTAGTATTACTTACAAATATATAAAGATTTTTATGATACCCAGAACAATTTTCGGAGGGTAGAGAAGCCTTTATTAAGCCCAGGTTAAAGTTCCGCGCCACAAGATCTATGTCACCAAGTAGATTTTATAAGTTCGATATTCTTAACACCAAAGACCAGTGTCGATATATCATGCGATTAAAAATCATGAGATCTTTTCTTTACAGTCTTCTTTAAGGTCCTGATTGTTTTTACCAAGGCTAAAAAATAAATCACCAAACTTTATATATATATAGTATATCTGTTCTATATGTGGTCGCTATAACTGGAGTGCTTATAGTCTCGAGAACCGGCGTTTGTTTTGTCGAATCACGGAATTTCGTGTCCTTGATACCTCTTTGGGTCCGCTGCATAGCTAGACCGATGCACGTTTATTGTCGACGCAAATTCCCCTTTGTCGTGGTGTGTGGAAGTTTGTAAAGAGAGTGTTAGCTCAGGTATGCTCTCGTCTCTGACTGAAGCTCAAAAGATCCGTCGACAATAGCCTCGTGTTTTTTCCAAGTGCAGCCTAATAAATAACCAATAAATAGCATTTGTACTGGTGTTTCAGACATACGTCACATGTATGTGTGTATGCATGCATGTATGAAAAATATATAACCTGAGCCCTGGCATTAAATTAGAAAACTTTCACTATTGGAAATTTTATAATCCTGATGCGAAGCTAAATGATTTAATTTGTGAACCTCGTAAACAAGGTACTGCTGCTACCCAACATAGATTTCAAAATAGTTTCTCATTCACGAGATCGCTTTTGAAATATTGAAACCTCTGTCACAGAGATAACGCAGTAAAAAAACATGACAGAAATAAATCATTTTATAAATGTGATTGCTACACAGCTCAAATTGGGAAATCACATTCTGACTTTCATCATTGCACCACATAACATTAGGAATCCATTTTTATTAAAATATGTAGCAGCTCATTTATTGCCCAAGATCTTGAGCGAAACTCATGCTCATCATTTGAATATTACACAGTGAGTTCAAGCAAATCTTTAATATGTTGAGAGCCATTTTGCGTGGTGGTCCATTTTAGTTTCTTCATTCTGTCGTATGACCACTGGTAAACATTTACAACGTTTTATGTATTTCACTTGGTGTGTGTCTGTCTATGTGTGTATCATGTGTCATCAAATTTCGGATCGGCATTCTAACCAACTCTAATCAAGCTAGAGCTCTGAAACTTTGGGGAATCGTTCTTACTGCCTAACAATGTTAACATTTGGACATTTTTAAGACAAGTTTTAACTAATATTTTAATAATTTTTTCAATAAATCCCTATACCATATAAAAACGTTGGTTTTTATCTCGAATTATTACATTTGCTTCTCAGCGCCATGTCCTCACCCTCGTTTATCATCCGTTTTATACGGGCATAGTAAATATTTGCCCATTTTTCGGCAACTATAAGCACATCATATCTTGGTGTGAACTTACAGCAAATGCTTTTATTCACCCCCTCCCTCGTTGTGGGGCATTAAAGTTAAAAAAGAAAACAGCTATAATAATAACACAAATATATGTTAATTAAATTTGAGAATAATCATGTTATCCATTTTAACAAAATCCAGAGAAGATGAAAATGGCCTCACGGTGCAACTAGTGAGTACAATTTAGCATAGGAAAGAGGCCAATTAATCACAAGAAAGAATCCATCAGACGGGCTGGATAAATTTTTTGATAATAAATGATGATAATCTATCTGCCTCCACTGCAAAATACAGAAAGTAACGTTGATTCAGCAAAGAGGCATCACGTTTTCAGTCGCATTTTTTCTTAATATAACATTCAAATTAATATAAAAAACATAATTATAGAAATAATTTACTATGTAAATAGAGCTAAGAAAATATTTGTACTCATATTTCGAGCGATTTTAAATGCGAAAACAATACTTCTTTATATTAAAATTGCATATCCCTTTAATTGCAACAAATAAAAAAAAACAAAAAAGATACGAGATTTTTACACTAGTCGACGTCTCTGAGAAATGAAGTGTAAAAAAGTAGTTTGGTTTTTCTTAGTTTTAACTTCCATTTGCTCAGGACGATAAGTTGTATAAACAAATTCACATGAGGCTTTGTTATGTTAAGTTTCTGTGAGGTTCCATGGTGTAATGGTTAGTTGGACTCTGAATCCAGCGATCCGAGTTCAAATCTCGGTGGAACCTGCTGCGTTTTTTTTTTTTTAATTTTTAAAAATCTAATTTTCATACAAAAATGATTTAATTTTTAAACAGTTAGTTAACTTGGATCAAATGTTTTCATTCTAATAGTGTTTTCCCCTTCCTTTTTTTAGCGACATTCTAAAATTAGTCCATAAAAAATATTGAGCTGACGTCTCCTCTTTCCCAAATTTCACACCACGCCAATGGGACGACTTGGGAGCTCGACCAGATTTAGTGATATCGTTTCAGTTACTGCGTAGAATGGAAGCATCTGGGATCCAGTCCACCATTCGACGCTAGTCCACGGCCATGACCACCATGCTGCTACACCACATTTCATAATTTTAGTGGAATCTTATTATTTAAAAAAATGTCTTTAAGATATTAATATCTTTGTAGCATTTTTTGTGGTAATGTCTTCAAAAATGAAGAAAATAAAACTTTTAGACAAACTCTCTAAAACAAAGCTTTCTTTTTGCTTTTATTTTTAAATGTTACTCATAGTTCCTCATTATGAATTCCATTTGATTTTTATTCCCATCATATTATTTACCAACTACTGCTGCTGCTTTAATGGCACACCTCTACAAGCCTAAAGCCAAATTTTAAACACCTCTACCTAATTTTAAAATTACTCGATTTGAACCAAGAAAACAGATAACAGTGAAGTTAAGGCGAGAACGGTTCGTGTAAAGAAACGTCACAGAAGAAGCCCTGCCAACATCTTTAGTCTGGCCGGCGCCGACACTCGTGCAGGCTGCAATGAAGTGATTTTGTTTAATAAACCCACAGATTCTCTCAGATTCAATCGCCCACTTATTCTCCAAATACATTCGGATTGTGCTATCAGGATAATTTCAAAACACGAAGCTATATTTGATCAATGGAAAATTGCTTTTAATAAATTAATTTGATCAAGCATTAAGGGGAAAAGGAATGTATAACGTAGCAACTTCAAATATTTTGTTCTCTTGCTTGGATGATTTTGAAAACAAATTTTTTTCATGGTTGTCGATTTATTTTGAAAAATACTCTTTTTGACTTTTCTTTCGAAACTTTTAGCTTTGTGTAGGTAGTTGTTTCAGGGATACTAACAGTTCCATCTGAACTCTTCTCCATGACCCATTTTGTATCAACTGAATTACAGTGCAATCACAGTACCAAAATATAAATATCAGAAGTGATTGATCTGGAAGGCTGTTTTGGCTTCAAGATCTGGTAACGTCATTCTTTATCAGTTGTTGAAATTTAAACTTGAATAAAATTGCGAATGCGCTGCACCTATTATCCTTATTGGTATTTTAGAGATAACGTCAGCTTTGTAGTTCCTGAAAAGTACATTTGAGTCTAGAAATTATTTTGTATTTTACATCAACTTCTAAATGTGTGTTTCTCGTGAGACGAAGAGCTTTTTTTTTTATTTTTTATTTTTTATTTTTTTCCCTTCTTCAAGAAGAGATGGCTCAAAAAAATGAAAAAATTGCGGTTTAAAGAAATTTGTTTGATTAATAAAAGCGTGAAAAGATGTAACATTTTTCTCTGTCGGATTGATATAATTCTGGGAAAAATTAGCGCATTAAAAAATTTAGCAGTAACTAAAAAAACATTTATTTAAATTTTAAAAGTATTTTAAGTTTTAAATTAGCCACTTGGTTTCCTGTAGTTTTATCAGATGAAATATGAATGCACATGGATATAAAAAAATTGTTTTCAATAAATATAAATGAAGACTTCCGTATTGAATCAATTTTTTCGCTAAAGGTAATATTTTAAAATTACTTTTCAAAAATACAAAACTGTAAAAGGAGCGAAACGGTATATACTTACAAAAGAAGATCCTTTATTATTTGTGTATATGAAAAGTACACTTAGCAAAAAATTAGATCAAAAGTCCTGTAAATAATTGTTTTACAAATAACTTAGCAACAAAATCTCATTTGATGAAAAATAGCTTTATATCTAAAATAACCTGATGAATTTTAAATAAGAAAGAAAATTAAAAGATAATAAATATTTTGGCATTATCAGTTTACTGGAAGTGGAAAAAGATTTCTTTCAGGTAATTTATGAGAAATGACATGATGAATAAGCATTTCTACATTATATACTAGGATAAATTCAAAAGAAGTCTTAAAAATTGCACCGTCTATAGTTATTAAGGCTGCTAAAGTTTCTATAAACTCATGGGGCAAAAAATTCATTAATGGTTATAAAATACATCTAAACTAGCTATATTTTCTCTCCATAAGATGCATAGATGGAAAACAAGAACTGAACCACTAATGGCGTTTTAATAAAGCTATAAGCGTGAATCATTTCACCAGATTTCTGTGAGGCCAAGAATCTTTCCTGATCATTGTAAGTCGCCTTTGAAATTACATGGTTGAAATGGTGATGCAATGTAAGAAACCGCGCTTTATGCGTTTTTCATTACAGCGCTGCAACGCGGTTTGTTAACTTTCCATGTATGCGTTGTATACTGAAAATAGCTTTTTAATTGCACTATATCACCTTAAATGTTTGCCCATGAGTTTCGAAACATCCTATAGAAAAGAAACTGAATAATTATTACTTAGAATTAGAATTTATAAAAAAATGTTATCGTTTAGTAATTTTAGCGATTTAACTTAAACTACATAAGAGAAATTTTCATCACAATATTAAAAATATTTTAAGAAAAATTAAAAGTAATTTATTAAAAACTCTTGTTTTCCGATAAATGTCAAATGATCACACGTACGATACCCCTTCAAAAAAGAGAGGGTGGGCCTTCAAAGTTCCGTACTTCATCCAAATAACTCAATAAATATTTTGCAGATCATATTAAATTAAATAAGATAAAAATTTAAACAGAAACGCGTGTTATTACGCCTTTTATATATATATATATATATATATATACACACAATAAGGAGTATGTTTTTATTACTGAGAAATAACCTAGATAACTGGAAAACATTTATTCAGTATCTTATTGATCCTTTACATTGTAGCTATATTTTCTTCAACAACAACGCCAGTAAAAACACACATTATTAACCAACTAGCCTGATAAAGATGTCTTTTTCTTGCATGATTGATATAGGCGCAGCAAAAAAGCTACAGATCAACTTTTTTCGGACCACTCGACAGGGTTCGAAACAGTCACTGACACTTCAAGATCAGACAACCTCTCTCCTCCACGGACTCGAAACACACAACGCTGAAACATAATCAAGAGCCTAAGCAAATAAGACAAAAAACAAGAGAGTTTATCCAATATCTAATATTCGATTTTGAGAAAAGAAAACTTTAATGAACTTTCGCGAAATTTTATCAAAACATCCAGCAAAATGAATTGTTGAATATAAGGAACCCATTTAAAAAAAAAGAAAAAAAGTGCATAAGGAAATGTTATATGTAATATATTTGTTTATAGTGTTTCTTTTATTACATATGTCTTATGAATATCTTATTTCCAATAATTTTAATTTATTTTTGTCAATGCATACATCGAATCAAACGTGCTATTATTATTAATAAATTTATTTATAAGCTTTAATTAAGATGAAAGCACTCCAAATTTCCTTAAGTGTGATCTGATTTTCAATTTTTTTGAAAAATTATCACCTTATCTCTTAACCTGTATTTCCATTCACCCGGGTGTGAGAACTTCAGTATTCCTGGACGTCAGAGGGAATGGGCTGTAGGAATAGACACGTAAAATTAGTCATGTGACAATTTAATGAACTATTGAATTGCACAGCCAATTTTATTATTAATATAAATATATTTTTAAGGCTTTCGTTCTACTTGCCGTTTTGATTTGGGTCAACGATAATACGTAACAATTCAAGTTCTGATGCCACTGAAAACCTGTCGTGTAGTGGAACTGATGAACATTAAGTCTTTCGGGGCCATAGACTATCCCCAACCCCTTGTGGCGTGTTTGAAGAGCGAGGGATGCCAGCTCAGGTATCGTCTTCGTCACTTGACTGAAGTTCAAATTACTAAGTCCGTCGTCAATAGCCTTCGTGTTGCTTTTAAGTGTAACGTTAATAAACGATCAATCGATATTTATATTAGTGAAAGTTCTTTAAGATATTCTCAGTTTCATGATTCTGATAAATGTCATGATATATTTAATGACAGACTGGTCGTTACATTTTTTAATTGATGTACTGGTAACATCTGTAAATTGTGTACTGAACGCTTGCAGTATTGTATATACAACTTTATCTTATTAGTGCATACCGGTCTGTAACAGTTGACAGAATGAGTGGCCGCGGTAGCCTAGTGGTCATGGTTTCGGATTCGTATCCGGCGGTTTTCGTTCAGTCACGGGTTCGAGCCTTGGCCGCTGATGATCCGCCGTATAGCCGGGGCTGATGCACGTTAAATCTGTTCGGGGCCCAAAGGCGTGATGTGGAATTTAGGAGAGGGAGTACCAGTCCTCGTCACTTGATCGAGGTCCGCCGCCAATAGCCCTCGTGTTGCTTCTAGTGCGACGTTAATAAATACTAAAATTCGACAGAATGAATCTAATCACGCTAAAAAGCGTGTATCTTGCATTTTTAATTAAATAGTTTATTTTTTAATTAAAAAGAGTTCTTTCCTCGTGTTAAGTTATTCCTACGTGTTAATAAATAATACATTTTTATTAACAGGAGCTGATTTTTGTTGAGTCTGAAAATTAGATGTATCCTACAGTTATTGAAAGTGTATAAAAAATTTAATGTTAATTGGAGTTCTTGAACAATATCTTTGTCGTATTAAAGTTAAAATGGAGTTGAAATACTATGCATCTCAGAGAGAACTCTGTCAAATATTATTTATTGTGATTATATTCCAAGTATATCGAGTGGCAAATCAAAAGCTATAGTAGATATTCCAACATAATAATTTGAAAAAATTAAAAACATTTCCCCCCTGTTTCTCATAAAATAGTTATTTTTTATAAGAAAATAGTAAATAGAATTAGTGATACATTTATTAGTTACATTGCTGTTTTAGCTGATTGCTTGGTTGGCTGGCTGGTTTTACTGGTACAATGATTGCTTTGCCAAGATGCATCAATTATTGCGTTGGGTAATGTATAGTAGATTTCATACATTCTCGAATATTATATAAGAAAGTAGCGTATAAATGTTGTCAAAATAAAATTGATTATTAATGTCACGCATGACATTTTAAAAAACACATTCAAAGTTTTTGATCAAATTATAATTTTAAATTTTTGTTTGCCTATTATATTTTCGTGTTGAGATCCTTTAACAATTAAATATATAAAATCCAATTACGTGATATGCTTTCCTATTAAAGCATTTAAATGAAGAAATATCAATAGGAAACTGCTGAGCTTTTAATTTAGAAAAACTGAAGATAATTAGTTTGACAAAAAATCAAAACTTGCTAAATTGAAAATAAACGCGTTGCCTTCACTTTATTAACAAAGGTGTTTCTTATATTCAAAATGTAAATTAATGATATATCATACTTATTAAATAACTAATTGACAATCTGAGAAAGAATCAATATTGAAATAATGTGTATTTTATATATTTAATAAAAGATATGTAATTTTAATAAAGTAATTATTGTAAGATTTAATATCATTTCGCATAAAAGAAAATGAGAACTCTAAGGCAGTATGATTAAACAGTATACTTTCAGCATATAATGATGTGAATTGTTTCCTTTTTATTTCATGGAGTTTGTTCAGGAACTCCGTATCAGCAGTATAAATAAAGACTTTTATTATTTAGATACGCAATTACAATGCGCGGTTCCATGGTGTAATGGTTAGCACTCTGGACTTTGAATCCAGCGATCCGAGTTCAAATCTCGGTGGAACCTGTGAAAATTTTATTTTTATTTTTTTAAAAAAAAATTTAATTGATGATATTAATTTAAATCGTAAATTGAATGAACTTTTATCATAAATTGATAAAAAAAAAGATTGACAATACTTAAACAACATATTTTGTTGGAAGCATAAATGAAGGATGATGAAATAGAGCAAATAAAAATATAAAAATTAAATAATAAAGGCAATTTAAAGACTTGTTTTTAAAGAGTAATTAGAAATTATCTTTTTGTACTGTTTCACAAGTCCTGTTCAGTTGATTAATTGTTTATTAACGTCGCACTTAGAAGCAACACGCGAAGGCTAAGACCTTTCAAAGAACGTTTAAGTTGTTTTTTTTCTGTTTTTTTTTTTTTTTTTTTTTTTTTTTTTTTTTAATTTTACAGTTGAAAAGTAATAAACAGCTTACTGTATCATTGATATCGTAATTGTATATTTATGAAAATTTAATATGTAGAACTCTCTATTTTTTTTTTAAATTGTAAGCTTAGGCACCATGTCATAGAGAAAAAATATCTTTGTTTGCGTTTTACTCAAAACGTAGGTTTTTAGAATTCTAGTACTCTTTCCTAGATATTAACTTCCTCCATAGTACTTATATTTTGCACATTATGATATGAAATTATTTACTGTATACTAAACGGAAGTTTTCCAATAACACAGAAATTTGGAATATTTCGCAGCATTTGTATAAAAATAATTAAAAATTTAAGTCTTAAAAATTCTCACATATTTACTATTTGATCTATTTGAATGCAACAAAGTGCACCCGAAATAGCAAAAAATAATGAATGCTACTGAGGAATTAAATTATTTCCCCCGATTTTTAAAAATATTTTTAAAGACCGAAAAATTCACAAACGAATCTTTAAAGTAGGGGTAAGCATATTTTTAAGAATTGGAGAAAGAATTAAGTTCTGCAGAAGCATTCATTATTTTTTGCTCGTTCATATGCACTTTACTGCATTCAAATAGATCAAATAGCAACTGTTTGAGGATAGTAGTCGAAATTCCATAGGAATAACATTACGTAAATCAAAATGGCGGGTAGACGAGAGCCTTATGGAGGCTTTTCATTAAATGTTGTATTAAGATGTCCATCTGTATCTCAATTCACCACCAAAAATATTTGTGTTTGATATTTTTGGAATAAATGTTTTTCTGGAAAATTAGTCAAAAAAAATAAATAAATAAATAAAAATTAGTATTATCTACGCGAAAGTTCTCGAGATTCAATCCACGTAGCTTTACAATACTTTGGACTGAAAAACTATTCGAACTTTTTCTTTTATCTCGCAAAATCTTAAGCAGCAACTACGCATATGAATTGACGTTTTGTTGATTTTCACTCAAAATCATTTTCTTAAAATATTTTCCACATTTATGCTGCGCTTTATTTAATATTCAATTTTAAATAAAAAGGAAAATCAATATTAAAATCATTTGACTCAAAAACATTCCAAGAAGGAAGCCAAACTAAGAAGTCGTAGTTTGAAATTCTTGAGGCAAAAAAAGGTTGCCTCACAGCTTAAAAATCTGAATAATGTTATTTATTTTCAGTCATATCTTGATTCCTACAAATCTACATTAAGTAGACGTAATAAATTGCTTATCTACACCCTGATAATAAGACCAATCCAGACCTATGTATGTCCAGTCTGGTCCCACTGTGCTAACTCAACCCTAGATATCTTCGAAAAATCTCAAAATGTAGCCCTCAGAATGATTGTAAAAGCCCATTGGTATAAGCGTAATAACGATATTAGAAAATCAATCAAATATCCTTCACTCAAAATCTACATTAAAAAGTTATCCAAAAATTTCTTCCATAAAATTTATATCTCCACAAATAGAACCATCCAAGCAAAAGAAAATAATCGACTACTATATAGACCCAGAGAAATTTTAATAGATTAATTATTAAATATTT
>BMAW01108228.1:0-10584 GCA_019974015.1 Nephila pilipes | reverse complement strand
TGAATTTAATTTGTAATTGCCAGAATGACAAAATACTCAGTCGGGTATTTATATCGTCTACGCAGACTCAGAATGTGCGTAAATACATTACACTCGTTTTACTCGTTTCAATTTTTATCTAGAGGGGTTTTGTTTGGTATCCCCGATACAGAATCCGGATAAGATGGGAAAACCGCTAATCCGGCCTCTGACATAATCCCAAAAATGCCGGATTAAAGAGCAATTACCGCATACAGTATTCATTTTGCAGCAGTACGAGGGAAATCAAATGCTAAGCGTTATTGTGTTATTAACATATCATTATTAATTGGTATTATAATTTTGTGTTATGAATATTTTTATGTCTGAATGTAATTCATTTTGAGTTTTCACAGATATTTAAAACATGTTTAAAATTATTTTCAAAAATAGGATAAAAGACGTGTTTCCTCAGAAAACCTCTCATCATTTTTTCTCTTTCGAACGCATTTTGTTACAATAAAAAGTACACTAATCCAGATTTGTGCAGGAAAGTAATAACACTGGATATGATAAGCGTGGTTTTAGCTAAGTACCCAATAAATTTTTTATACTATTCCTTGAAATATGTAGCATAAGTTTTCATTAGTGTGCTTTTTTTTTAACGAAACAAACTTTTGGAAACCTTGAATCTCATCGACAAAGTTATTGGTGAAATTGCTACTGTTGGGAAAAACATAGAAATACATTCAGAAACTTTTCGAGAGCTATTGGTATCACATTCCAATCTTCTCAGAATAGAGCATCAACGAGCATACGAGGAAGGAGAGGAAAATGACAATGTAGATAAACAAAGGGCTGCTATTGACAGTTATTGCAAAATCTTATAGGGAAAAAAGCGTTTTTACTGTTTAATTGAAATTAGAAAATTTCCTTTTGAAAAATAATGCTTAAATCACCCCCCCCCCCTGCTGGTAGCGCTGTTTGGGGGGAATGAGGGAAAGTAAGTTTATGTCGAAAGAGCCAAACTCGGTTATTTCGCCGAACTGCGTGTAACTGTGATCTAGACGTAAGAATGATGGAAGAAAAAAGAGAAACTAGTGGACATGAAGGAGGATCGAAAATAAAGAAAGATCGCTAGGGTGTCCCTCGAGAGGAACGCCACTCTTATATAACAAAGACTGACCTAATGGGAAAGAAAAAGATCACCAGGGTGCCTCAGGGTCACGATTTCCGTACCTACTAAAGCAGATAAGACCCTGAGACGTAACAATTTTGCGACGGCATGTATCATCGATAATACAAGATGCATATTATTTATGGTTGTGTCATGCGTCATCCGTGGTACAATGCTGTAAGTTGATTTTATGTGTTCTGAAATAAACCGAGTTTAAGAGAAGCTTCAAGTTAAGAGTTAAATAAGTGTGTGCTTAAGTATGCGTGTGCTTAAGTATGTTGTCGCTAATGTGTGTATGTAAAGATGTATGTATTTACATACATCTTTCAATAATTCAATAATTTTGAATTTGAGATTCAAGATTCAATAATTCAAGAATTCTGTATGTTGATTTTATGTGCTATAAAATCATCTAAGCATAAATAAAACTTTAAGAGTTAAGTAAGAGTGTTCTTGAGTGAAGTATATCGTGTCGCCAACGTGTTAAATACATATATTTCTCAATAATTCAAGAATCATGCATCGCAATATATCTGGTAACTATTTTAGTAAGATTTTCGTCAATTTTTTTTTCAGGATTCACATCCTAGTTATTTTCATTTCTCATTAAGTTTTATTAGTGTGGTTTTAAATCATTTGGTACAAGGATTCTGGAATTCTACAGGTTTAATACAACAATTACGAATTCAAAATTGCAAGAAAAAAGGAGCCTTAAATGTGTTCCACTTGCTTGTTTACTTTGAAACAGTCAAGAAAGAACGAGTCATTTCGAGCAAATACAAGTAAGTCTGTGAAAGCTCTTCAGTTTCTTGAAGGCTCTCTGACTAATCAATATCGTGATTTAACATGAAACTTCTTTAAAAAAAACATCCTAACTTCGTTTTTTTTTGTCCTTGAAGTTCATAAAAAACATGGAATTTTGGAGGTATATTATTTGAACAAAGGCATTTTTAGAATAAATTTATGAAGCATCAGAGCTCTTCTATAAATAAAATGTATTCTAGTGATAATAATTCGGATATACTCTGATGTAAGAAAAAGACTAATTATTAATATAAAAGAATTAAATTTATTTTTTTGTTTCAGTATATGCCTGTAATTTATTAAATATATAAATTTATGTAGGATTCATTCACAGGATTATGATAACTGACGTTAAAACGAAAAAGAAAAGCAATTGTTTTTAAATAACAACAAATACAAGCATTATTTAAAACTTATAAATTTTACACGTACTTTATTTATAAGATCAGCTGAAATCAAGTAATAATTTTATTTTAATAAAAAGGAAATGAAATTAATCAAAAAGAAAAAAAATCAATTCAGTCGGTGGAAGATTATTGGATAAATGATTTATGCCTTGTTTTCAAAAATCTTATTACCTTATGCCAGTAGTACAAAATCTCGTTCACTCACATTTCTTTCTTTTTTTTTTTTCAAAAGAGAGAAAATAAGAAATAAAATAAAATGGTAAACGTTCTCTGCAATTTCTAGCTCAGGTTAATAATTGACAGCACATTCATAAATTCTTTCTCTTCATTACACAAGATTAAAGCAAAGAAGTTTGACTTCCGAAAATAACTAACTTACGACTAAACTAAATATCTTTGGGCTTAAAAGGATTTTATGTTCTATTTTCAGAAGTTTTCGCATTTAAATCTACTTGGAAGACGGGAAAAATGATTGTATTACCTAAGATCAAAATCTATTTCCTTCTCAAGACCTTAGGCTCACCAAAATAGTTCTGCTAAACTTTTAATCGTGAATTTTATTCAACTGTCTTCGGAATAAGAGGCACGAATATTATTAATGGGGTGCGGGGGTGATATATCGTGAAATCCTCACGAAATCTTTTCAAGCATTGGAATACGCGAAGGTTTACTCTCTCTGACAATTAAGAACTTTATAAATGTTATCTTTTAATACGTTTAATAAATCATTTAAAAAACTTTTGATGCATGTTTTCTGTTTAGACGCAATGTTAGCAAAAAAAAAAAAAAAAAAAAAAAAAAAAGTGCGAATTAGAACTTTTCAAATAGAGTTTGGAGGAATTGCAATTCGTCTATTTTCAGTTTAATTTTATTTGTTAAAAAAGCCAATTTGAGGAAGATTGAAAAAGATCGAATCAAAAAAAAAAGTTTGTTGAAGAGTTTAAATATGTTCACACATGGCATGCCATTTCCAATGATTGTCTTAAAAATACTAATGATACCTGTAATACTACTTTTCTCCTTTTTTTGAGCTTTTGAGTTATTAATTACTAATTTATAAATATAAGTAAATTTTTTTAAAATCAATATTTTTATTTAAAGATGGACTGAGAGGCATGAAAATATTTTTTAAATGTAAAAAAATATATTATTTAAAAAGCTTGAGGGGTGTGTGCTTAACTAAGATACCTAGGTAATTATCAATAAATTAAATACCAAAGTTACTTGTATATGATATTAAAAAAGTATTAAAACCTCAAGTCTTTCTTATAAATGATGTATTATTTTACCTTTTAAAATATTTTTATACCTTTAAGCTCATCTTTAAATAAAAACTCGATTAAAATATTTTAAAAATATATTTGTTTTATTCTTTCTAGATTGGAAATTTAAAGTTAAAAAACAATTACTTCAGCTATACGTGTTCATCAAATTTCAGCTCGATAGGAATTAACAGCAAGTCAATTTAAATTTGAGTGTAAAATGCAAGATCAGGACTACTAAGTTATCTCCCCGAGCTTAACATAATAATTAGAGTACAAATTATAACTGGAAAAACTTATTTTATGGAGTCCTACCTATGAATATAGCAAGTTAAATATATCTTGTAAAAGAAGATTTGTAAAAAACAGTTTAAATATGGAATTTAAAATTGTTTAATTCGATATTATCTTACTTTAACTTTTTGTTTCAATGCTTCTATACTTATTGCTCCTCTAGATCTGGGGTGACCAAATCGTGAAGCATTGTATGATTGCAGGTGGCGCTTCAGTCAGTTCTGAGTGAATCTGAGGTGATGTTGAATTTTGAAACAGAGATTTTGCGAGAGAGTTTTGTGCATTTGTGTGTGTTTTTAATATTTATTTTGTGTGATATAATGTACTTGAGTGTGATTTGCTGGTTTTTTCACCATTTCTTAGAGTTTTGTTCATTTTTTTTGTTTAAAAAATTTATTTTATCTTTATCAGGGCAAAATAAAATGACCAATAGTAGCAGAGAAAATGATAGTTTGCAGAAAAGTGGGAAAATAATCTTTATTTATAGCAAATTCATCAGGAAAATCATTTTGTATTTTTCGTAAAAGTACTTTTTCACATAACAGTCGATATTACCTTAATATAAACTGTAAAATACAACATAAGACTAAAATAGAAAGGAAAAAAGAAAGTTAGTTCTTGAATCTGAATTACGAAAATAATATGTGCCTAAGAAAAAGGAAGAAAAAAAAAAATCGGAAGAAGACAAAATATATTTGCTCAAAATATGTCTGTCTTCTCGGGCGTTAAACATGGGAGGGCGTAGAGTTCCTGCATGCCATTCGGTATGACCCTCAGCAACCCATTGATTCCATATTCGCATGATTTCATCACCCATTGATTCCATATTCGCGTGGTTGGATTTCCACCAGTTCGATGGCGATATCACTGAACGATAATACACATCCTCGATAGTCAACGTTCCTACCTCTATTGAATTCCGACACTTGCCGGAAAGCATTTATGCTTCTTATTCGAGGCATAACGCGATATTCTGAGTAAATCCCGATCTTACAAAGCGCTTTCCGAATGAGAAATTCACAACACAACTTTTCTTTGATGCAGTGCTTCAGATGTTGTTTCTCTCTCCTGCGTCTGCAAAATGCCCTGAAATACAAGTCTCAAGCAACTCAACTTTCCTCCTAATGGAGATTTCGCTAATATTCTATAATTTGCAGAAACATCTCCTTGTCGCCATGTTTTTCGGCAATTTCTTGAAATGGGCGCCAAATTTGTTGCCAAGGCTAAAGAGCCATTGTTTAAGCTTTCCTTTGCTGGCTGGCTGTAAATGTAAGCGTTTTCACAGCTTTGTTTCTTATTTGTGAAGTGTTTTTGTTACAATGATGCGTTCTGGAGCTATTTTGTAGAATTATTTTGTTCAAAAATACTAGAAACGTTTTTATAGAAAGGTACATAGTTTGTAGTTTTATGGATTTTTCCCAATAATTATACGCAAATCAATGTCTCACAACTTTTTCTACGATGAAAATAATGATTCATTTCTTAATTGGAAAATTAAATATAAAGCTTTAAACTAGTATAGAATTTTCTGTGTATGAATAAAGAAAATTAAAAAAAAGAAAAAAAAAAAAAAAAAAACCATTAAAAATAGTTACAATGAAAATAATAGTCGATTAATTTTTATTCATAAAAATACTTACTCACTCCTGCAGTCGTACTTCTTCAGAATGACACTTAGATTCAGAAACAAATATTAAACACATACTACTTCATTACATTTAACAAATAGAAAGATAAATGAAACGCATAATATTTTTCCACAAACAAAGTAACTTGAGGAAAGTATTTAAAAATTGCAATATCAGTTCTCTTGTTGCAACCAAGAGAGAGAAATAAACATAATATTGACATTCCGACAAAAATTCTTTAAACATGTTACAGTTCAATGATTTTGTAAAGAACTTGCTCAAAGTTTTTCTCTCTCTCTCTCTCTCTTCCCAGCACTATTCTACATTCCAAAAGAGTTCTTTTATGTATTACGTAGTTCCCAAAGCAGATAGTCTTTTTATTAATGGAAGTTTGCTGTCACTTTCTCTCCACATTTTTCACAAAACCTATGCCAAAGGAAAAGCCTTATTCTGCATAATAAAAATGAATAGCCGTGTAAGGAAAATAAATTGATCTAAGATAGAACTTAAGAAACTGAATTTTAGTAAGACCTCAGTTATACCGATTCCTAGAATAACGCTGATTCGACTTAACGTGGTCATTTTGTTTTGTTAAATTTTACTTCGTATTTTTTCTAGTCGTTTCTTGCTAATTTTGCTACAAATTAATTTGTTAAGTGAGCCTTCCAACCTCGCAGAAAAGATTCAACAGAGAAGAAAAATAATATATGTATAGTAATTTGGCAATTATTTATAGCATGTGCATATGTATTTGCATGTGTTTATTTTGTTAATTAAATTAGGCGATAGCTTTAGTCACGTGGGAGCTTTTGTTTTCGTGCATCGTATTCATTTGTATTAAAACAATTTCCAATATGATTAGGAATGTTCTATAAAACTGTATTGAATTTTGTGGTGTAATCATTGACAATAGAGCCTAATTTTTTTTTTTATTCATTGAAAATTAATCCAAATAATTTTAAAATAACTCAAAATTAAAGGAAAATTTGTTTATTTTTGGTTGTGTGCTTCTTTTTCCCGAACTTTGTCGACTAGCATTCTAAATTCTAAATGAGATCTTACTGTAGTATATTTAACAAATATTTCTGCATTAGTTATTAATGTGTCTTATAACTGGTCACGAAGAAATTCCTTCTACACTAAATTAAAATGTTACATTAAATAATAATCCCAATTACATAAAATGTAATTAAAAACCATCAATATTATGACAAATAGAATTAAGTTAAACAATTACAAAATTGCAAAATTATAACTGAAAATAAAATGAAATCTAAAACCAATGAATTAAAAAAAAAAACATATTAATAAATTTAAAAAAAACTGCACTCACAGATTAAAACTAATAAAATTAAACTCTATGTAAAAACTGTCGCATTCGTTTTAAAAAGGAGATCCTCAATTAATTTATTATTTCAAAATAAAATTTATTTGTCATTTTTAAATAATTCCTTTTTCGGAAAATACAATGAAATTTGAAATATGAATTCTTTTAAAATATTGCGCATGACTAATAATCAAAACTTGTTGATATGACTTTCGGAACACTTTCGGAAATAAGTGTAATCCAAAATCCATTTGCCATGGAGCATGTAAGTTTGGATCATTGTTGCCACTTCTTTTAAATAAATTCTTGATATAAAATATAAAATATCCATAAAAATTCAAAATTATTATTATTATTGTTGTTTTGTTTTTTTCTTAAGGAAATTGAAAACTTTTAGTTTCAATATCGAATTCCAATGAATTCGATTATGATAGTTCGACAAAAGTGTCAATAATTCTCTGAAATAATATAACTATGTTTTTGAATTTTTCTATTGTCGAGAAACCTTTCTTCCTATTTCCACTTTCCGATAACGATGCATTGAACCAGAAGGTTAAAGAACAAATATGGATTTCTGCCCGAGTATAAAGAGTGTAATGTATACTACTAATTCCATCTTATTAACTTGTGCGAACAAGTTGTTTCGGAAAAATGTCGACAGTAAAAATGCGTAAACATGAAATAAAGGACGCACGGTGTTAGGTTCAAACGATTGATATTATATTACTTTTAAGATTAGAATAATTACATTTAGTTTGCTTTAGGTATATTTACATTGCAAAAATATGTTTAATTTAATATTTTATCGACTGTTTATATTTTAATATCCGAACAGAATATTATTATCCACTTAAATAATTTATCGTATGCTCTTATTTTAATAACTGTTTTTTATGGCAGAATCGACAGTTTTTATTCTTTTTGTTGTTAACATTAAAAGTTAACAGCAACGTTTTCGGACTTCAGAATGTTTTGCAAGTGAAAATAAAAATACAATTGGAACTTAAAGAAGGTATTTTTTTTCCCTTGAAAGTAATTTCTTCTTTGGAGCCTGAAGCTAAAATATTTTGAATAATTTATTTTTTCTAGAACTGAACATGAGAAGAAAACATTAGCACGTATAAAAACGACATTAGCAAAACGAATTTTGATTTTTTTACAGCTTTCTTCATGCTACATTTTAATGCTATGTATTACCAATATTTTGTTATGTATAGATAATTTGCTTGTAACATACATGCTATGTATTACCAATAACTTGTATCAACGGATGCATCAGGATCTGACCAGAATAAAATCTGCCAACTAAGAGTATTTAAATCACGAGATTTTGTATTTGAATGGTATTAGTTCTTATCGTGAGAATTTCGCCTGTAATATGATAATGATTGTAAGATATGTTGTTAGTTTTTGATCTTAAGATACATGTTCTGGCGAAATAAAAAGCTTTTTTTTGTCATAGTTTTCTATTTATTTGTCTGATCAGTCACAACAGATCTTAGCGGATTTTTCTATAATAGTATTGTAATTTCTACAAATTCTTGATAAAACTCTTATATATACTAATAATTTTTAAAGCAAAAGAACTTTGTAATGGAATTTTAAAAATTTTGTAAGATTTTGAAATTATGAAAGAAATTTTTCAATTGTCATAACAGCCATTGATGTTCGAAAACTCCTCTACGGAGACATGTATTAATGTGCTGTAGTAATATTAATATTCCGTTACCGTGACACACACACGCATGCAGATAAATGAAGCCTCTTTATAAGGAATTAGATACGTACGCGCGTAAGCTTACGGATTCCGAGACAAATCGGCAAAAGAATGTTGCAACTGTCGCCAAATGGTCTTCCGACAAAGGAGATTTGTGCAATTAATGCTTATTTGTATAATCTGTACAAAGAAGTATATACATGAGCACCCTTAAATCATTTTAGATTTGAAAAACGGTTGATTTATTGTGAGGAGATTTTGAAACAAAAATTCAACATCACACGAAAAGAAAAAGGTATTGGACGGAGCACTATACATTATAAGTTCCGGAAATAAAAAGATCGTCGAGTATTATCAGATCATCAAATCGTTTGAGGACGCTATAAAGTAAAACATACATCAAAATACACTTCAAATGTCTTGGAAAGCCTTTGCCTCATTTAGGCAACTGTTGTAAAAATTTCATACAATAAATCATTTTTTCCATACTATCCATCATTTCTTTCATTGCTTAAAAAATTCATACTATTAACTGATTAATAAAGGATTATAATTTTAATTTTCATGCAAATACTATAATGATTTAACCATATACCCCTCGATGTGTTGGAATAATAATATTTGATCACAAGCGTTAAGAGTTGATATATGCACTCGACTCTGACAATGATGAGTTCTTACCAAGTAAGAATCCATTTTTAATGAAGAATGCGTGACGCTCCAAGTTTAGTTCTTAGGATCTTATCAAACGAAACTCATTAAGTAACCAATAAATAGACAGGCAAACTTTTAACTGTTTTCATTTTGTCTAATAATAATCAGAAATAAATATTTGTATTACGAATGCGGAACGGTACTTAACCCACGTTTCCAACCAAAAAGATTAACGGAAAATTTTATCTATCTCAATGTCCCCACGAGTCAGGAACAATGCTTATTTCTGAGATAAACAACCGCTTTCCGTCCTTCGATTAACTTTCTTGTGCGCTATAATATCGTTAACGTTCTAGTTCCTTTTGATGATGATGATTGTTCCATTAACGTCGCACTTAGAAGCAACAAGAGGGCTACTGACGATAAATATCATAATTTTGGGCCTCACTCAAGTAAAGAGAATGACACCTGAGATGGCCCCTCACTCTCCAAACTTCCACACAAAGCCAAAGGGAGAAATTTGAGCCGCGACAAATTTAACGTACATCGGTCTCGCTACACGTCCGGTTTTTAGTGGAATCAAGACTCGAGTCCAAGATTCGACGGAAAGAACGCTGCCCTCGATTTATCGACTATAACCACTCGGCTACCGTAGTCCCTCTATCTCCTCTTAGTACTTTTAACATTTCCAATCTCTCTATCTCATCCTCCATCCTTATTCGCCACACTTCTATATATATAGCAACGCTGAATAATATAAATCACCGTTTATTCACAATGCGAGGTTCTCAAATCAAAAATCGTAGCAAAGTAGTCTAAAATGTTAGCCGAAGAGGAAAACACGCAAGATCCCGTCACAAACTGAACATAAAACTCTGTAAACATAAAGGATTTAGAAGGATAAAAAAATTATAGGATTAGAAGGATTTAGAAGGATAAAAAAACACGCATTTAATATTCAATGATACAACTCTCGTTATATTATTTTTTCCAGTAATTTAATTTCTTCATAAAAAATGCGGCATTTTTCAATTGTCTTTGAAGGTTGCCAATATTGTCCAAAGAAACCAAGTAAGGCTAGGAAAAGTTTTAACAATTATGTTCTCGCATTTTTCAAACTATTTTATATTACTACTATACAAAATTACATAGGATGTAATTATTAAACAGTTGACCAATTCACGCACCTATGAGCCATTTAGGAGTTCAAGGGGAAAAAAAAAAACGGTCCGTAAACCACCTATATTTTTTATTCCCGAAATTGTCAAAAAATTTCATTTATAGACGAGATACTCTTAAAAAAGGCATCTATTGCTGTATATATATATATATATATATATATATATATATATATAT
>BMAW01108226.1:0-40514 GCA_019974015.1 Nephila pilipes | reverse complement strand
GTGTGTGTGTGTGTGTGTGTGTGTGTGTGTATTCCTTCCCATTGTCTGCATAGATTTCTTGAATGGAGTTTTATAATACCAGCCACATCTAAAATGAGTCTATTAAGTATTATATTAAGCAATATATTTTCATTTAGAAGGCATGTCAGAAATTCCTTAAACTTGTGAAAATTTAATAAATATTTGTAATTGATTGTAATTACTGGTTAAATAATTTATGCACACCATGTATCGGGACAATTTATCGAACAGTCCAGTAAATTCGAACCGATTTTGAAGGAAAATCGAAAAGTCACATATTTAAACTTTAATATACATTTATTAAATTTTTTAAATGCTATTTTGTTTCAGTATCTATCCCCATCTCTAATGCAAATTAAAAATTCTGAACAACCAGAACTTCTTATATATTTTTGCAAAAAAAAGTTTCTACGGTATTATTTTTATATCGACCAATGATTTTTCCATAAAAAATTTTGCTTAAGGATTGAAATATTTAAAAATCTTAGTGTACAAAGTCTGATGCATATGATGGATGGAGTAGAATATTCCAACGGAGCTCTAACAATTTTTCATGATTTGTCAACTCCTCACGAGGCCAGCTTTCTGCTGATAAAAAGCGATGCCCTTCCGATTTACTACTTTTGAATGTTTTTTTTTTCGTTCTCTGTTCGGATCAGAGCTCTAACAACTTTTCACGACTTATCAATACCTGATGAAACCGCACATTGTGCTGATGAAACACGATGCCTTTCCAATTCACTATTTCAAGATGGGTTGTTTTTTTTCGATCACTTTCTTTAATTAGTAATCTAATGAGGAGCTGTATTTTTCTCAATTTATCATCTCGTTGTTTGGTAAAAGCTCATTATGAAGGATTCCATCCCAATCACATCACATACAGAGCATGACCTTCCTTGGATGCAGACCAGCTTTGGAGGATGTTAAAGGTGGTTCATTTAGCTTTCCCCAAGACTTTTATCAATTTTTTTTCAAGACTGAAATCACCAGCTTGCAAAACACTTCCGCACAGCTCTATAGGCTACAATATATTCGCCATAAACAGCGCATATCTTGTTTGCCGCTTGTGTGGCGCTTTTGTCTATCCGGTAAAAGAAAAGCATTAAAGCCCTAAAAAGCAGTCCCTTTTCTTCCATATTCAAAGGCTTATAAAGCTGATAACAGTCAACGTAGTGTAACTAAACGTTTTATTCTAAATATGTCTAAAGTACCATCCTGTATAATATATACGCGTGTCATTTATTTTTAATCATTATGATACATTCAGACCTGTTCTTACGGCACCTTCCGAAAATCGGCATGATTTATCCGGATGATCCAATATCTTCTAAAAACGCCGTGGATATGATTAAAAACCTTTGAATCTGTGGATCTTTGCAAACTGACTTTAGTATCTAAGTTCTTAGAACATCACCTGAGATTTATTTATGTTAAAATATTTACATTGTACTTAACAATTGAGCTTTCAGGACACCAGCAGCAAAGAATGTATACTAAAATTCAAATGTTTCTGGCAGCAATTCGGCTTTTAAAATAAAACTTATAAAAATAGTTTCGAATTTTGATGTTAAGCATTTATTTCGTATGTTATCTTAGGAATATGCATGACAGGTAATATGTTTTACATTTCATGTAATATTTTTAATTAATTTCATTCCTTTGTAGTGTGGGATCATTAAAAACTGTAATACTCACATTTTTCGTTTCGTTTTAAAATATTTCCCCCCTTTTTTTTTTAAATATAATTTTTTTAACAATGTACAATTTAAGCAATATTTGTTCGAAAGCTTTATACTTTGAGAATACATACTTATATATATTTATATATATATATATATATATATATATTTATTTTTGTATATATATATATATATATATATATATATATATATATATATACGTATGTATGTATGTACGTGTATATAAATATATATATATATATATATTTCCATAGAATTATCGATATTTAAATAATTTATAAAGTAAATCAATTAAATAAATTTTAAGCAGTTGTTTAAAACTTAATATTAATGTAAGAAAATATTTCATAACTCGAAATAACAAAATACCATCGACTTTTTCTTTAAATTATTAGTATGTATCATTTGAAAGAGATTTTCTAGAAAACTTGCTTTGGTCATAAGCAACACAACATTCCCTTTCAAAATAATTTAGTAGTCGTGGTTGGTATTCATTTAATTTACATTAGCCAGCTAACCAAATAAAACTCACAGACAGAAGAAAAAAGATGTTTAATATTTTAATGTAAATATGTAAATATCTGTTCGAAAATTAAATTGTGTGTATGTAACAGAACAATAGAGGACGTAATAACAACAGAATGATATTTTAACTAATTTAGTGTAAGGAAAGATTTACATTGGCTTTCCACCACACACACACACATATATATATATGTGTGTGTGTGTGTGTGTGTGTGTGTGTGTGTGTGTATTGTGTGTGTGTGTGTGTGTGTGTGTGTGCACGAGGTGTGGCTATTAAATAATGATACTAACGATGCTACAAAAGAAGTACGTATACGTCAAACTGCAGCGACCGACAACTGTTTAGTGTGAAACTTTCTTTTTCGAATACAGAGCCTCTCACTTCTGCAAGCAAATTCGTACAGCCGTAGCCTGCGTTCGCATTAGAGAATTTTCTATTATTATTTTATTTTTATTTATTTATTATTTTTGTTCCCCCAGAAAAATGATAAGTGTAACAATAGAGCAAAGGATTGTTGTGAAATTTCCCGTAATTCCTGGTTCTTTCCCGCAAAACTTCTAATTCATTGAAAAAAAAGTGTATGAAAATGAATATGTATCTCGTGCACTGGTTTTTGAGTGATTTAAGCGTTTTCAAAATGACTGAAAGAACCCTGGAAATGATACATGCCCGTGTCTGCCTTTCACGTCTCAAAAACGGATGACGATACTGAAAAATCTGGTTTGATTTGACCATCGATTAAATATTCCTGCGATTGCTCAAACTGTAGAGATTGACAAAACAATCCATTCGACAAAATTCATTTAAAACTCTTAACTTGCAAAAAGTGTATGATAAAATGGTGCCAAACAATTTCACGTTTGAACAACAAGAAGCTCGCAAAACTGTTTATACTAACACTTTGAATGCCTTTGAAAAGGACTCAAACTTATTGGAAAGGATAATAACGTGTGATGAATCGCGGAGTTTTACTTATGATCCTGATAAAAAGTCCTTGTCCATGCATTGAAATAGCCAATTTTCACCGAGAGCCAAAAAGGCTTTAATGAGCAATCAAAATTCAACGCTATGATGATTGTTTTTTTTCGATATTCATGAGATTGGGTTCCTAAAGAAGGTCAAAATAGTAATCATTACCACCTTCACGTTCTTGCTGAACGTGAAAGAATAAGGAAAAAACGATCTGAATTGTAAGGTATATATATATCATGTTACAGAAGTCTCCTAATTACACAAAAAATGTATACATGGGGGAACTTGTAAACATTTAAAAAAAAACTTAAAAATACCTACTTAAAAATAATCATATAATGAAATGTATGCAAGAATATTAATTTTTATATTAGTTAAATTAGAAATAAGAGAATCTTTTTCTGAAATAGCAAAAAGCATCTGATTTTTAGAGGGAGCGCCACTTATTTCACCGAGAAGAGAGCCATATTTACCAACCTTCTTAAATTTTGAGGTTCAAAACCTATAACCCGTGTGCTGCTTTTAAGTGTGAATCTCACAACGAATCAATTAATGAATTATTCACCTCCATTGTATAGAATTTTAAAAGATCTTGTGATTAAATTTTTTAGAAAGCTATAATATTTTTAACGAAGCATTTAAATATTGAATTTCAAAATTATATTTTTTATCATGCATTAATTAACCTCAAGGCTAAATAAATATTTCCAATAAATTATTTTTATAAGAAATTCTTTTTCTTGTAGTTTGTAATGACATCTTTCTTGTCCTTCTTATTCTAGACGCTTAATCTAAAAGTACAATTTAATATAATGAAAATTTACCGGACTAAAAATTGTAAATTAACTGACAAGAAATTTGGGTTACTTACAAAATACAATTAATTAGTAATTTATAAAAGATCCTTTTTAGTAAAATTCTTTATATTTTATTTGAGATTTTTATATTTCTTAAAACATTTATTACTAAAAGCCTTATAAAAATGAAATCATAACATTAATTCATATATATATATATATATATATATATATATATATAAATGAAATGAAATAATTTAAATGACAGTAATGTATTCCATGATTATATTGAATTAAAATGCAATATGATATATATTAATTAAGGATTCTTAATTCCATCAAGTGTATCGGATTGGATATTATTATTCATTTATTAGATAACATTTCTGTACATTTGATTACATGTTATTATCTAGTGATAATTGAGTGAGTTGAAATGTTTCTACTAGATCATTGAAAATTATATCATGTTTTGTTTCCTTTTCAGAAATATCCGACATAATCAGCTATCTGTTTTACCATGGAGATTATTTAAAGGTCTTAAGCTAATGGAAATGTAAGTATACAAAACTTATATCTCTGTCTTATATTGTACTCAAGTGAAACCAAAATTACACTTATTTCTTGTAAAATAAATAAAATTATATCAAGACTTTTCACAAAATATGAATTAAAGCTTTGAAACAATGAGAATTTTTCCTTAGCATAGAAATTTTTCGAGAAAATAAAAATTTGCATTATATATATATATATATATATATATATATAACGTGCACAATTTAATATAAATGTTACTGCATAACAAAGTCAAAAAGGAATCATTTGCTTCAAAGTTTCTTTATAAAATATTTTTTTAAAGACTAAGATAAGCACATTTTTCAAATTTTCAAAGAAATAGAAGTAAATTTAAGACATAATTAAACATGCATGAAATAAAATATTTTCTTAAATATTATAATGTAATCAGTCTAAATAATGTATAAACATATTACTGAATAAAAATGTATATAATAAGGGAAATTTTATTTAAAAAACTTTTCCAGAAGAAATGGCTTATTAAATCTCATGTAAATTTCTCACATAAAAGTGTGTTTCTGCAAATTTACTTTAAAGTAAAATTTTTGAAGTGAAAGAGAAACTATATTTTATAAATATAATTTAAAAAATTCCTTCTTAATAATAAGCATTGCTATCATAATGAAGTTCGTTATATGAAAAAAATGAAATTAGTAAAACAATTCAGTTTTTCATGACCTCTTCCTTCATATGTTTAAGAACTAAATATTGTTCTTTAACCTAATTTATTATTCATATGAATTATTTATATTTATTCAATACTTAATAAATATAAATGTTTCATGGAGGATACAAAAGAATTATATTAATCAAAATACAAAGATAAGTTTTACTATTCTCAAATCATGTACAAAAGAACATATGTCACAAAACTTTTCAGAAGTGAAACTAAATATTTCTTACATAAATAAGCATTCAGAGAAAATGTTATTAATGGCGAAGTCTTAACCAAAAATAACTCACAAAAAACGACAAATAAATAGGACAACCTCAATCTAAATTTCAAGAACTAATTATAAAATACATTCTATAACAATAAGAAACGACGCATCAAAAAGGAGTTGTTCGATGGAGACAAAAATTGGTGGATAAAAATTATGTATAGGATAGGAAATGATTAAAATTTTAAAAAAATGAATGCTATATTTCAGAGTTACAAAGTTACAAAGTAAAGAACTCAATAAGGTGTTGACCCACCTCTAGCCTGGATGCAAGCTGCCACACGACGTGGCATAGAGTGATAAAGCTCCTTGATGGTCTCATGTAGTATTTCTTGCCAAATGTGCTCCAATTGTCGAGTTAGATCATCAACATTCCTTGGTAGAAGTAGTCGTCTTCCCTATCATATCAAAGACATGATCGATTGGAGAGAGATCTGGCAGGAAAAGGAAATGTTTGACAAGCTGTAAGACAGTTCATAGCAAAATGTGCCGTATGTAGTCTGGTATTAACTTGCTGAAAAATAAGGCCAGGGTACTGCAAAAAGAACGGTAGCAAAACAGGACTCAGATATTCCGCTGTGCTGTAAGAGTGCCTCTAATGACGACCAAAGGGGTCCGCCTATCAAGGGAAATGGCACCCCAGACCATGACTCCTAGTTAAGGGTCTTTGTGTGGCGAGCAAAGGCGAAAGCAGATCAGCACGCTGCATTGGGAGTTTCTAGACACGTCCTCGACAGTTGGAAACGGTATTCGTCGCTAAACACTATATATCCCCAGTCAGCATCATTGCAACCTGATCGAGTCAAGCACCAATGTAATCAAGCTTGACAATGTGCAGGCGTGAGTGGGAGGTGGCATAGATTTCAGTACGAGCGTAGACTTCACTCTATCAGTCGTCTGTGAATGGTCATGGTGGACACGCGTGTACGGGTCGCACTTCTGATGGTTGATAACTATGAATCTTTTGCTGTGACAGCTGAGCTGCGAATCACTCTCTCCTCCCGATCTACTGTGACCCTAGGTCAACCACTACCAACATGACGTTGAAATCTGCCATTGTCCATCCATTCTTGCCAGCATCTTCTAATCGCCAAATCGCTTCCACCCACTTGACGAGTGACTCTCTGATTTACACAACCTAACTCTTTCAATCCAATGATACGATCTCTTTCAAACTCTGACAGTTACTGGTAATGAGCTCGAATCCTGCGGCGCTGTATTTTTTTCAGTTGTTCAAAGATATCTTAAAACACAATTCAACAGAAAATTTTACCATCAGATGAAGAATCGCTTCTTATGTACACCTGCTGTGTGAGTAGTTCCGATGTGCTGTAGCTCCCATTATTTATCAATTTGACACCAAATTTTAATCATTTGCATGTTCAGTCCAAATGTCTTTGCATACGAAATCTCACTACAATCAAGCAACTTCTTGGTGTGACGTTGTATTGTCTTTTCAATCACTTCTTTCAAATTACAATGGCTAGATAAAAAAAATTGGTCATGTTATAGACACTTTAAAGGAACATTTGACTTAATATTCTTATGCATTATCACTGAAACATTTAAAATTAAAATTCAATGATACGACTTTGAGCAACTCATCAAATTATTTTTATCATTAAAATTATGAAACAACTTTCCAAAAGTATTTTCAATACCTTCTAATTCTTTTGTGTCATACATATAACTTATTGAATTAATTATCCAAAGTTTGTATTAAATTCACGGCAAGTAAATCCTAATTTTACACTTCAAGATGTAGATAGTAAAGGTTTAAGTCTGTTTCTATTTTTCTACTTTTTTATTGAGCTCCTCAAATGAAAAATATATATTTCATTATGAAACAAATAATGAAAACTTAATGTACATCTACCTATATGTTTTTAGCAAATAAATAATTGGTTACATATCAACATTGCTTTCAAGGGAAGATAATGGATCTCTTCGACGAAAATATAGAAAACAAAATTGTTTTGCTGCACAAAGTCTTTTAAGTATTCAAATAAATAACTCCACCTGTTTAATTTAAAAGAATCTAATTAAACTAGATAAATTGCATTGATAAAAAGGAAATATACATCATATATATTTCGTGAAAGTAGGAAAAGAACAAAGTAAATTATATGAATCAAACGAATAAAAAAATTACTAAGACTTAAAAGAGATGCAAAACGTAGCAACTACATTAACATAAAGCGCCCGTCAAATGAAAGTTAAACTAAAGCTTAACTTATGCCAGGAATGTAGAGCTATGTCTTTAATCTAAGAGAAAGAATACTAACACAAAAAAAATTGCAAAAATAATTTCTTAAGCAATAAAGCAATTATTAGGGAATTTTTAAAAACTAAAATCAATATATAAAAGTTTAAAATCATATTTTATAATTATTATATCTTAAATTGTTCTCAATTAAACTCTCAAGATAAACTACTTGCAGAAATTTTTTGAGATTATCAAATTAAAGGTAAATATTCTGCATTTTAGTCAAAAGCATAATATTATACAAAATGTGGTTGCTAATTAGGTTTTTTAAAGAAATCAGGATTAATGAACTCCCCATACGGTTATTTTATGTATCACTAAAGAATTGAATTGTCCTTTTTATCATATATAATATAACAAATTTTATTATCTTGCCTTTCTAAAGAAATACCTCAATATTCTCCTCCCATATATTAACATCCATTTGCAAGAAATTTAAATACTCTTTGGATAACTAGATAAGTAAGGTTTATTATCTTTATTATTTTTAATTTGAAGGAAAATAATATCATCAATATATCAAAGCATTTTAAAACTATTATAATCAAACAACTTGTTT
This sequence comes from Nephila pilipes, assembly GCA_019974015.1. Lineage (NCBI taxonomy): Eukaryota > Metazoa > Arthropoda > Arachnida > Araneae > Nephilidae > Nephila > Nephila pilipes. The sequence goes on along the minus strand of BMAW01108226.1, from coordinate 32,156 downwards.
TGATAAAAATGTAAATAAATATTGGTTTTACAATTGCGCAAATACCCACCTTGTGATATATAATTGATCTTATTACATAATTGAAAACTATGTAATGTTCTTTTAAGACTTAAATAAATTAGTTGTTACATTTTTCATATCTAATAACCTTATTAATATTAAATTTCACGTATATCTCTTTTAAAACTTTACTAAGACCCTCCATGTAAATAGAATTAAAAAGAATTTTTAAGACTTAGCTATAAATAGCGCAAATTTGTTTATTATGAATATACATAACTATATCAGTACAATTTTTAATAACGGCCATATTCTTGAGCTTATCTGCAATACTTGGCATATTTTTTTTATATTTTCTTTACCAGCAAGGGCAATAAATGAATTTGAACGATTAATTACTGATCTAAATTTAATGAGATTTTTATGAAGTTTGGTGTCAAAAAATGCTAGATATTTAACATTATTAATATTAATACCAATTTTCTTATAAAATGCTATAATTTTATTATAAATTTCTTTCTGGTTATTGTTCATTACCCTAAGGGAGTTATTGCTCTCAAGATTGATATTAGTTAAATGAATTTAAAATAACATGCGTATAATAGCATAATTATTTTGTACGTGTCTATATCATCACTAATAATAAATACGTCTTCGATATTAATAGTAGGTTTTTCTTTAAATCTTTCAAATATATATCCTTATGATTATTCTACTATTTTGAAAGACAAATTTCTTAATATCATTATTAATGCAGTCTTTAAATTATTTACAAGTTTAGAATTATCGTAAGATAACCGTATTCAATTGCTAATTTCGTTTTAAAATTATCAATATCTAAGATAATTTCTGTCATAAATAAAAAAAATTATTAAAATGTTATGTTTGAAATTAATAGCATGACTCATAATAATATTTTATCCTCAACTATATCTAAATTTCATGTAATCACATGTTGATATCCTCATTGTAATTCTCTTTGTACCAATTATGCATTCATATATAAATATATTTTAAACTAAATTATATAATGAATTGAAAACGATGATCAAGTTTTGTGCTTTAAACATTTTTAATGTTGAAGGTTTTAGAAAGAATATATATAAAAGAGTTCTATGCAAAGTTTTATCTAAGAACAGATTTATTCCCCAATGTGCGCCTTTTTTCACAATTATCATGAAATTACTCAGTTAAATATAAGAATTAAAGTAAACTATCGAGAAATGTACAACAGTAAACTTTTCCGATATTAAAATTAAAGGAAAATATAAATTATTAAATTGAATATATTTAAGCTAAATGTAATTAAAATTAAAGCAAGCAATAAATTATTGACTTAAATAATATAACAGCTACATGTAATTAAAATTAAAGCAAACGCTAAATTATTAAGTTGAGTATATTTCAGCTGAATGTAATTAAAATTGAAACAAATGATAAAAAATTGAAAATTGGTCTGGTACGCCAAAAGTGATCCAACTAAAATAATAGCCAATTGTGTGGCTAATAATTTTTTTTTAATATTCACTAAGAAAGTTATTTAAAATTATTCTTATCAAATGATTTACTCATAAACTTAAAAATGCAATATACTGTTTCCTTCAATTCTAAACAATATTTCATATTTTATTACTGGAACAAAATAAAAGTTATTTATACTCTTAAATGAATAAACTAAAGATCTAATTTATTTTCATACAAAAAATAATGTCTAACTAAATAAACATCTCTACTTGGAATGTTAAATAAAACGTGCTTAATATTTTTAATAATAACTTCTTTTTCATATTTATCATTCAGCTAAAGAATTGGTTTCTTAATATCATCATTATGCATTAGTTTTTCTTTTTTTACCTTCTTTCTTATAAACATTATGATTTTTTTTACTATCATTGTTTTGATCATTGTTTTATATCTTATTATTATAATAACATTTATATAATTATTTTATTTAAATCTATGGAACACATTTTTTATTAAAATAAACAACATTTAAACAAATGGATATGTCTTATATATTTCATTATATTAAATAATATAAAATTTCCACCTTAACCTATTTTTAATGAAAAGAACAATTTTTATCACCCTCACTTCAACATTGTCAATACCATGTAAATGAAAGTGCCTGATTTGAATTTTATTATTAATTTAAAACTTATTAAAATATTTTATTTCAAACCTATGTTGATTAATTTAAATATTAATGTAATTCAAATATTATCAATGTATTTATAATTACAAATGTTTGAACGTAAATGTAATTATAAGTTTTACGAAATTAAATAATTTATTATTTTTATTAACTTGATTTTTATTGATCATTTTACAAGTTTTGGGTCTAAAATTATGATATCCATTAAAAAATAAAATATTATTTTACATATAATCCTATTATCATAATTGTGATTAATTTAATCTTTATAATCATTAATGCCCTTACCTAATTTACTGCATTTTTAAGTATGATGTAAATACATTTACTCCAAATTATTTTGTATTATAGTCTTTTGTTCTTAGTCCTAACAATTAAGCATCAATTTTTGTATTTATTTTATCAAACTTAAGATATCACTTAGAAGTGTAACTTTTTTTTATCATGCAAATAAATATTAACATCCATTCCAATCTCTCCATACTTCAGCCTCGTGTAAAAAAAATCAATCTAATTTTGCGAGATTTTAAACTGATTTTATTAAATAATCAGACAGTTTCCTGAAGCATAAAGTAAACAAAACACAAAATACCTTCACACTAGCAATGATTAGGCTTCCTAAAAGTAAACCTATTCTAACTAAATACTTCCACCAAATATTATTCAACAAAATCAGTATAGACCACATTCCCATAAGAATTATTACTTTTATACGTACAAAACCGCAAGTAATTATGTAAAATAAAACCACTCAATGATAAGAAAATTAACATAAAGAGATATACAATAATCATAAATAATAAAAAATGAAAAACAAAAGGAAATGAGAATCATAAGTAAAAACTGAATAATCAAATAAAAAAGGCTATAAAAATTAAAAATTAACAAAAAATTTACAATTTCATAAATATTTTATACATAATATCAAAATGTAGGAAAGAGAATTTGAAAAATTAAATGTGAAAAATATGAAATACTAATTCAGTACAGAATGATATTAATAAACTATGAAGTAACATTACTAACCATGTAACATGGTTATATAGGTAAAAGAAATATAAACGATATTAAATGAACGAATATAATAAACAATATAAATTACAAAAAAAAAAAGAAAAAAAAACTGTATACAGAGTGTTTTGAAACTCACGGGCAAAAACTTGAGAGGTGATAGAAAATATCTATATAAACAGTTTTCACCATACAATACACAGGCGGAGTGCAAGCGGTAAATCGCTAAAGGGCGCTATAATGGGAAGCATAAGGCGTGAATTTTTTCACACACATCATCATTTCTATCGTGGATATCTTGAGGCACTTTTTCTTTTCCTGATTACTGTAGATCCCCATGCCTACAGATATCGAACATAGAAATGATAAAAAATAATTCGAATTAAAAACCAACGTTTTTAAAAACAACGTTTTTATATGGCGGCAAAGTTTATTAAAAAAATTATTGAAATATTAGTTAAAACTGGATGCAAATATCTAAATATTGCATTGTTAGGCAAGTAAGAACAGTTCCCAAAATTTCAGAGCTCTAGCTTGCTGGGAAGTTGGTTAAATTAACGATAGAAAACTTGATGACACAGTGATACACACACAGACAGATACACACCAAGTGAAATACATAAAAACGTTAAAACTAACTAAAATTAATTAATTCATCCGGTAAATTAAATGAATGGAATGCATTTTTACCCAACCACCCTTGGCGACAAGAATTACTTAGCGATATTTTGCTAAATGTGGCTACCCTGTTCCGTTTTACGGACTTAAGTTAAACAAAAAATAAAATAATAATAATAATAAATAAAAACCAGCCAAGTTTGGAGCAAATTTTTGAAATCGCGCCAAGTGATTGGGCTAAACTGCATTATTAAAGAAAATATTAATTAAAACTTATCGCAAACGTCTAAATATTGCATTGTTAGGCGAGTACGAACGATTCCCAAAATTTCAAAGCTCTAGCTTGATGGGAAGTTGGTTAAATTAACGATCGAAAATTTGATGACACACACACACTCACACACACACACACACCAAGTGAAATTCAGAAAAACGTTGTAAAATTAACATAAATGTATAAAAAGCTCGCGACTTATGCTTTCCACTACAGCGCCATCTCGCGGTTAACCCACTTACTCTTCACCTACACATTGTATAGAGAAAATTGTTTCTTTAGATATTTTCTATCATTTCTTAAATTTTCACCAATGAGTTTCGAAACACCCTGTATATTAAATAAGTTTCGAAAGAGTACATAAATTCAAACGAATAACAAAATGAAAGTCAAAAGAATTAAAAGTAGATTTTTCGAAATAGATTATAAGGGAAGAAATGGAATAGAGAGTAATTAATGGTGCAACAGGCTGCACAGACTATTGTGTGGTTTATTCTAGATTTAATGGCTAAACTTTTCTCTCCACGAAATCCTTATAACAGCAGATACAAAATCTAAAATACTATTGAATAAGCATCAAAGAAAAACGAAAAAAATTGGAGAAATTAAAATTTAAACATAAAACATCCAATAAGATTTATAACATCAACAAAATAAAAAGAAACTAAACATAATTATTATTTAAAAACTGAAATAAATTTATATATATATATATGAAATTTTATTATGAAAACAAAAGGATATGAAACCCTTAATAAAAATGGCGTATCATCTGAAATAAACTTCCTGTGCAAAATATACAAACATTAAATTATAGATGCTGTAGCCAACTACAAACTAATATTAGAACTAAATGAAAATAAGTAAATAAAAATGTAAACATTGTAAATAAAATTCTTAAAATATACAAAAATTGAAATAAGCTATATGAAGAAAGTAGAAGGAAAGTTTAAGCAATAGTCAGAAAGAAAATTTCTAATAGAATTATTGCATCTTACAAGAAAGTTTATTAAATACAATAATTCTATTAGAAATTTCTTTCTGATTATTACTTATTACCTCAAAAGAGTTATTTCTCTTAAGATCGTTGTTAGTTAAACTAATGTAAAATATATTGTATATAATAGAATAATTATATTATAAACTTTGTCTACATAACTAATAATTAAATATGTCCTTGCTGTTTTCAATTAAATATTTAAATAAATATGTCCTGGCGAAAAAGTTTACATTAATTTTAATAATATTAAATTATGTAGCATTTTTGACACCAAATTTCATAAAAATAATTTTAAATTTATACTAGTAACTGTTCGTTCAATTTCATTTATTGCCCCTGCTAGTAAGAAAATATAAAAAAAAATATGCAAAATACTATAGATGAGCTCAGGATTACGGCTGTTATTAAAATTGTATTGATATAGTTATATATATATAAATATTAAAAATATTTAAATAAGATTTAAAAAATGTTTTTAATTCTATTAACATAGAGGATCTTATTAAATTTATAAAAGACATTTATGAGAACTTTAATATTAATAAGATTATTATGTATGAAAAATGTGTAATTATTGAATTATGTAAATCTTAAATGAACGTTACACAGTTTTAAATAATATGTAATAAGATCAATTATATACCACAAGGTGAGCCGACTCGTAACTGTGCTACTAATATTTACTTACATTTTTATAAAAATACCTTTTCGATTACAACAGTTTTGAAATATTTAGATATATTGATGATATTATTTTCTTTCAGATTATTAATATTTAAAATGATAAACCTATTATCTCAAACTAATGTTAATATAAATAAAGTGGAATATTAAGATATTTTCTTAAACATTGAAGGTACTACAATTTGTAGTAATATATGTAATAAAATGAACTTTTCTTTCCCTTCGTGATTTTTAAAGTACTCTTATGGGGAAGTTCATCAAGCCCGAATAGTTTTGGAACATAATATATAACCTTATTTTATGTAATATTATACTCGTGAATGATACATATTATGTTTACATGAATTTGCAAAAGTTCTTAAAAATCTGTGAGCATGTAAAATTTTCTTTGAATTTTATTAAGAGTAATTTAAAACGTAATAATTATATTATTTGCTTTTTTTAAAAATTTTTAAATTGAGTTTCTTCTCTTATTTTCTCCCCATTTTGCTTAAATCTTTTTCAAAGTCTACAAATTTCTTTGCATTAGTACATCTTCTCTTTGATAGGTGGCATTTCTATACTTCCTGCTTAAACTTAAGCAGGATAATTTAGTTTCCTAATATGGGCATTTGTGTGAAGGGTGTTGCTATGCAAAGTATCTTATATAAGATTTAGTAATGATCTTTAAATATGTCTGATTTAATTTTGAGCTCGTTTTTTCCCCTTCTATTTTCTTTAGGCACGAATTGAGTGTTTCTCTTTGTCTATATACATATTATACTTTATTTCTTCTATTACATTTTTCTTGCAGCTTCTTTCTTTTTGATTTTATGTGTTTTCAATTTGCTTTATAATATTCTTATGTTGGGAATGTAGGTTACTTGTAAAACATTGTTTAATCAGCTAATCTGTCAAAAGCCATATTCAGAATTTATAAATGTTACATTTTATTTTCTTCATGAATTTTCATTTCTACGTTGTCTTTTATTTTCATGCCTCGTGTCGAACTTCATTTTCATTCATGATTGGAGCTTAAATTTTCTTGCAATTTTTTTCTGTTTAGTATTTTTCAGGTGTCGGATATCTTTCTTAATTATTTCGTTGTTTTTGTTGATAGTTAAGTAACTGAAATTATCTTATTATCTCATTTAATTTCTTCGATTCATTAATATATTATAAAAAAATTGATGGTTACAAATATTTAATAAAAGTCAATTTAAATACAAATTTCTATAATTATGATTACCAATATGAAAATGTTGTCAAAATTAATATATAAATAGTCACACATTCAATTATATATAAATAATTTATGATACTAAATTTTTACTGTTTATTCTTATTTTCACAAACTGAATTTGAAAATTTAATTTAAGAACTTTATTTTATTTGACATAATTTAAAACTAATTTTGAATCAGATTATCTTAAAAAAATTGAAATATTACTCTCTCTAATTCGTATGAAATTGTAACAAATGATAATTGTGAGGTTTCTTTAAATAATTTTAAATGTTTTAAAGTAAAATTATGGATCATGCTACGAAATTATATTTTTCTTTAACACAGAGGATATAAAAAAATATTTATTAGGAAATGTGTATCTTTCTTTTTTGTTTCTCTACCCCAATGAACTTAATAACATGCTTACTTCAAATTTTGGGAATTCTTGCACTTTTGAAATTACACGCAACGTATCCTTTATTGTAAAATCATTTTGCTAAAGAGATATCACATCTGAAAATACTAGAATATAAGAAAAAAATAAATACTAAAGCAAAAAAAAGTTTTAAAACGTTTATGTTTGTCTTGATCAGAGCTTAGCATTAATATGTGACATCGAAAGATATATTGTTTTACATAGCATTTTTGAAGCATTTAAAAATAGTTTTCTTCATCCGATAGACGACTCTTTTAATGTTAAATATACTTTTTTGTGCAAATTGTGAACGCAAAATGCTCTTGTGGCATACATTGAAAAATAAAAATTTATTATAAATGACACATTATATTGTTGTATTTATTTTGAAATTAAAACATTTACTGGATATTCCAAATACAGGAAAAAAAATCTTCAAATTTTGATTAAGATAGGAAATCAATATTGTATTTTGCATTTTTATATTACTTATTCAAATATTGACAGATAGCTTAACATTAACATAAACTTTGACAGATAGCTTAACATTTTCAGTATTCTAAATATATCTGACAACAGGTGACTAAAACAATATCATATTTGCATTATTAAAAATATTGTTATTTTAAATGTATTGAAATATTTCTAGGAGCACTGAATATGAAAAGAAAAACTGAAATACTAAGATGCATTTTTTTAAATTACTGAAGTGTTGATAATTCAAAACCATTTGATCCAAATGATAGTAATACATATAAGAGAAAAAAACTATTCATGATATATTTTCGTTTAAGAGATATTAAAACTTTGCGAGTATTAAAATGATTAAAATTATCCGAAGATTAGAGAACATCTTTTATTTTTTTCAGTTTCTGTGTTAACTTAACGGTTATGGTTGTGAACTAGTGGCAAGCGTTGGTTTTGTCGAATTGTGGATTGTAACCCTGACGCTAAAAAAAACCTTGTAGTATAGTGGAACTGGTTCATGTTAAATATTTCAATGTTCCAAGTCCTCTCTTCTGCATTAAAAAAGTTGGGTGACCACCTAGGTGTCTTCCTCATTTCTGAGGTCCAAAATTACGAAAACCGTTGAGAATAGCTGTCTTGTTACTTCTGAAAGCGACGTTAATGTAGAGTCAATGAATTTCCTTATTTCAAAGAAGACTTAAAATGTTTTGCATTTACTCTTAATAGTATAAAATTATGGAGATTGTTTGGATGTTAATGATTTGTTTTCTAAAACCCAAAAACGAATCAGAAATCCATTATTAAATTGTGCCTATAGAAGTGACATGTGTTCTGATGAGTAAATCATAAAATAATTTACTTTGTTTTGAAAAGAATAAAATCAATTTAAAGTCAGATAATATAGTTATTTTTTAAAACTTTTTCATTAAATTATCGCTTTATTTTAAATACTGCAGAGATGTATAGATGTTCTATAGATTCTGTTATTAACAGACATTGATGAGTTTTTATACAGATTTTCAACTAATCCTCGACGTTCATAAATTTAAAAAAAGATACAGGATTTCTTAAAACTTATGTATTTCTTTAAGGATAAAACAGTTTTTAGCTATAGAATTCCTCAAATTTCTTATTCATCATATTTTGCCATTTGAAGAATAATATTGTTCCTCCTAAAAGTATTGATTTATGACACACATGAATGCATAAATTTCTTATGCATGCGTATGATCGGAAATTAATTGATACAAGATCGTTCTAAGTTTTTTTCCTCGCAAATTGTTTGACAAGATGGTGGGTTGAAAGTAGGGAAAGAACGTTAGAGTATCCTGGTCACATGTTCATGCTTACGAAAGACAGTAAACTCCATAGGAACAAAAATATCATTATGGTGCTTCAGAGTCTTGATTCCCATACGTATCTAAAATGGGTAAACGCCTGATGACTTGATAGTGACCGTTGTAGCCTCTTATACATATGCATCTTTCGTATTATGAATTCATACTGACAATGAGTAAGTTTAACAGTCCAAGTGACACTTTGTCCCTCTCCTATATCAAAGCTGTTTCCCGGTCCTGGAAGTTTTTGGGAAGTTAGAAGGTGCCCAACAAAAAATATCCTAAATATGCTCAATTAGATTATTTTCTGGCTGTCCATTAATCCGGAAATTATTCTCATTTTCCAGAAATTCAAATAATGCCAATGAAAAAGAGCGTTATCGTCAATGAAAATGAATTTAGGGACGGTTTCACCCCTGAAAACAGTAATAAGATTTCATTCCTTCATATCACAGTAGTCACTGAGCTTGTGTTAAAGATATGGAAGTCTGTGCTCCCATCTAACGTGATACCTGCACAATACACTAGAGAATTTTTAAGATATGGTTCGAGTGCTAACTAGTGCAACATTTATTACTATTTAGTGATGACAGTGGAATATTGCGTCGGTACCTTATTCATATGGCACACTCTATTGACTCAAAAACACCATATATCATGCGACGGCTACTCGGTTCTTATTTTGAGTAAATAATGTAGGGGTTATCTTATAAAGAAAATGTACTATGTGCATGGTAAGTAATATAATAGAGCGTATGGACTCAAATTCGTTGTTGAGAGCCATAATATCAGTTAGAGCCTGAAACAATGCAAAAAACATGTTTTCTTCATGGAAATTTAATTTATCAGTCATGCTACAGTCCCCGACAAAATTTTAAGGCCACAAGAGTTATGGCTTTGCAACGTGTAATTGGAGAAGGAAACAATTGTTGCATATGCAAATCATGTAATGACGTCAAAAGCAAAGTGCGTGGATATTAGTTCAAGAGTTTTCTCAGTCAGAAGAAAACAAGCATAAGGTCTAAATAATCGTGTACTGGGGGGGGACAAAATTTTGCATCATTTTATTACTTCGCATCTGAAAATTTGTTTAGATAAGCGTTTTACCAAGAATTTTTATAAATACTTACATGAAAGAAAAAGGACGATCCAGGTAAATACATTTAACTTTTTTCAGAAATGGATAAAAGAAGACACAACGTTACATTGCCATGGAGCTATTGATTAACTTTAATAAATGACATCCTAGCTGGAGTGGAAATATAATAATTTATGTAATAAGTCAATCAAAAATATGCGTGAATGATTATCTAAAAGTTCTTGCAATTATTGCTCCCAAAACACATTGGAAGAAAGAAATCAACATATATGGAAGATAGAATTATTTCACATAAAAATCGGTACAATAAAATGACTGTTGGACAAAATTCATGCGAATATATCCACTGAGATAGTGTGTGCGTATAGTTCAATGTTGGCATAAAACAGATTTTGACCTTATTTCAAGACAATTTGTCAGAAAATTACTTCTTATCAAACAGGCTCGTTTAGTGTTTGCTCGAAATTATGTCCTGAACTGATAAACGGAAAACTATAATTATTTCAGATGAAAGTTGTTTATTATGGAGACCCCGATGGAATAAATTATTATTGTCACCTTTCAAACGATTACAAACGTCTTTTATTGCGAAAACAGGTGTGGAGTTTGTTCTGTCATAATATGAACTGTTTTCGGACATAATGGCCAAGAGAATATTGCTTTCGTAAACGATTAAATGAATACCATTCATTACAAAGATATGTTTTGTTAGCATTTACTAACTGTATCAACAGTAATCTATGTACAACATTAGAGTTAACGCGTTTCGATGCATCGTTCTGACTCGACATCTGCGTGGTTAGAAGCGAATGGAATTAGCACATTGGAATTTCCTAGCACAATCTCAGATCTAAACCCGTAGAGAACGTATTCGGATTATTTACACTAATAGTCAGGATTGAGTTCTCAACTGAAAAACAGAAAACAAAGGGTTTAAATGAGAGGATTACATATATGTAAACTTATTTCGTAAACTATTTAAGTTAATGAAAACTTGATTATTTGATATAATCATGAATTGTGGTTATCCAGCAAAGTATTGAAGCAATTTTTCCTTATTTCCTTTCGTGACCTTAATTTTTTTTTATCTTGTATATGTTTTTTCTTATTTGTTATTTCTTTTAAGTGAATGAAGGGTTTTTTATGGCCAGACTACTTAACATGCAATAAACTCCTAATTTTGCTCTTGTACACCATTTTTATTACATTTAAATAATTTTTATTGCTGTTGTGTTTCATTATTAATAAAAATCTCTTGACTTGTGTTGGAGAATTTAAGTTCAACATGCCATATATTTATTTCTGACAGTGTCTAAAGTTTTTAAATAACTTTTCTAAGCTGAAATTAAAGTTGAGTCAGAAACCCAATACAGCATATATGAGAGCAATAGTGTACATTTGCTTTTCTTAAAAATTATTTACAAATTGAATACCATACAAATAATAAAACATTTTAATCATGTATCAATTCTCTTAATAAAAATAGCAGTAATTTTGAAATTTTCCTTTATCACATGCTTCTCTGAACTGGTAATGTAGTATAAAAAATATCTCAGAACTCAAAAGTTTGAGCATCTCAAGCAAATACGATATTATAAGAATGATAATCATTTAGTTCTTGGAAAATAGGAAAGCTACGAGTAATTTTGTAAGAAATTTCAGAGATGGTGAAGGGAATCCTTTTAGAGAAACGTTGGAGAAAAAATTAAGGAAAATCATAAGAAAAATTCAATTCCTTATTATAGACGTTTTACTGTTCTAAAAACAATATTTATTATTCACTTATCTCGCAATGTATAATTCTATTCTCGTAGTTTGAATTGTTGTTCTATGTTGAAAAATAATCATAACAATTTTAACGTATTGTAAACAATGTAAATATGAAAGCTATGTAAAATTATAATTTATGCTACTATTTCTTTTTAGAAAAGTAGTAAATATATACAATCTTGAATTGGATGATTAATTTTTCCTTTTTCTCATGGGATTTACTTTCTTTAATAAGCTTGAGTGATGATAACTTGGGATGTTCTAGTAATTTTTCTCTAGTTTCGATACTCCAACTTGTTCTTTTCATACAATTATAGAACTCTGTCTCTTTCTCTCTCTCTTTCTCTCTCTCTCACTGTATATATATATATATATATATATATGTAATATATATATTTATATATATATATATGTAATATATATATTTATATATATATATAATATATGTAATATACATATATGTGTGTGTGTGTGCGTGTGTAATTTTTTTTTAAAAACTTTTGATTTTATTTAAGAACAGAATTGATATAAAAAACTCCTTTTATAATTTTTTTCACATGACTTTTACAATTTTTGCCATTTTTTATTCTCAGTAAACATTACAAAAAATCCATTAACTTAGTATGAACCCTTAATTACATTAAAACTCAAAAATGGAATGTTTGATTCATAATAAGTTTTTTACCTTTAAAATATCACTATTTCTCCTTATTAACTCAAGCTACTTAATAATACTCAAGAGGTTCATTTTCCCTTTATTCTTTTTGCTGTGCAGAAATAATTTTCTGCACTATAACAGTATTTTGTATCATACTACTTTGTTTTTATCTTTCCATTAGAAGGAAATATTGATGCAATTAACTTACAAAGAAAAGAGAAAAGTCATTATTATCTCGTTGTAATTTCCTTCAAAATGCATCTTCCTACTTTATTTAGGATAAAAAAAATTTAATTGATTTAATTTTTAATTAATAATCTGCATATCGTTTTATTATCCTAACTTTTCTGTGAAAACATCCCATGCATAGAATGCAGTTTTATCGTTCTGATAAAACTGAGATGAATATATCATGCTAGGATTCTTGCTGGCATGAACGTATATATTGGTATCAATATATGATGCATTAGATTACGTAAGTCTTACGATATGTAATTTTTGGAAAAGTGTACTCTTGTGAAACAGCGCTAAGCCATTTTTGTACTTATTTATGAAACCTTTTTGTAATTTAATTAGAAAAAGGCCCTTGAAAATGAGACAAAATATCTAAGTTTGAAGCTTGAAATCATTGACATACATAAGAATGGTAAATATGTATATAAAATAGGTATATTGAAATTAAGTTAAGGAATCTCATAGCTTCTATCTTTTTCATCATAAACAAGTATTAAAAGACAGAAAATGCTGTATATATGCTTATTATGAGGTTTTTGTAAACAGCAAATCTTTTTTAAAGTAGGTCTGAGTAGATCAGGTGTAAGAATAAATGCAACAAGTTAAACAAAAGCTCCAATTTAGGATTTACCATCAAAAAGTATTCTAAAGTTTCAATCATTTGAGCTATATAAAATGAAATATAAATAACTTGAAACATTTCATCCTAAGCAATTACTAAGCAATCAGTACTTTACTAGTATGTTTTTCGAATTTGTTTTTCATTTTTACCAAGTTATCTGTATTATCTATATTAGGATTGATTCTTAAAGTTGCGATCACACAAATTCGTGTTTTAAGTACATAGCAGTTAATCTCTCGTGATAGTTTTATTTTATCATATTCATAATAAAAAACATTTGTTCATAGACATATGTTGATCCAAATCTACAATAATATCTGACAGCCAAAGTGTGTAAAATCACTTGTTGGTATAGGTTTCCAAAATTCAATATAATTTGGATCATTTACAGAAGAAATAAGGTCCTTATATGTGAGTTTTAGAGTAATATGGTGATGCAGGTCCATAATTTCAAATTGGAGTTCTGGAGGCAACAACCAAAATCTAATAAAGAAATTGAAAAAGGATTTGGGAAAATAATACTTTTTTATTAGCTTGAAATCTTGAAATCTAGCACTGAATGAGTTCTGAAAAATTGATATTATTTTTTTATATCTATCGTAGTTAAGAATTTTCAGATTTTTAAAATTTTTCATGAAGTCTTCATGCGCCATTGTTAGAACTCCGCTGTGACACATTATGGCACGAGGTGGCCATCATTCCGCTAGCACATGTGCGTCATCTTACATTTATGAGTAAAATGTGTGGATTTTTGATCTCTGATATTAAAATTATTTTTTAAAAAAATAGATTTTTATGGCTACTGAATATGATCCATAGCTGTAAGATTTCAAGATTTTTTTTTCTTTTTTTTCTGAAATTTATTTTTTAAAATTATTTGAGATGAAAGAACAGACGTTTGAGCAAAAAACTAAGTTACTCCTAATAAAACAACGAAAAAGAATTTAAAAAGTCTAAAAGAACTTTTTATATAAGTTTTTTTTTACAGGAATGAGTTTTGTAGAATGTGAAGACTCAAGTATTTTTTAACATAGTCACCAACTGTATATGGGGAAGAGTAAATTGTCAAAGTGCCTAAATGAAGGTGGAGACATTATACAATATCAAAGATTGTTGAAGATTGAAACAATTCTAATGTATAAGTTTCCTAAAAATGCTTCATTATGGCTGATTATTCTAGAATTGCATTGAAATTAAAAATTTTCATTCTGAATTTGAGAATAATTTTCTATTTATTGTAAAAAGAGTTCCAAAGAAAGATAAAATATATAATTTCTTATAGTAAAGTGGCAGTATGTTGCTATATTAAATGAAATTTTCTAAATAAAAATAAAATATTATTAGTATTTATTTTTTAACATAATGATATAGACTATAATATTCATTGTAGGAGAAATTGATTAACAGAAAATTGATACTTCAAAAGTTTATATATATATATATATATATATATATATATATATATATATACATCTTAGAGGCTTTATTGATTGACTTCAGAATTTAGTGTTGTTAAAAAGAATTACCCAAAGGGAATTTTGAATAGAAGAGAATCAAATATAATTTTTTTAAAATTAAACAAAAACGATGATATTAAAGAACATAATGTAATTTTATTAACCAGATTAATTAGTCTTTACTAATGAAATGTCTTTATCTGTTTGAAAGAAGCTTTAAATTACTTATATTAAACATATTCCATCTGGTATTATCTATAAGAATTTAGAGAATGATGAATTATCAATCAAAGAAACTGTAACATAAATGCAAAATGATTTTGAATAAAAACAACTCAAATTCTAAGATATCATTTTGATTATTACTAAAAACAATTTATTTGTCTACTAATATGTATTTGAAGAGTTATTATTTTCTTTTATTAACTAATTTTCTTAGTTAAAAACGAATTAATATTCAATAACTTTATTATAATTAAATCTATAGCAAATTCCTGGATACAAACTATATATATTGCACCAGACTTGACAGAAAAAAAAAACACTTTTTCAAATTGTAAATTCAAATAACATGTACTTTGTGTTAGAACAGCGTATAACCATAGCTCTTTAAGATCTAAATCAATATCTTTAAATAAGTAAATTAGAGCATATGGATCAAATATTTTTCCTAAATTATTAAATAAAGTACAAATAATCCTTTCTATTAGGATTTATACAAAATACATCAATATTTATTCAAAAAATATTACTTATTGGTCATGATTTAAAAAAAAATTATTTCATGCTTCATTTGTTGCCAATTTTATTATTTTAATAAAAATAAATATTTATCCTTATTTGAAGAAAATATACGTATGTAATGAAAATGATTTGAATGTTTTGAGGAGAAATTATAAAGTACTTATGAACTTCTTAATCTTTATTAGATCAATAGATGGTAATCCAATCATTTGCAACTGTAGCGCAAAATGGATCCAAAAGCTGGCCAACTCAGAAAAAAAGATTTTAGGACCTTTGTGGGATCAGGTTACTTGTGTGGATCCTGAAAATTCCAATACTCGTACTCCCTTAATGAATCTAACGATACCAAATTGTGGTAAGTATGATAATCATTATTTCGTTTTAAAAATAGTGCTGTAGAAACAAGTGAGTGCATAACACATCATTAAAATAATTTATAAGAAAAACACTCATTTTTAAAAATAATTTTCAAATGCATTGGTATTTGAAATAATTTTTATTACAAATTATATGAAAATATACGAAATTATTATGAAACAATATTAGATAAATGGTAAAGAAACTAAAGATTTTATTTAAATTTTAATTTTTTTGAGTATCAGTTTTTAATCAGTGTCTTCTGAAATAAATTGAAATATAAAAAATGCATTGTTTTTGTACAATTAATTAACATTTCAGAAAAATGTTCACACACGCGCAAGATATCATTTGTTAATATATTAAGCTTTTACGAAGATTTTATCTTATATTCTCCTAAATCGTAAATAGAATGTCTTAAAAAGGTATACCGTGTGCTATAAATTTAATTAGTGTTAATGAAAGAGGAAAATGAGAACATCTTAAATGAGAACATGTCTTCTAAGAAATTTTGAAAATAATTCGATAAATTTGCTTGTTTTGTTATGGTATTACACAAATTATAGGAATCTTTTTGATGCAATGAAAATTGAGAGGGAAAAATTGTGTCTTTAAATATAAAATTCTTATAAAATATAAACAAACTTATTGTTAAGATGTTTTTATTGAACTATTTAGATTGCTGATTAAAATTCAGAAATCCTTATAAATAGTTTTTCAATGTACAAAAATACAATATTGTAAACATGTAATATATGTAATGAATGTAATTATATAATATATAACATTGCAATACAAAATATAATTATATAACGTATAATAATAGATTTATTGTTACTAATAAATAATAAGTCAATTATTATGTAATATATGTATATATATATATTAGTAAAATTATTATGTATTATATAATTTATACTTATCAAATACATAATTTTATAATTATGTATAATTTATAATGTTGCAAATATATTATGGAAATATGATAATAATATTGTATTAATTAGTTACTTTATTTTTCCATTTTAAGATTTTAAAATATATTGAATTTTAACAAATGTAAAAAATGTGCTGTTTTCGTGCCTTTCAAAAGATGTGTAAGAAAAATTTTAAAAAAAACTGAAGAATTGTTCAAAAATGTAAGTCGTTTACAATACGAGAAAAGTCAAATTTAAATGCTTAATTGGTATTTAATTATTAATTAGCTTACTTCATATGGGCTTTTTAAAGAATTTGAGAAACTCTTCCCTTATTTATTTCTAAATTACAAAGACATAGGAGGAAATAAATTTAATGTCAATTCAGCAAATCACCATATGAAGAAATAGTCTTTATACAGTTTATAAACATTATAAAAATTTACAGAGTATAAAAATCATTATATAAATAAAATATCATTCTAAAATATGTTAATAAAATGCAGCTTACAAAAATATTACTGCACTGGTAATTTGTGTTACAATAATGTTTTAACATTTCTTTTGGTTTTAAATGATTATTGTATCAAAAGAAAAACAGTAGCTATTTGTATATTTTTAAGACAAACAATAATAGAGTTTAATTTAAAAATAAAAAAAATCTACAAGAATAAATTTTTTAATGAAGAATATCCCAGTGTAAAATTATTTTTCAAGAATAATAAAGAAAAGTGTTCAAAGATTTGAAACAAATAGCCTTCGTTCTTGTTATATAAATATTTAATTAAATAAAATACATATTATCAGAAAGTTTAACTTCTAAAATGTTCCAATTTTCTTTATTCTTAGTATTACATTCGGATTTAGATTTAAAACAACTGAATTAATTTCCATGAAGATATTTCATTTTAGATTATATTGTGTACATCATTTAACAATCTCCTACCATAAAATAAACGTAAGAAAGTTAACTTTTTCCACAAAGAACTAATAAAACAGGTTTTTTAAGTTTCTAATGATCTATAATCATTAATGTTTATGCTTCATAATTAATAGCGGATTTCGAAATACACGCTATCGGAAATAATTTATGAAGTTCTGGAATAGTCATAAATCCTTTTAAGGCTACACAGTACCCTAAAAATGACAAATTTATCTAAAAGGTTTTTTGCATTTTCTTGTAGCCCATACGATTGGAAATCTTGGCCCCAAATTTTAGATCTAATAATCAATTACTTTTTAAGATATTTGAAGTTTTCTGGTATTGTCAGTCACTATACTTGACAGCTGAGGGGGGAGGGGTTAGTTTCAGTTTCATTTTAAAGCATTTTTCCATTCTTAAATTTAATTAATTACAAACATTTTTTTAATAAAATCGATACCTGCAGAGAAGTGATTATTAACTTCAACTTTCACTACTAAAATCGTTTCTGTTTTCTTATATTTTGAGTTTTTGGTGTGCTTATAGTTACTTAGCTAAAATTGATTAAAAAAAAAGGTCTTTCTCAAGATCAATATTTATTCTGCATATAATTTACATAACTTAAAAGCTTTTTTTACTTTGTTTAACTTAAATTTTTTCTGTTGAGAAAATGCCACCGAAAAAGCTTTCGCAGCTTGCGAAGAGACGCAATATTTCTAAGAGATGGAGTACTGCTGAAAATGACAATTCCGAAAACCAGCCTTTAGTTGATATAACTTCAAGACTTCAGAATACAAATGTTTTGAATACGAGTGCTAAAGATAAAAATAAATATTTGACTGATGTTCCAAGTTACATTATAGTGGATACTGAATGTTTACAGATTTTATTTACAGGTTAGTCATGTAATATATGTCATAGTGCATCTTTAAAACTTTACTTTGGTCAAAGAAATGGATTTTCATATAAAATTAATATTGTATGTGTTAATTGTGACCAAACTCAAAGTGAAACTGTTTCTTCAAAACAGTTGGTTGATACTAAATTGCATCAAATGTCAAATGTTAGCAAGCATCAATTTTTAATGCTCCATTTGATGTAAATATGAGATTAGTGCAAGGTATGTTAAGATTGGGACTTGGCTACTCGGCGTTGGAAAAATTCTGCATGCACAGGAATTTAAATATAATTTCTAGTAAAACTTCCTACAAGGCAAAAGTTCCGAATGGACATCTCATTGGGTCCAATCAGCTGTTGCTTGACATTCGTAAAGATGTCAGAGAGGCGTATGGCTCAAGAAATGATAAAAATATAGTCGATATTGGTGTGTCATATAATGGAAGCTGGTTGACAAGAGGACATACGTCAAACATCGAAATAGGATGTGTTATCGACTTTCTGACTAGCTTTGTGATAGACTACGAAGTAGTGTCATAGCGGTGTGAAGAATGTGAACAGACTAAATTTGCGCTTGGAGAAGACAGTGCTGAATTTCGTATTTGGTATGAAAGACATCAAGATGTTTGTAGTGCAACATATGTCGGATCATCTGGTGCAATGGAAGTAAATGCAGCTGTGAAATTATGGGAAAGATCTTAGAGCTTTGGCTTTCTTTACACAACCTTGCTCTCTGATGGAGATTCTAAGACTTTCTTAGAATTAAAAGAAAGGAATGTGTATGGAAGTGAGATATATATTAAAAAAGAAGAATGCATCAACCATGTGAGCAAAAGATTGGAAACAACTTTGAGGAAGAGAGTAAAAATTGGCATTTGAAAGGTGTTACTCTGGGAGGAAAGAAACACGGTAATTTGAAAGAAGAGACAATAAAAAAAAACTAACTAGATACTTCACTAATGCTATACGCAAAATTAAAGGTGATGTAGAGGCAATGAACACTGCAATTTATGCTACCCTATTTTGTTGCATATCTACAGACCAAAAGCCACGACATAAAAAGTGCCCTTCTGGGATAGACTCTTGGTGTTTTTACCAGTCATCATTAGGACTTGGAAAGAAACCAGGTTTTCAGAAAGATTGGGTAAAAGCACCAATCAATGAAGAATATTTGCCCAAATTCTTGCTAATTTATCAGCGATTAGCATCAACTGAATTATTAAGTACATGTGTCAGAGGTTTGACACACAATTCTAATGAAGCATTACATTCGATGATATGGAACAAATATTCCAAAGAAAATACAGCTTCTAGGAATCGTGTGTTGATTGCCGTGTCGAGTGCAGTACCTGAATTTAATGATGGAACATTAAAAGCCTTAAAAACATTTCAAGATGCTAATTGTTTTGCAAAAAGTTTGTCATCAGAACATTTAGCATACTTTACTGATTATAGGACAGCCTGTTTCAGAAAGAAAATAAAATCTTCAAATTTTAAAGTTGCTCAGCAAAAAATAAAACATGGCTAAATGCGTCGACTTAAAACTGAGAAAAATATTAGGTGCTATATACAAACCTGGTGGTTTTTAACTTTTTTAAAACTTTTATTTATATCATTATTATTTTTATAAGTGTATTGTGTTTTAAAACTTTTGTTAAATTATTATGTTAACTTTAAGCTGAATAATCTGTCATCGTAACAAATGCCATATCGATATTTTGCAAAAACATACTTTGAATAAGTAAAAATATTTTCAATCATATTTAATTAAAGTAGTGTTTTTATATATTATACAAGTAGTAAAATAATATATTAAAAATTTAGAGCTTTGCAAGCATTATTAGTTTTTGTTTTATGCTTTTACAAACTTTAAATGCATTTTTCTCAGGCTTTTTTTTTTTGAAGATGTAAGTGTTTGCTAATCCCTAAGACTTTTTTCCGTTTAAGATAGAGTCTTGAAATTTTTTATAGATACTTAGATATATGTATTCCGTAAAAGCTAGTATGGATTTAGGTCTGAGATCTATAATTATTTTTTTAAAAAATGTTAATGTTAATATTTTAAAAAAAATTCGAGTTTTTTACAGGTTTAGCTAGAAAAATAATTATTAAAAATCAACAAGGAAACAGATTTTCGAATCCAAACTAACTTTTGATTGCAAAAATATAACAAATATATATCACTCAAAATATTTTTAAAAAATTTAAAAATTGTGTATTTTGTAAAAGTTTAAAAAAACTTCAAAAAGTTTAACTTTTTTTAAATTTTAAAAAAAAATTTAAATTGTTAAATTGACTTTTTATTTTCAGAATTGTTTAATAATATAATTTGAAAATAATACATAAACTACTTTTAATATACTGTCTCCAAAAAAAAATTTTGAAATAGTGTACCGTGTAGACTTAAAAATATAAACGGATTTTTACTACAAATAAAATATGAATGGAAAAAAAAAAAACAAAAAAAACTTGAACCTTAATTCTATATAAATGACTTCATATTTTTCAAATTCATTTAGGAAATTATTAGTAATGAATATTATCGAAGTAATTGTTCATACATCAGTGGATTTGTACATTTAACTTACCAACCGAAAATAGATAGATACTGTCGATAAAATTCAGTGCCTTTTTGGATTATATTAATATAAATCGTCTAACAGGTATTACGATCATACTTAACAATGTACGCATTTTCTTTTCTATTTAATGTAACTAATTAGTTCATCAGATGGATGAAATAGTTTTAACAGTTCCAATGAAAATTAATTTATACTTGTTTACCAATTTTTCAGAAAAAATTTCTTTATCATATTTAAATTGTTTTGAATTGCTTAGTAATATATTATAATTAATTTTCAATTACTTAAATGATTCGGCGTCAACTAAATATAATGATAACTCATTTAATAAGTTAATTGTTTTCACTAGTATAGCTTAAATACTGTAAGCTAAGAAATTACATTGTTTGTAATTTAAATTAATACAATTTTAAGGAAATCGATAGTATGTAACAAAGAGCTACCTCTATTTTTAGAAGTATTTTGTTAAAATAGCACACATGAAATAAATTTTAAATTTTGCATGGCTTACATTAACGTTAATACGAATTTCAGGATTACAAATATAAAAATGTAATATGTAAGCAAAAAAGCTTTCATATCTGTTATTTTTAATTGATATTTGCAATCTGTATTTATATAATTTATTCACTTAACATGTCAACTAATGATAAAATGTTTTTTACTCACCTTATAAATAGTTTTCTCTTATTTTTAGTTGTTTATTAAACAGAAGACCTTCTTACTATAGAACATTAATCACAACTCGAAAATGTCACAAACTCGGATCATTAGGTTGCATAAATGACGTCGGAGATCAAAGGACATTTATAATCTATATTGGGTTCTGACATTTTTGTAACATATATGAATAGAAATATTAAAAAATTCGTTCTAGGATCCCATCTAATAAAAGGAGTGCTAAACAATCCATATAATGCTTATTTTTTTCAAAATTAAGATTAAAAAAATAACCTTTTTTAATTTAAAATACACTCTCATTCATTTTTTATACTAATCATTTAAATTTTTGGTAGATTTTCTAGACTTTTTTCCAAAATTCACTTATCCATAACAAAACAAAAAAAACACTCCTCCATTCTCGTTCAGACATCACGTTGATAGAATTCATAATTTTCTATCAAAAAGGATCCCTAAAACAGTGGAATAAATAATAATCAGTTGGGTCCCATTGATAGGTGAATATGGCGGGTAAGATCTTGTTTCCCTCTGAAATGCTTTTAGACTATTCTCATTATAGTCATGGAACACCTTTTGTCTAGAAACTACACATAGTCGTTTACATTCAAACGCTGATTTAAATCACTTAAACAGATTTCTGGGTATATTTTATGTTATTGTTTGACTTGGCCTTAAAAGTTCAATGTGGACAACATCTCTCATATCCTAATAACAGGTAATTCTTCAGAAGATGACGAACCTTCTTTAGCCTTGTGCGACGGTGGTTCTTCTTTCTCAACCCATAAGTGACTGATATTTTTGTATGGAACCATTTCTCGCCACTACAGTGACTATATGACCCGAAACCGGTTCATTTCTAAGAGGTGATAGAAAACACACGCATATAATCACTCTTTATGCGTGATTAGTTTCGAAAGTTTGTGAAGAAATCTATAAATTTCTAAAAGAAATATAGCTTATGGGATTCCCACTGAAAATTTTGAAAATAAGAAATAAAAATTAAACATTTAGTACAATTTTTTTCAGAATGAATACTATAGAATGAATAATATTTTAGAGGCGAAGTATTTAAGAATAGATAAGTTATTTCCTTTCAAAATTTGTAACTCCTCTGACTCAGAAAATCCTACACGTGGGTGCAAAATTTTGTAATTCATTTTTGCTATTTTTTAAGAAGTATTTTGAATTTAATGGCGAAACACTTCACAGAAATTCTTGAACTGTATTAAAGTCGTTTAGCCACCAATTTGCTATATTCGTTCAGTTAAAAATGTTTCAAATGCATTCCATATTTGAATAAAGTCTTAGAGCACATGAAAAGCAGAAAAGAAAAACATGTAAATACATAAAATTATAAAAGCAGTTCTAGATACAGAGAAAGTATTTTAGCATACAAAATAATAATAATGCTAACCATATAGACTTCTTGCAATTTCCATAAAAATAAATAATCTATTTAATGTTTATCGCATCTTAATTTTATAGTTTACATCTATACTTAAGCAGAAACTAAAACGCCTATGTTAGAATTTCTTTAAATATCTTTCATTGAATCATCTTCAAACTTGAATTAATTCTACCTAGCATTTTGAATTAACTATCTAAAATAAATTTGAGTTTATTGATAAAGACTTTCTGAAAGCAATTTTTACCTCTAAAATTCCCAGAAAAATTGACCCATTCCTTTATATAATGAATCTCCTAGAATTGAAAACTCAACCAAAATAGTGAACTTAAATACATTGAAATAATGATTCCTTGAAAGAATATAAAATCATTCCACACTATTAGATTAACTGACCCTGAAACTACACATGCTCAGTTCATTTGCATGAATTTAGCTCATGTAATCAGCATTCTAAGAGAATCCTGTAATTCCTACTATTCTCAGCACACTGAGTCCTGAGGAATGGGCAACACTCTAGATAACTAAAAGAGAATCTATGTATCCAAATAACTATCTCCCATGACCTATACATGCCATGATGAAGGCAGAACTTAAAATAAACTCATTTCTGAATTTGAGACCAATACTCCTGTACAATACAAATTATGAAATTATTGCTCAAAAGGAAAAGCAATTTTAGATTGTATGCAAAAATTAAATTATTTCGCTCTTAGAAATTCAATTGAACTGATTTTTGAATTAATGGAGAGATTCTGAGAAATCATAAACTAGGAAGAATTTTAAAACAAGAACAGTGTCATGTTTCTATTGGTTGTTTGTTTTATTAATGTCGTAATTGGAAGCACACTCAGGGCTATTGTCGATTTGATCTCTGTCTGGAACTTTAGTTTATGACAAGAATTAAACTGGCTGGATAACCCTCCGAACTTCCCAATGGCCTCCATGAGACTCCTCGAGAGCTACCGCATTTATTCTGTGTTAAGCCTTGCCACTGCATCTTTGGTATGACCAACTGAATCTGACTCGTCATGTCCTGTTACGGAGTCCACTCATCATGACAATCTAGTTAAGATGGCCTATTAAAAGAAATCTGTGGTAATACAATTACCATTTTGTAATGCATACATGAATCTTTGAAAAACAATAGAGTTCGCAATATATCACTCTTCTATTCTAAACTACAAGAGGAAGTGGTAGATATAAATATGCTCTAAGTACTACGGAAAAGGCCATTGATGTCTGAATTTCCTGAAGCAGTGCTTCTGTTAATTAATCTAATTGATTGAATAATTACTATAACCATTCATTTGATCAATTCCTTTATATTCAATGACCCAAAAATCTCCCTAACTGAATGTTATATATGGCTTTTGTATCCACAATAACAAAGAACCTATTACTATAGAATATACACTTCTAACTACTAAGCAAATCCAATCATATTCATTTTATTATGTTCCAGGAAAATTGAAGAATATCCATAAAAGCTAATAAAAGCTCCATTGTTTTCAGACAAGTTTATAATCATATGTAATACAGAAATAATCGATCCAGTGACAATACCAGAAATTGTTTCAAGTCCTCAAACACTTATCCTCCCACCAAAAGAGATTCTGCAGCGTCATGTCAATGCACACCCTGTTGTTAAAATCTTGTCTCTTTGTACTATAGATAAATTCATTTCATCCATCATTAAACTGAAATACTTGAGAAAGAAATTTCTGAGGAATCTCTATGTAATAAACATTTAATTTGGAATTTAATAACATACATAGAAGAAATAAACCTCTAATTCGAGGGAAACTAATACACCAGTATTTCTAAGCTCATTGGAAAATTAAAATATAAAAATGAAAATGTTCTGGAAACATTTGATTACTAGAAAACGAAAAGTTGAAATGTCTTTAGAAATACAGCTAGTAAATTCAGTGACTGAACTTTAATCTAATAACTGAATATGTTTTTGTATTCTCAGAATTTTATAATACACGCAAACGAAAACCAAAGATATATTTGTCCATCCAGAGGAGACCTTATACACCTGAAGTGTTACAGCATATATATACAAAACACAATAAAAACTGCATTAAAGCATACAATTAAAAACATTTTATACAAAAAGATGGATTTTTAGTAAACTTCCACCTGAGATCTTTAACCAATCAACTTAATAGATCGGTGGTTTCATTGTTCCAATTCATTGATAGATAAAACACAATGTATATGTCAAACCTGCCGAAACATTTTGTTTGCCATAAATGGGTCTTAGAGTTCTACTCTGCCCATGTCTACTTTAATTTTAGTCAACTGTATACATTCTTTTCTCTTCCTAATCTGAAATTCATCTGCTCTGAAATCTGATCTTCACACTTTGGTTTGAGTACCACACCTAATTACGGAAATATGGTTGAACCCATAAAACCAAATAAGCATTTCATTCAAAGTATAGATGTATCTGTAATATGTTGCCTCAGAATTGTTTTCTTTTTCTGAGCTGTACCATCCCTCGTACTGGAATTTGTGTTTATAAATTAAGCTTGTACTGAATTAATAGCCATTCTAGGATTTTATTAAATCATTAGACCATATCAGGAACTTGAACTTTTCACAGTAACGTCGGTGCATCTTAATATAGAACTTTCAAAATCTTGCATTTACTCTTCTATACATTCTACCAGATTCTTTACGAATTACATCCTGGCTGTCTTCTAGAGGTAAAATAAATACTTCTACATTGGTTTTGAGGCTGTAACTGTGATTATGTATACAATTCTCAAGGAATCGAAAACTGTCCTAATATTATGACAATATATATATATAGACATATGAGGAGAGTATATATATATAGAGCAAATTATCCAGAGGTAACCTGGTCTTAACTTTAAGAAAGCATCTTTTAAGAAAACTGACCGCCTAATTATCCATAATTGCCTTTGCAGTGGAAATTTTGGGTGTTTATAGTCCCACCTCGGCAACTTCATTAGCCACTTTGCAGTTCCAAAACCATTTCACAAACCAGAGAGTTGGTGAAAGCAGTACCAACGAAACCGTAAATCCATCCAGTCGAAATACCGTTTGCGACCGTAGATCGGCATACAGCCACTGGCCCGGTGGAATTACCTCACTTTTCATTATTGATGGATCATTTAATCAAAATTCCGCCATTGATATCCACCTTTACTTCCAAGAGAAGACATCCTTTACCCAGATAGCTGATGAACTAAGATACCATACCCGTCCCAAAATACTGATGCTAACTTTCCGTCTGATTCCTGAATTTTCCTTGGATTGACCTGCCTCAACTAGCTACATCATCCATTTTGTGTGCGGCAGTGATCTATGTTTCATCCCTGTTGTATACTGATGCATGAAATCCTTTAATCCGCCAAGCGGGGTCATGATACTTTGAACGCCCTGAGATTCTTTTGGGGCGCTGATGAACGCGGCACCCATTTCAAAGTAACTCCTGCCCACACCTCATGCAAAATTGTAAATACACTACCTTTGTAAGCATCAATTATCCACGCAACTCACTTTGCAGCCCTAAAGACCAGGATTTTGTACTGAAGAACTGCTTGATCTTGGGCAACCAGAGCATCCAGCAAAGACCTGTTGCCGCAGGCTTTCAGCAACATCCATGTTTGTACAACCGTGTTTAATTTCAACATACTAGTCAATAATTGTTGATTTCCTTGGTGCAGAAACTCTCCATAACGCTTATCAACTCACTCTTGGCTTCAATAATATTTCCCCCCATCAAAAATCAATGTTTATTCAAATGTCTAATCACATTCTATTTCTTTATCCACAATTTTGAAAATTACAAAACTGGGGTCACTAAAACCACTGTAACCTACAAATTAACTGTTAGAATGCCATGAACGTTCAACAAATATCGCTTGAAAGTTAGTACTATCCGAAAATCACATGGGTCTGTCACGAACATTGGCATATATATGTGTCAGACCAGAGACATTTTGAGCGGTGTTATATACAAACACACACAAACATATATATGCATGTATGCATGTGTGTGTGTATGTGTGCGTGTGTGTGTAAGAACAAAACACAAGAAGTGTAAAACTAGATATTCAACTAGGTATCAAACTAGGCATCACTAATAATGATCTAAGAATAAAAGTAACCAACACAAGAACGATACTGTTAATAGATAAAAGACTAAGTAAGTAAAAAAAATTAATAACTATGCAAATTAGATTTTTTAAAAAAAGTTAAATAACATGAAAACAAGCTAAAAACCAAATATCAAAAACAAATCTTTTAAAAAGGAAATAAATTATACGAGAAAGACAAATTAAAGAAAAGCAAAAATTTAGATTAATAGAAATAACGTAATTTATAATACTCCCTACTTTGGAATGGAATAGTGTGTGTTTCTAACAGTATTACTGACCAAACACTATAAGAAGTATGATAGCAAAACAAAAATCAGCAAATTCAGAAAATTAACCATACGAAAAATAAGGTAAACATAGAAATCATCTTCAATTTAACTGCAAACAATCAAATTACATGTAAATAAGCATCTAAAATATTCTAAAACCAATAAAAAGTTTAAATAAAAAGAGAAATGTTAATTAAACCAAAAATTAAGTTAACAAAATTAAGACAAAATTTGACATAAAAAATTACCATTTACACGGCTTCAGAAATAATGTTAAAACTTTTTAAAGACTATAAAATCCAAATCAGAAAGAAATTATTTATCTAATCAAATAAAACACTTAAACAAATTCCAAATAAATAAATAAAGCAAGCAATACAATTAACAAAATTTTAAAAACATGTAAAACGCATCTAAATTTTATACGTATGCTCTCTCTCTCACAAACACTCTGTTACCACTTATAATCCGTGAAAGAAATCACGAACAAAATAAAAACTGATAGATTGATTTAAATGAAGCTATACTAGTAAACTGATTAAAATTACTGAACAAAAATTAAACAAAAAAATTACTTGATAAATATCATTTATAAAAATGATAAAAGATCAAAAACATAAGTAAAAATGAATCACCATATAAATAGAGAAAACCTAATTACTTAGAAAAATATTTGTATGTAGAAAAAACATTTAATGAAAATGAAAAATTTTAAATATGTACTGAGAGATAAAGTTTGATAAATTAACAGCTCTGCTTGAAGAAAATAATTACTTATATATATATATATATATATATA
Source organism: Nephila pilipes (assembly GCA_019974015.1). Classification (NCBI taxonomy): domain Eukaryota; kingdom Metazoa; phylum Arthropoda; class Arachnida; order Araneae; family Nephilidae; genus Nephila; species Nephila pilipes. Next base: position 3,438 of record BMAW01108226.1, on the reverse strand, counting down.
TATATATATATATATATATATTTGTGTGTGTGTGTAGGATGTTTACATTTAGCATTTTAGAGACGCTTTCCAACACTAGATGGTGCCACGAGCTGTGAGTTCTACTTCAGATTTATTTCAAGAGGTCTGCAACGGCAGATGGAGGCGACCAAATAGAGAAAAGACGTGCGATCTGATAGCTCTTTAATATGTGTAACCAATAGTTCAATTTTAACTTAGTAAATACTGTACACATAAATTCAAAAATGTTGATTGAAATTTTCAATAATGCTAATAAAAGGTAAAAATAATTTATTTTGGAAAGTTTCCTTGAACTTCAGCTACTTTTAGAAACATTATTTACCATCATTTTGAGAACATTACATATCAAAAGATTTTGTATGTTCAGAAAAAGGGGGAAATACTGATTTATTTTTTTATTTGTTTCAAGTTTCTATAATTATCAAAGATAGAGACCGCAATTTTTTTTTTAATATTTTGTTAATTGCATAATATTTTCTAAATTATAGCTTTACATTTTGTAAAGAGTAGTTTGGACAAAATCCAAACTTTAAGCACATTTTTCAGAGGCTCTGTTCTGCTTACGATGTTTAGACATTTTAACAAATATTGATTTTCAGTTTCATGAGTTGCTTAAATATTTACAAGTAATGGTTTCGTAAGTAGTAACACCACATTAATGTTTCTAAACACCAAAAAGCTTCAATCTTTGTTTTTTTTAATTCTGAATTTGCAATAGAAGAACAAGTTAATAAAGTTAAAATTTAATTAGGCTATTATTTCACATTATGTTATTCTTTCACTTAAAATTTTTAATGTATCATAATTATATTCGTTGCTAAATAAACTATATATTTAAAGCAGCAGCAGTGTTTAAGCTTTAATAGCAAAGTAGGAAAACTTCTATAAACAGTGTCAAATAATTGTAGAAATATTTTCGATTCTTATATAAATAAACAAAAACTATATATAAAAATATAAAAACTTCTAAAAAACGCATCTTTGTAGTAAAACGTAGCTTTAATTGAATCCTTGAAGCAAAATAAATTAATTACATTTTCTAATTTTTAATTTTAAATGCAAACTAAATAGAGTGTAAACTAAAAAGAATTTTTCATACATATTTCGATCGTATAACTGTTATTTCTTGTTCAAAAAGCAACTGGAAATAATGAAATAATTGCAATGATTCCACTTTTAATTATCTCAAAAATAAAATGAAGTGGTTTAAAACTATAAAGTTTGGAATGTCTAAGTAGGAAAAAATGAAAATGAAATTTTCATCAAAAATTATTTATTTATTCTCTTCTTTTCAAATATCTTAATTCAGTTTCGTTAAAAACCTTCCTATGTTTTTCCATTTTTACAAGCTGATAAATCTTTCATTTCTTTTCATTTCTGCTTATTATTTCTCTATTACCATTAATTAGTTAAACGTTGCGTTTTTGAAACATTTAAAATTTAATGTATTGTTTTTCATATTCCTTAATTAGAAAAGAAATATTTTTAGTAAATCATGTCATTTTTAATTAATATATTTATTTTCTGCTAAAACTATGCTTGTTTTAGCAGAAAATAAATATATTAATCAGTTATTATTCAGTTATTATTTTAATAAATAATAACTGAATTTTATTCTTTCACTAAAAATGTCTTAATGTATCATAAATACATAATTTTACTAAATAAATTATTAATTCTATAGTTACACGCACAAAATAATGTGAATTAAAAATACCATTCTTTTTCACTTACAACAATTTTTGCATATTAAATGATTCGACTGTTTTCTCATTCATTTTAGAACTTCCGAAGGTCTACGTGATGCCTGAAAAGCTTATTATGAACGAATCTCAATCTGCCGATCTCATTTGCTCAGCCTCTGGGGACCCTCCCATTACTTTGTATTGGAACACTTCTTCTATGGTCTCCAACCACACAATCGGAGATTGGAGTTGGATTTCATCTGATTATGAAAACGGAAGCTCAGATATTCTCAGCAATTTCAATTTTGATACAAATAATTCTATGCAAGTTTTAAGTATTTATGCTTCCCATGGTGCCGATAATGGATTTGTGAGCTGCATTGCTGAAAATGATGTTGGTCAAGAAATTTCAGAAGTTTCACTTGAAATAAATGGTTAGTATGAAACAAATTTCTATTTGCTTTACAGAATCTGAAGTTTTTAAGCGTGTTTATGTATTTTAATTTTTAATAATTATAAATTGCGAAATTCTTAATGAATTATTTGTTACATATTGATGTGGTACAATTATTTAACACAAAATGTTTTTATGAAATTTTTCCCTTGTCTAAAGAAACTGTATTAAATTTAAATAGAAATAGTTTTCACAATTATTGGCTTTGAATTAAAATAAAGATTACTATTGGATAAAGTCAATATGAATCTAATATTTAAAAATATTTTGATTTTAAATTCAATAAATAAATGTTTCCCGAAAAATATAAAGTGTCTAAGGTTATATTGTACAAAACCAATAATCATTTCACGTTCTAAAAAAATTCAGTATATTCCCAATATATACATGCAACTTATAAAATATGTTTAAACACGTTGAAATATAATATAAATACGTTACATAGTTCACAAATAAAAACATGAATTAATTCAAGAAGAAACGAGTAATACAATGTGTTTTCAAAAGTATATCCCCAATTTGAAGAGCTACATTTGCAAAACTAAAAAAAGTTGTAAACTTTGTAGACATATTAAATTAACATTAGTTGTTCAATGTGATGAACACAGGAACACCAACGATGTCCAAAGAGGCAATACAATTCATTGGTTGCAGAACAAATGGCAATCTTGCCCTTAACTATGAAGCTCGGATTTAATTCCTTACAAATTTTTTTTCTTTGTTACTATTCTAAGGATAAATTCTTGTTCTGCAACTACAGCTGAGCACTGACGAAATTAAAACTCAACTAATTTCAATCATTTAAACTGCAACTCTGAACATGATAAAAAAGGTTTGGATTGATACCCTTCATGTTTCTGGAGGTATTTACATTGGATATTAACAATTTTATAACTTTATAGTGTTATTTTTAATTTGATTTGGTCATGAAGGCTGTAACTTCCTTAGTTTTATAATAGTTATTATATAATGTATATATATGTATGTATATATATATATATATATATATATATATACACATTATACATATATGTGTATATATATAATGTATATATATGTATATATAGATATATGTATAATGTATAAATATGTATATATATATATATATGTGTGTGAGAGAGAGAGAGAGTGTGTATAATGTATATATATGTATGTATATATATATACTGAAAATTTATGAAAGAATAATTTAAAATATTTAAAAAGACAGAAATCCAGAAAGAAATGTAAAAATGAAAGAAAAATAAATGAAAATATGGAACCCAGCAAGTCAAAATG